>CM014736.1:23170660-23770660 GCA_004329165.1 Spatholobus suberectus
AAGGGTTGTACTGCAACCTGAAATTACTGTTCATATGGTAAGTTCAAGTGGCATAATTCACTCAAATGGTGTCCAAAGCTTACCAAATTTGTAGGATCATATACAAACCATAATGCATCAATTAAACAACTTTTCACTCAATAAAAACATGATTTTATGATCCTAAAATGCTATTGGTTTGGACTACAAAATTATGCAAAAAAATGTACTCAATTCATATCAAATTCACATAGTTATGCATGGTTTAACTCCATACAAGTAGGGTAATGACTTGGAAACTTTTGTAACATTAAATTACAGTCAAAAGCAAGTTAATTTCATGAATTTATGCATGATTGCAAGTCTGAAATAGTCATCATGAAATTGACAGAGTCATGGTTCTTAAATTACCAAATTCAAACAATTACAGTATCCTAATGCACAAACAAGTTAAGGCTTCCATTGTTCATCATTTAAAGCATAAAATAGGAGTAATTTAAGATCATGAATCAGTTTCAATTCATAAAAAGAAGGGGTGTAGTCACTGATTTGATCCAGTAGGGGGTTTCCATAACAAAAACAACATAATGTGCACAAATATGGCTTTCGTACACTTCCAAATTCAAAGAGACCAAGGGAGTCTCTACACACATGCATTCTAAAAGTAAAATAGCTTCATTAACTATGTGTATTAGACATCATGAATCAAAGGCTCACCTATAAGTATTTTTGGATGACATACTGACACCAATCTTCCTTAACTTCAGTGATTTGATTATCAAAATATTGCTTCCTGCTGCAACTATGGAAGTACTACAAAAATAAAAAAAGAAATTAAAACCAAATGAGAATATACTTAAAAGGAATGAGATATGAGACCAATTTCAACACGTCTTGTGAGATTGTCCCCCCTTCATAGTGGGTGATGATTTCCTTCATATATCGGCAAACATAATACCTACAATCATTACTGTTAGGTTGCTTTTGGCACTATAGAAGCAAAAGCACAAATCAATATAACTAATTAAAGATTTTCACTATCAACTTATTTTCACATAAAAATTGTAAACTACCTTAATTGTTATCCACTTGATGTTGCTTGACTTAGTCTTTGAAACCTTAGCTCCTATTTGAACCTGATAAGTTTGTAAAACCCTAATTAATAAAGACAAACAACGTATATATAAGTAAAAATTATACATCAACACACACACATAATGTCATGACGCTTATATTCTTACGTGCCAAACACCTTCTTCAAATCTTGCCTCCTACTAAGGTCCTTCTTTAATGGGTCTAGATAATATATTATCTCCATCTTAAGATTGATTCCAATCAAGACCCAATGATCACTAAAAAAATGACAAGTGAGTCAGCAAATGTAAATTGCATCTAACATACTAAATTGCTACTAAAGTTAGGTTAAAAAGTCTTACCCTATATTGATCAGTGCAAGAACAAACTTGTCAATCACTTTTTTATTAACAAAAATATCAACAATTTTTTGCACTCGTTCTTTCATACTTAATTGGTGTGCTGTTATTTGGGGGGATAAGAAGAAGAACGCCTTATGATTTGGCTTTAGAAAAGTGTCATATAAGTACCTTGTGATACAAAATATAAGAATGAATTAGTAAATAGCATAATATTCATCAAAGTTAAAAAGTTAATGGGACAAAGTTAATTCATGTACCCAATATATATGGAAATAACAGCTGAGCCAAGCCATTATGTCCGATAACTTCTCCAATAACCTTTGCATCAACTATTTCCTGGTGTTCAGGTATCCCCAAATGTGTCTTCATCCATTTCTATTGGGGAAGTGTGTCCTTCGACTTCAGTTTTAGGTGCGTTTGAAGATAGTTACAACATTCAGGAAGAAGGGGATGCTGAAGCACTTCATTTCCCTGACTCTTTCTTCTTGGTGCAACAGACTCATTTGTATTTTGGGTCTTTTTCTTGTTGGAGACGAAGGAAACCTAAAAATTATCAATTAAATTAGGTAACTAGTGGATAAAATATTATGATAAATAATTATCAATTAATATGGTTGTTTAGGCATACCACAGCAATGACCTGTAATAGGTTGATTAGTTATGCCACAAATGTTCTTATTGCTTGTTCTAAGGTAATTATCTCAACATCATGATTAGGACATGGCAATTGGGCATTTGGTTCTATAGCAACATCAACAATAACTTTTACATGACCATCAGGTAAAGAATACCCGTGTAGCAAATCACTCAGATGGTTATGCATTTTTCCATGGACAACCAATCGAAGTGACAGTGATGATAGAAACAATTTACAGGAAGAAACCCCCTACATGGTAAAAACATAATGTTATTATACAAATATTTGAACTAAGCAAATTAATACTATACCATTTAAGCTAAAACAGACAAAATCAATTACCTCAAGAAAGCTATTAGATGGGATAGTGCAACTCCCTTTGCCACTTCGGATCCCAACATTAGGTTACTACACGGGGTCTAACGTATCCTTCGGTTGGAACGACACAACTAGACTTTCCATCCACTTTAGTCTCTCTTTTATCTCTCTCACTTCAGCAAACAATAAATCATGCTCATGTTATGTGTGTCGCTTTTGAGGTGGGAAATAATCTTTATGTGTGACTCCAAATCTCGCTGCCCTAACACAGCCCAGATACTCTGGGACACATAAAGCCCGAGAAAGAATGTCCAAACGAGGATCTTATTCCTCTGTGGGTAAAAACTATGATAGCACCTCCTAAAACATATAAAAATCAAACATACTTGAACCCAAACTTGTTGTACTTTATATAAGAAACAAAGGGTTAAGGTAATTATTGTACTCACACATTGATTCCAAACTTGTCGAACATTTTCGTTTTCAATCTCCTCGGTCTTGTTCACACGAGCAAACCTCCATAATTCTTGACGGGCAACACTTTTAACATCCGGTCCTAATTCCTTTGTCTATTTATTGAGAAAACAATCATTCTAATTAGAATTCGTTAGTGGCAAGTTGTATATTATATATGTGTGTGCACATTTATACACTTACCATTACTTGCTCAAGGCAAGCATACCCCTTGCGTGAGGCCCTATACGAGTACTTAGACTGTGATGCCCTTTCCTTGTTTTTTTTGCCTTGTTCCTATGTTGTAAACATATTAGGTAATGGACAATAAGTAAATATTATGAATCAAAGGCTAATAATAATATATATGAATTATGGATTACCTGAAAAGTTGGATCTGCACGTTTTGTCACAAATTGTTTCCAAACACCCTCGTGGATTATGGACGCATACTGCATAAGAGGATGTGCAGGAGGATTATCTAAATAATTCCCGTCCTTGTCTTTTAGAAAACAAGTGGCTATGCTGGCTCTAAAGTGCCTACGTGTAACATCCCGGGCGCTGACGAGGGCGGGGAGTGATCGCCGGTGCAAAAGAGATGAGGCACGGACAATGAGCGGCTCCTGGCAGGCTTCCAGCGGGAGGGGTACATGAATGAATCGAATACACACCCGAACGAGAGGGATCCAGAGACTGTGCGGGTATGGGACTGTACAGTTGAGGATAGCTTAAAGGAATTAATAAGTGCTACCTATACCAACAAGATGCATCTACTTTTCGGTAGCCCATCACTTAAGAACTCCATAGTTAAGCGTGCTTAACTTAGAGCGATTTAGGGATGGGTGACCTCCTGGGAAGTTTCCCAGGAAGCGTGTGAGTGAGGACAAAGCACGCTGAAAAGTCTTGTGTTGGTTTGTGGGGACAGTCACAGATCCTGCAAGCGGCCGGGCGTTACACTACGCAACCTTCCCGCCTCCTTAAGTACAAACTTCTTGTGAGATTCATCAACATCAAAAGTCGATTGTCAAAAGAATGTTAGCACAAAAATGTTAAGTTGGTTAAAGTAACAATAATTTGAACAAATGGATAGAATTGGCATATACCTGTATATCCAACCAAATGTTATTATTATATATCTTCATATCCAGATTTAACCAATTATTACATGTAATGAGAATATTAAACCAGACAATGGACCCGAGATAATTGATAAACTTTACACCACCAAGTTCAATAGGTTGACCATGACATTTAAATGTGACCTAATGAAATGAACAAGTACATATTAGTTTTTAAAAATGAAACATACTTAAGATTCCAAAGCAAATAATGAATACATTACTAGTAATCTCTTTCCATCACTTCTAGGTCGAATGACACTTTTCATAACAACTAGTCTTTTCTTCCCTTTACCTTCCTCGGGGGGAGGACTACCATCATGACCAGGATATGCCATTTACTTGCAAGAAAAGAGACAAAATAAATGTTAGCATTGATATAAAAGAAAGATATACAAATAAATTAAATTATAAATATAACATAAAAAACATGTCTAAGTTAACTTTTTCCTCTTCCTAGTCAGATTTAAACTTTTATGTCTTTTATTGGCACGAAATGATGGATTAATCCAAATCCCTTCATCATGATCGTCTCTTCTATACAGGACATCATCTGTGATTGGATCACTATCAAGCGAGTGCGATATCTCAAAAAAAGGATCATCCTCATTATATGTATCTTCATCTCCTATAACTTGATTATGACCATCATTTATTTTATTGGTTAACAACACAATAGACCAATTGACATTAGCAAGATCAGTCACATAGAACACTTGTTGAGCTTGTGATGCGAAGATAAATGGTTCGTCTTTGTATCCTACCCTATTCAAGTTCACTTGCATGAACTCTGCCTTATCTTGTCGAACTCCATTGTTATTATCAACCCACTTGCAACCAAATATGGGCACCCAAAATGTTATGTAATTCAACTCCCATAGCGTTCAATTACCCCAAAATATGACATATGCACATATGTGGGCATTTTATCTTTGGCACTTGAGATATGCATAGCTTCAGCCACTAGAGTGACACCGTTATTTTGTATAGTACTCTAATCATCCTATTCTTTTGTATAAAATGTGTACATGTTAATCATATAACCGGTGTAAGAAAAGACATGTAAAGTTGGACCATTTGCTAACCATCTCAATCTGTCAAAAATTGAAGAGGAATTTGCTTCCAACTCTACAAAAATGTGGGTTTTTAGCCACTGTGTAAAAGTGGCATTATGTTTTCTTGTTATCCAATTGTCATTCTTAGTTGGATTCGACCTCTTGAGTATGTCTTTATGTCTCTAAACATATGGTTGTACCTCATCATCGTTGTGTAGGACATACAATTGTGCCTGCTCCCATTTTGTCCTTGATATGGTCAATATTGCATTTCCAATAATCCCTTCCTCTTTTGTTCCCCCTAAGTGTCATTACTTCGGAAATCCTATTGATTCAACATTAGACAAATATTCATAACAAAATTCAACAGCTTCTTCGAGTATGTATCTTTCCACAATACATCCCTCTGGTTGACTTCGGTTCCTGACATACCCCTTTAATATCTTCATATAACGCTCAACCGGGTACATCCATCTCATATGAGCCGGCCCACAATATTGTGTCTCTTTAACTAGGTGAACAGTAAGATGAACCATTATGTCAAAGAAAGAAGGTGGAAAATACATCTCTAGCTCACACAGAGTGACAACAATTTCTTTTTCTAGGGCTAGTAATTTCCCAGGGTCAATCACCTTGCTGCAAATGGCTCTAAAGAAGTAACATAGTTTAGTTATGGTCCATTTCACTTTTTCAGGCAAAATGGAGCGTATACCTATTGGTAGCAAATGCTCCATGAGTACATGACAATCATGAGACTTTAACCATTTTAATTTTAGATCCTTCATAGATACCAGGTTCCTGATGTTTGAAGAGTACCCTTCTGGAACTTTAACATCATGTAGAAACTTACAAAAGAAATTTTCTCCTTTCTAGATAGAGTATGAGCTGCTAGAGGTAGATATTGACGTTTACGCTTTTTCACTAGACCCAATTCTATTCTAATTCCCATACTAAGTAAGTCCAACCTTGCATTAATGTTATCCTTAGATTTTCTTGCCACATTTAGCAGTGTACTGACCACACTATCACAAACATTTTTTTCAATATGCATCACATCAAGGAAATGTCTTACATACCAGGACTTTCAATATGGTAATTCAAAAAAAAAATTGACCTTTTTTGCACTTGCTTGTGGCTAGCCCTCCCGTAAAAGGTTTACCAAATTTATCAGTTATATCCTTTACCTTTTCAAATACCTTATCACCAAACAACAATTTTGGAGCTCTGCCTTCTTTTGGTCTCCCATTAAACGCTTTTCTCCACCCTCGATAACGATGTTTTAAAGGTTAAAATCTACGGTGGCTGAGAAAGACATTTTTCTTCCCGTGTTCCAACCACATCCAATCTATATTATCTTCACATATAGGGCATGCACATTGTCCTTTAATATTGTATCCTGATAGATTACCATGCGCTAGAAAATCATTAATCGTGCCAAACAACATTGCCCTTAACTTGAAACTTTCTTCCATATACCCATCATAAACCTCTACACCTATGTCCCACGTATACTTCAAGTCCTCAATCAAAGGAGCCAAGTATATGTCTATGTCGTTCCTTGGTTGTTTAGGACCTGAAATTAACATGGACAACATCATGAACTTTCTCTTCATGCATAGCCATGGAGGTAGGTTATATATAATCATAACCACTGGCCATGTGCTATGGGAGTTACTCTGCATACTATGTGGATTCATTCCATCAGTAGACAATGCAAGACGAAGGTTTCTTGGTTTTTCCCCAAAATTAGGGTAATCATGGTCAATTTTCACCCATTGAGGAGAATCTACAAGGTGTCGAAGCTTTCCATCCCTAACCCTTCCTTCTGCATGCCACCTTAAGTTCTTCGCATCTTTCGCACTACGATACATGCACCTAAATCTTGGTATTATAGGAAAGTACCATACCACCTTCAATGGTGCTGAATTTTTCTTTCTATAATGCATGGCATTACATTTAGGACATTTATCCAACAATGCATATTCATTTTGAAAAAGAATGCAATTGTTAGGACAAGTATGTATCTTCTCGTAACTTATGCCAATTGTAACACTCCTTTGATTTTAAATATAATTTATATTAATTTAATTATTAAGTTAAGTTGATGAAGATGTGAGTAAACTTTTTTTGATTTTATAATAGAAAAATTCTAAATTTAATAGAATTTGAAAATGCAAGTGAAATGATAAAAACTGCTTATGTATATATATATATATATATATATATATATATATATTAAACTGTACATTATGATTTGAGTAATACATAACAGTCAAAAAGAAATCAAAAGTACATGAAAAGACATATACTACCTATCACAATATATACATAAAAAAGATCCTATACAGAGTAATATTTATCTACCCTATCCCTCAAGGAAAATATAATAAACTATGTATACAAATCTGGAGGAGTATCCTCTGACTCATCCTTAGCATCATTAGGTATTGTCATCATCTTCAATAATTATGATCAATCATACAAGTAAAAAAGCAATGGAGGGAGGTGATTTGTTCTAAAATCACTTTCACATGCATGGTAGGAGTTAAAACATAATTAACGAAGGGAACCTAGGGTTTATTCTAAGTTATACTACATTACCCTTGACTTGGTATGGATCCATACTTCTCATTAGTGAGTAATAGTTCTCAACAGAACTTGAGAAGTGACTGAGAGTACATATACCTCATCAATATCATCACATGGTACAGTCCTCATCATCAATGAGGAACAAATATCAGTCAGGATGTCCATTTACAAAGGTATACTTTCACACCAATCCTGGAATGTTGAGCAATTATCGAGATTATCGAGCTTGGTCAAGCAAATATCCCAACTCGAGGGTGCTACCCTGGCCATTAGGACCTTCACCACTCAATGCCTACCCCAAGACCTCCTCAAATGGGTACCTGTCTTTCATTCCTCAGCGTACCAAACTGTAGCTTCCCTAGTAGGGTGTCATGCCACAGCATGTCACTTGCTTTACATTTACTCACTAAACTATCAATTCCTAACTTCTTAAGCAGAGGTTTCCCTAGTCTCATTTAATTTGAGCACCAGTACAATCAATATTTCTGCCTTATTTTGTATAAATTGCACAATACCAAAATTTTAACATAATAACAATTTAGTAATCATATAAAATTTTAGCAGAATAGCGACATAGTAATTATAATTTAATTACTAAATTTTGGCAGAATAACAACTAAATAAATACATTTTAATTTTCTAAATTTAAGCAGAGTAACAGCTTAGCAAATGCATTTTAATTTTCTAAAATTGAACAGAGTAACAGTTTAGCAAGTATAATTTAATAATTTAAATTTGAGCAGAGTAACAATTTAGTAATTATGATTTAATAATCTAAATTTGGGCAGAGTAACAACTTAGCAAAAATTTAAGTTTAACATCAAACAATAATAACAATAATAAAACTTAAGCCTAAACGGGTTTACGAAAAAACCTTTCCTACCAACATGCAAAGTGACAATAGTTTAGAACCAACCCCACTTCCCCCATTACCTCTAAGGTGGTTAATGAAGAGGATGAAATTGTCGATGCAAAGCTCCTAGGAAAAGAACGTTACTAGTTGTTGGAAAACTAGTAAAATTTTAGCATAAAAGCAACGTAAAAGAAAAATTTTTCTAGAGAGAGAAGCTCTCTAAGAATTTGGTATCTTGAGAGAGGGAGAGATGCTGAAAAATGGTCCAAAACCATGGCTATTTATAGAGGAGGAGAAGGGATTAGTTGTCCGCAAAATTACATAAGCCATTATGTAAGCATTATGTCATGAATCTAATTTTTATTTATTTTTAATCTAATTTAGGGACACATACACCATTTTAGGGTGGTGAATCACCCCTCCTAGGCTTGGGGACGTGCTATATGAGCTGTTCTCAAGCTCCTCAGTGTAAATTTTATCTGTAGATGAATTAATTGGTACCGATAAAAATGCCTAAACTTTAAAAATTAGCTTCTAATACCAATATAATGCATTTTAATGCAAAACTGGACAAATGCATTATTTTTCATCAAAAATAAATTTCTAATAATAAATTTCAATTTTTATTAATTTATTTCAAATTATATGTATTTATTTTGTATTTTTAAGCTAGAATATTCATAAAAAATCAATTTTAATTCAATAAATACCAAAAATTTTATGAAAATTTTAAAATTAAATATTTTACCAAAAATAAACTAAAATTATCATTTTCACGCTTTTTAAATGTTAAACCAATATTGACTAGGCTTAATAAACATCTAGGGACGTTTTGGTCATTTTTACAAGAATTCCAGAAATTTTCCAAAATTATATTTTAATATATATGACATAATTTCAAGTTCAAATTGACATTTTAATGTCAATTGAATCTTTTTCTTATGTCAGCCCTTAATGTTGAGAAATAAAAGCAAAATCGTCATTTTCTAATTTCTCCTAGCTTCAGCTCGAAAAAAATTATTAAAAATTATGATTAAATAGCTCTTTAAAATTTTGAGAAAAATGGTGGGAACCAGAATTTTAAAATTCCTTCTCGATTTTTCAGAATTACATTGCCAAATATTAGAAAAACAGTTAAAAAATTGAAATAGGATTATTATATTTTTTACTATTTTCTTTTAAAATAAAATTTTTATAACGAAAGATACTTAGTATAAAATTTTTAAAATATTTTAAGGTCAAAAAGCCTCTGGTTGGTTCTTACAGTCAACCAGAGGTATTTTTGTCATTTTTGAAAAATTATTTTAATAAATTTTTGAACATTTTTGAAAATTATTAATAATTATTCTAAGTACATTGATGACTTAAAAATAATTTTTAAACACTTCCAATTATTTTTGTTCATTAATTCTATTATCTAGCTTTTTAAGGACAAAATGGTCATTTTATAAATTTTCGAACTCCGTTCCCCAAAAATTATTAAAAATCTAAACTAAATACTACTTTCTAATATGAACATAATCGTAAGGATCAAACTTTTGAGATTCCCATCTGCTTCTCCAAAAATAAATATAGAATAATTTAATATACAAAATTAGGGGTGTTACACCAATGGAGCTTAACATTTGTTTAGCTTCATACATTCAACTAGGAAGCACATTATCCTCTGGCAGCATATCTTTTAAAAGGGCTAGTAGTTCTGTGAAGTTTTTATCGAACCATCCATTTCTCGCTTTCAAATTGTATAACTTCAACACCGTAAACAATCTTGTGAATTTAGTACAACCATCATATAGTGGTATCTCTACATCACTTACCAATCTGTCAAACATCTCAGGACAATCTTGAAGATCTTCTTCAACAACATTTGTAATCTCTTCAACTCAGTCCCACTCATATGTTATGTCGAGCTCACTTGGTGCAAAACTAACACTATCCCGCTAATCATTATGAACCTTATTGTGTCTTTTTTCACCATTTTGTGTCCAAAATATATAGCTTTTGTCAATTCCATTACACATTAAATGCTTTCCCAACTACTTTGCATTCACTACCCTTGAATAACAACAATCCAAGCAAGGACAAATGATTCTAGTAGGGTTTTCTGCATGCTCAACTGCAAACCTACAAAACTCTTTCACTCCGTCCTCATATTCTTTTGACAATCGACTAGCAAACATCCATTTTCGATCCATATTTTCTTGATCTATAAGAGTAGTCATTAACAATAATTACATTGATGTAACATGCAATGACTATATGCATGTATGATTTCTATTCCATCCTCTACAAGATGAGGATCCTATCCTATCCAGAATTGTCAAATTCGCATTATATTATTGTATGACTCTTATTCTTGATCTAATAAAATTTCAGCAGCATTTTCCATTGGTTCTCCAAGCACACGACTTAATTCAAGTGGTATAAACACTTGAACAAAGTATGTACCTAGAGAGCTATGGGAAATACAAACCAAAATAATTATTAGATCAAGAATAGAGAAATGCAATAATGTCCTATATGTGAATTTGCAATCCTAGACTGTCCACAAGGACAATTCAAGAACTACTTGTATATTATGTCCTTAAACACAATATACAAGTTGTTCTTGAACAGGAAACTAAGGTAAAATGCATATCCCTACATGCATGAGTTAATCCAACAATGAAAAACAATTTCAGTTGAAAGCATTCAAATTAACAGCACTAACAACAATAAAGAACAAGTGTATTTAGCCTACCTCAACTCTAGTGAAACTACGATTTGCGTAGAATGAAAGCCCACAATTGAACAATGAAAAAAGAAATGAAACACAGTAGGTATTATTAAAGATAGTAATTATTATTTCCTTTTACCACATATAACACGTAGAGCCACATGGTAACCACTTGAAGCTTAAATCACCACAAAAAACTATTTTAAGACATAGTTAAAGTTTGCAAAATAAAACTTGATTAAATATTCGACTTGTGCCATTTTCAAACTGCTTGAGATTTTTGAATGAAACCAATTCACATAAGTCACATTTTAACCCTATAAAATCTTTTTTTAAGTCCCATAGGATTTGGAGACTTGTAGCTCAAATTGCATAGAAAACTGACTCCTAAAACTATGATTTTTACCTAAACTTTTGACTTGCGCCATTTTCAAACCGCTTGAGATTTTTGAGTGAAACCAACTCATACAAGTCACATTTTAACCTTATAAAATCTTTTTTTAAGTCCCATAGGGTTTGGAGACTTGTAGCTCAAATTGCGTAGAAAATCAACTCCTAAAACTATGATTTTTACCTAAACTTTTGACATGCGCCATTTTCAAATTGCTTGAGATTTTTGAGTGAAACCAACTCACACAAGTCACATTTTAACCCTATAAAATCTGTTTTTAAATCCCATAGGGTTTGGAGATTTGTAGCTCAAATTGTGTGGAAAACCGACTCCTAAAACTATGGTTTTTCCCTAAACTTTCAACTTACGCCATTTTCAAACCGCTTAAGATTTTTGAGTGAGACCAACTCACACAAGTCACATTTTAACCCTATAAAATATTTTTTTAAATCCCATAGGGTTTGGAGACTTGTAGCTCAAATTGTGTAGAAAATCGAATCCTAAAATTATAGTCTTTCCCTAAACTTTGGACTTGCGTCATTTTCAAATCGCTTGAGATTTTTGAGTGAAACCAACTCACACAAGTCACATTTTAACCCTATAAAATCTTTTTTTAAGTCCCATAAGGTTTGGAGACTTGTAGCTCAAATTGCCTAGAAAACTGACTCCTAAAACTATGGTTTTTCCCTAAACTCTCGACTTGTACCATTTTTAAACCGCTTGAGTTTTTGAGCGAAACCAACTCACTCAAGTCACATTTTAACCCTATAAAATCTGTTTTTAAGTCCCATAGGGTTTGGAGACTTGTATCTCAAATTGAGTAGAAAACCAACTCCTAAAACTATGGTTTTTGCCTAAACTCTCGACTTGCACCATTTTCAAACCGCTTGAGATTTTTGAGTGAAACCAACTCACTCAAGTCACATTTTAACCTTATAAAATCTGCTTTTAAGTCCCATACGGTTTGGAGACTTGTAGCTCAAATTGCATAGAAAACCAACTCCTAAAACTATAGTTTTTGCCTAAACTTTCGACTTGCGTCATCTTCAAACCGCTTGACATTTTTGAGTGAAACCAACTCACTCAGGTCACATTTTAAGCCTATAAAATCTGTTTTGATGTCCATAGGGTTTGGAGACTTGTATCTCAAATTGCGTAGAAAATCGACTCCTAAAACTATGGTTTTCCCTAAACTTTCGACTTGCGCCATTTTCAAATCGCTTGAGATTTTTGAGTGAAACCAACTCACTCAAGTCACATTTTAAGCCATCTAAATCTATTTTTAATTCCCATAGAATTTGGAGACTTGTGGCTCAAATTATGTAGAAAACCAACTCCTGAAACTATGGTTTTTTCCTAAACTTTCAACTTACGCCATTTTCAAACTGCTTAAGATTTTTGAGTGAGACCAACTTACACAAGTCACATTTTAATCCTATAAAATCTGTTTTGATGTTCCATAGGGTTGGGAGACTTGTAGCTCAACTTGCGTAGAAAACCGACTCCTAAAACTATAGTTTTACCTAACTTTTCGACTTAGGTCCAAGAATGGGAAAGCTAATAATTATGTAGCACTTGAAATGCATGGTCAACACCTTTGTAGACAAATGTCTCAACCTTTTTCCCCTCTTTGGCCAAAGCATTTTAGAACTGCAAGTTCCTAACTCTCACAACTTTTCACTTCTAAAACACACACCATAATAGATGGAATCCTCAAATCTCTCAACTCGATTGTGCCATGTGCAACAGGATTGCAATATGGGTGGTCATGGGTAGCCCCAAGAGAGAGTGCCAAGCACCAGTTAGTGTCATTTTCTTATTGTCTATACAAGTATAGTGGTTCTGTTTTGTTTTGTGAGTTTAAAAGGATAGTAGGGAACATTACCCCCTCCCTCCAAAGTCACTAACAAAGATAATTGCAATAAACCAATAACACCAATGATCTTATTATTTATTATTCAAAATTTAAAAATAATTCACAAATCTACACCATCCAAGTCCGATTGAAAGCATATATGCAATAAAGTACTAACAAAGCAATAAGAATGCACTGTCTATATTATTATAAGGCACCACCTCTGCCACATACCAAGCCCATGCATTTCTTAGAAACTAAAAATGACATTAACTATGAACATTCACATATTTATCATTGAAGAGGGAAAAAAACCCAAACTAATAACTGAAAATCAAGACATTGACCTTTGCGTTCCCAATGCTCAATTCCTTTGAAGTGGGGTGCTAGGTTGGCTGAGCAATGTGCCTTGAGTTGCTTCGTCGAAGCACAATAATGCAAAGAACAGTAATGCGAAGCATGTACAGTAACACGAACAACAGTAATGCCCCAACGCTCAACTCCTTCGAAGTGAGGTGCGTGCTGGGTTGGCTGGATAACACGAAGATAACATGAACATCAATAGTAAAACGCAGCAGGGGGGAGGACATACAGTAACATGCAGCAGGGGGACGTACAGTAACACGAATAGAACGCGCAGTAGGGGAAGTGAACAGGAACGCGAAGCTTAGTGACAAAGAACGTGGCGCGAAGAATAAGGACAAGAACAGGAACCCAAATAACCCAAACGAAGCTCAGTGACGATGAAATACGTTGAACACGAGTTAGGCTGGAGCTTCGTCACTGAAAACGTCGAGCACGTACAAGAGGCGCAAGTGAATGAGGGCTTGGGAGTGTAGCTCGAGTGGGAGAAAGCGTGAAGATGAACGTGAACTCGAGGGCAATGAGCCTAGGAGTGAATGAGCGATCAAGACAGAGCGCGCAAGTGGAGAAATTTTAACCCAATATAGGGCGCTTATCAGAATAAGTGCCTTTTATATGTGTATATGTAAAAAAAAACCAACGTATAGATGGCGCTTATTTAAATAAGCGCTGTATATACATTACAATAGAGTGGACTTATTTAAATAAGCATCGTCTATGGCCTGCGTCCAACATAGAGTGCCCTTTTATTTAGAAGTGTCGTATAAACAATGCTATATATACGAATTTTTAGCATAGTATCTAAGATTCTTTCAAGTGTCGACCACTGCAAGACACTTGCATGTATGTTGGTTGTTGCAGTGCTCCAATCAAAATTTAAAACTGACAAAACTAGTTTAGCTCCTTTTGTCGATGAGATTCTCTCTTTAATCAAATACAAGGTACATTTACATCAAGACATGTATGGATCAATTCATCAAGCTATATACCCAATAATTTATCTCATTCTTCATGCAATCATTAGATCCATCTAAGTTCATGAAGTAAATTACTATCGCATACCGGTCCAAAATGGAATTTAAAAAATGAAGAGTTTTGATGACTACATAGTTATTAGATTTTTTGTTATATTATTTATACAACAAATTCATATAACACTTTTTATAAAATTATTTTTTTCTTATTTTTTTATTAAATTAATTATCTTATTTTATTTTACTCTATTTTCTTTCTATTTCTTTTTGTTATATAGTTTTTTTGTACGAAATTTATATTAAATACATATTTCTCTTAAATTACAAAGTCTACTAGAAGATTCCTTACGAGGTAATGTTGTTTTAGCTACTTTTCTTTTAATTAAATTCTATTAATACCTTGTCGATACGAATATATTGTAGTGTAAAATTGTCAATACAGAATTTGCATATGGTCCACTAAACATAATCAAATCGTTTACTTTTCAAGTCCTATTTACTGTGTTTTCAATTAAGAAACGACATCTAGTAAAATAATTAAGGCTAACATGTTTTTTTTTTTGCTCTCATCTTAGTTTTTTGTTTTTGGTTTTGATCTTTTAAGTTCAAAAATTTTCACTTTGGTCCTTTAAAGTGTTTTTATTATGTCAAGTTGGTCCTTCAGTCAGTTTACTATACTTAGTTAACTTGATGACATGTGACAAACTATGAGAAATGTCATACCAGATAAGTGTTTATCATGTTAGCCAAAATTAACACAATTAGTGCAAAAAATTAATGAAAGGACCAATTTACTTTAATAGAGGCACTTTAAGGAACCAAAATGAAACTTTTTAAGCTAAGGAACCAAGTTGAAACCAAAAAATAAAATGAGAGACCAAATATTTATTTTAGCCAATAATTAGTTAACAACTTAGATAAAATAATATTATCATTTAATTTTAGGGCATGCAATGGGGACAAGTGGAATGACCCAAAGTGAGCTCGGGTGCTACCTACAAGGAACATGAACCTATTGGTGATTGAACATATCCCAAAAGATCACTAGTGTCGATGACGTTTGCTCTTGTACAAAAAAAAATAACATTGAAAATTTATCGGTTCCTAGAATATCCATATAGTATGTGAGGTGGTGGTATTTTTGTAATATTGAGATGAACATTTTACATCAGTTGCCTTACAATCAATCTAGAGAACATTTTCTGCATTGATTGTACTAAAAACTGATATAAAAAGTACTTTTTAGATCAATTCTTTATCAATCGATCTAGAATATGGACGCCCTTACAACATTTGAAATTCTTAATACGACTTCTCAAATCGGTTGTACAAAGAACAAATCTAGAAAATACTTTTTACATTGGTTCTTTGTACAATTGATCTAGAATGTGGATGACATTTCCAACTCTTAAAATTTCTTACAAGACTTTCTAAATCAGTTGTAACATGAATCGATCTAGAAAATCACTTTTTACATCAATTCTTAGTACAATCAATCTAGAAAATTCATTATAAGTTTTTTGATTTCAATAACACACTCATATTTTCATTCTCGCTCCAATTTTCAAATTCTCATTCTCTAGTTTCAAGATACCTCGAGAAAAGGATAATCAAATTGACATACCCCTTGACAACATCAATTTTCCTCTTTATAAGCATGACTTTAGTCTACATTTTCAAATTATACACCTCTCATTTTTGTTTTTCTAAATGTGTGGGTTTTTTATTAGTGTGTTTGTCTTTCATTCAAACCCTACGCTAACTCATTAGATGCATCTCCTTTACTCTTTCATGAAGTAATGTTCTTTCTCTCTTGTTATCTCTTTCTTGTAATGCTTTCAAACCTTAACCTTATTATTTCTCTATTGTAGATGATATATGAGAGTAATGTTTGAAGACTCAAAACAGTGTGTTTGAAGGAGAAAAAAAAACATTGTCGTCAACTCTCTTAAAGAATCATTGCTTCCACATACAACGACGAAGTGACCATGAACCTTCTCTTTTACATATATGCAGGAAATTTAGCTGTTGATCTTTCTTTTGTTTTCATTTGATCTATTAGGAACGTCAGCTCCTTCTTGCAAGTTACCTCTTCTTCTATCTTTTGTTCCATATTTCAATTATTATAAACCTTCCACTTGGGTTATATTCAATCATCTCTCTTAAAGTTTTCTTACAAAGCATAGGTGAAATCTTTAACATAGATAAATGAATATCTCCCAAGTGAGAGATTTATAATAACAAAAATGTGGAACAAAAGAGAGAAAATTGAGCTAACTTTGAGGAAGGAATTAATGTTGCTATTGTATCAAACAAAAACAAAAAAGAAAGAAGTAATCAAACTTCTTGCATATAATTTTTTTAAAAAAATAAAAAATAAAAATAAGTAATTTTGAAATATACATTTATACTAAAAATAAATTAGAGTAACTTACTTTATATATAAATATTTAATTAATTTCAAATGGCTAGCATCTATAAGTACAAATACCTTACTATCAGCGATTGTCCTGTTAATAAGCAAGTAAAGAAAAAAAATTATTTTACTTGTAGATACTTTTTAAGCTATCTGTTTTCTATCTATAGTGAGTTTTATCCAAAAATATCTACGAGTATAATTTTTTTTCCATCCCAATACTCACACAATTTTTATAAGTGAAAATTTTCACTCTATGATACGCTTTGATAGCAATATTTATAGTGAGATTAACTCTGATGATAACTCTAGGGGAAGTTACTCCTGCACAATTTTTATAAGAGAAAAAAGGTTGTCAGAAAATAGGTAATAGAGAATTTTTTTTTTCATAAAAGCATTGTGAGAATGTGTTTGTAAATGTAGCGTTAATCTAACCTGAGAGTCTTGGTTAAAAGTTTTATATTAACCTCCTTTTGAACCTTTACACTTTTTTGCATAATATTAAATTAATCGATAAAGATGATAAAAGTGCATATGTCAAAATAGACTATTTGGCTCATTCCGAATAGTTTTATGTATCGTGGATTGGATTTTAAAAATTTAGATTCAATTTTACATAGATAAGATTGAGTTAGTTTGGTATATTTTATTTATTTGTATTAATTTTTTTTTATATTAGACTAGATCTTCATACTGAAATTAAAATAGGAAGACTTAGTTAAGAGTGAAAGATATTTGTGATAAATTTCTTCAAACTTTAAATATATTAAATATCAAATATAACGTGTGAGTATGATAATATTAGAGTATAACAGTAAATTAATAATTTTATATAAATTTTATAGACATGTTAATAATTATATTATTAATGTAATTTTTAAAGTAATTTTTTAAAATGTAATTTTTTTAAAAAAGAAAAGTGGGCCTGTAACCAACCAATTTGGTCCCAAAAATATTGTGGCTCATAGGCTGGGTTAACCCAAATCAACACCTCCACCAAATAAAGTTTTGTATGAACATTACTGACAATAATCTCACTAATTAGATAACAATTATGATTTTGTTTACCTGCAAATTATTATACTTATCTTACATTTACTCTCTATCTCTATTTTTTTGTAAGATTTATTACTTTCTTTTTCTTCTCTACAAAATATATACTCCCTGGAAAGTGTGTAAAAAGAATCATTTTCATTCAGTAATATTATTACATGAGATTTCTGCATGCAGCGGAACGACGACACTTTTTAGCTTGTACAATTTCATTTCTTTTGTTTCATACTACTGTAGAAAACACTTTTTAAATCGGTTAAAAATGGCTTTTTAAATCGATTTTACAACCGATTTAGATACAGCCGATATAGAAGAAATTATCATTCTAAACCGTAAGTTGAATCAAGTTAAAAAAAACTTTTTAAATCGGTTCTATACAGAACCGATTTAAAAAATACATTTTTTAAATCGGTTCTACACAAAAGCGGTTTAAAATTATACTTTTTAAATCGGTTAATGCACAACCGGTTCAAAACATTTCATTTTTTTTAAATAATTTCATTGTTTTGACATATACAACCAAACCTTGATAGAAACAGATACAATAGAAACAGCCAGCAAATTCATTTATAACTTACATTAACCAACAAAACTTCATAATATACTTTGAAACATATCAAATAAAAAACTATTATTCTGTTGTCTATCTAAAGTTATTCTCAACAAACTATCTATTATTTATTTCAACAAAAAAATTTGCCTAACGTCGGTGGATGTCTAGCAAGTCCTTATGCGGAAATGGTTCCCTATCAATGAATAACTACAACATAAAAAAATAAGATAAAACATTACCCAACCACCTACAATAACTATTAAGTATTATTGTAACTGAATGAAAATTATATTACCTCATTCCATGAATCCACAATATCTGATGAAACTATGGTCAACATATGTTTCATAACATAATATCCACACTCATAGCTCCCTACGTCTTTGTTAGCCTACCAATGAGAATTTTTTTAGAAATGATTGTAAAAACAATTACAAATTGTAATTGAATATGCAGCTATAAATTATTTACATAAGGGAAAAACCAACTAGGCTTCCTTCGTAGTGACACGTGCCTACCCGCCAATGTTTGACATCCAATCATGACTCTGATTAAAAAATAGATATACAAAACATGTTATTGGTTTCATAATTATAATATAAAGCATGAATGAAATATATTATAAATAAAAACTGACCTTTCTATTAGTTGTTTCAAATCTTTGTTGGGCTTTTTATGCAACGAACACAATAAGGCCACAGCATTGTCCCTAGGACAAATAATTAGCAATTGCCAATGCAAGCTGCATTGGAAAAAGAATATATGTAATGAGATTCAAATATCATTTAAAATTATTTGGGTGACAAATAACTTGTGCTTACTAATGCAAGTATGGTGCTAGGTAACACCATTTTTGTCCATTATACATCTAATTCTGAATGTAGGCTTGAGAATCTTCATCCTTATTCCCTATCTTCTGAATAGGGAATGGGTCAAAAAATTCATATATATTCTCCCGACCTTTTGAGAGACAGAGACGATGCATGTACCTAAAACATACAAATGAATGTTAAAAATAATATTGAGATGCGTATTTAAGAGATTAATAAAAAAATTAAACTTACAGCAACCATAATTGAAGAACTGAGATATTTAGCATGTCATTGCTAGTACAAATTTCCAATACATCCTTCTAGGTGATCCATAAGTCTACACCACTAAGTCTGCCAAGGAATGTCGGTTCCTAATCTATTTGAACAACATCCATCCCCATACTAGATGCCACTTGCCACAAGCGTGTTATTGGATCAACTTCAGGTTCCAATTTTTTAGGTGGAACATCTTTCTTAGACTATTGAACATCCTATAAAAAAAGTATATATAAAATAAGGTTATAAAATACAATCAATTATTTTAATTTATAATAGAAAAAAAAATTTAAGATGACTTTTGAATATACCTTGACTGATGTGACCTTTATAAGTCGTCTCGGCCATTGAATGAACTGTTTAGGCGCTTGTCCAACAGTCTGAACCTCCTCGGTGGGCATAGGAACTTGAGCATATGCATCCCATATTTGTTCAACCACCACCCTCGCCATATCATCCTCAACAGTCTTGTGGTGTATGGTAGGCCTCAAATTATATACTCTCCCTAAGCCCACTAAACGAACATGCTCTCTATCAACATATAACTCACTACTCATGGATATTAGTGTCAATATCTTCCCCAGAAGGATCAGCAGTAGCACAACTTTCCTTTGTGCTAGCACGTATAGGAGTATGAGCTTGTTCTGCCTGCACATTTGTATTTTGTTGTGAAAGACCCAAAGATGTCAGCTCCTCTCTAATCTCCCATCTCAACTACTCTTTAAGCTCATTTCTAATCTCCTACCTAATTCGCTCCACCTCTTCCCTGGTGACAATTCCTGAGGTGGGCCCACTACGTGAGGGTGGTCCGTAATAATCATGAATGCCAACACCTCGTCCAGTTGCACAAACCCTACTAGGGTGCTCTAATCTCCCAATAACAGTAGTTAATATATCCTCACGTTCATGAGGAACAAATGTTCTCTATGAGGTCTGCTCAACCAGTGAGTCCTACAACATTTAATTCAAGAAATATATAAGAAATATGGCGTATCAAGTTATAATTACAATTTGAAATCAAAAATGACTTACAATCTTTTTAGCAACAACGCGCGTCTCTTCGGATATATATCCACCCAGTTTTAGTGTGTGGGCCACCTTCCATTTATCCCATCGTTGCGGTGGTGATGAAGGAGCAATATTTGCAGTAGAACCAGATGTCGAGGCTTCCAATTGACGTTGCCTCGCCTTCTTCGTCATCATCTTGTGCTCAAGCAACTTATACCCTCCACGAGACAATCTGTGGGGGTGGACATTCTTTGATGCAATCGCTTGACCCTTTTTTCTCTTCTCCTGCGAATAATAGGACACTGTTAAATTCAATAAAATTAATCAAATATTGTTGTATAATTAGAAAAATATGTTTTCAACTAAACCTGGAAGACAGGATCCTCCCCGCTTTCAACTTTGCCCATGTCTCCTCATCCAAAAATGCATACTTCTCACAAGGAGAAGTGTCTTTCAACTTTCCATATATGTATCTTGTGGTGAGCTGTGTCTTAAATGCCCTCCAACGCTCAACAGCAAGTGACAGCAATTTCTTTCTCAACATGGCATTATGTGGAACATCATAAGTCAACTACAAAATAAAATTAAATAGTTAATGTATGATAATAATATGGTTAAATATAATTTATATATTTGAGACTGTAAAAGTAAAATACCATGATAGTTTGCCAAATTTGATTATTTACGCTCTCCTCTACATGGTCTCAATCCTTATAAAGGATAGAGACCTTACTCCGAGCAAGGACGCCTAAAAACTAATGAATTTTGTGGCATTTTTCCCCTCAGGTGCCCCACTAAGCATGTTAAATTGAACTGATATCAGATGGTCACCAGCCAGATTGAGATTTAGTTCCTTTAAGCGTGTACCTCATCTATCCTTTTTTTTGGTAGACTCATAAGATGGGTTACCAGAAGAATCAGGCATGTGTCTATTTATAAAAGGAAAAAAAAAACTTGTAAGTATTGTCATTGGAGAAATTTGAAAATTTCAAAGATAAACATAACAATAAAAAGAATTAAACAATAAAATAAAAATATATAATGTCAATAAGAATATACAATAACATAAACATAAATAAGTTACTAACATTGGCAAGTACGAATGTTTTCTCATATTCCTTCATGATGATCATCATGTGTGGCATGTACATCATCCACTTTATTTTCATCAATAAAAGTGGGCATTCGTGTTGAGAAAGAAGGAATCTCAATAAGATCGACATTTGAGTCTTCTTTTTCATTACTAGCATGCACACTTCTTCCTTGGAGAACCATTGATCATCTCTTGTTAGAAGGATCACTAACATAAAAAAACTTGTTTTGCTTGGTATGCCATAATAAAAGGCTATTCCTTATAACCTACCTTGCTAAGATCCACCAATGTGAACCCTAATTCATTGGTTTGCACCCCGGTGTTACTGTCAACCCACTTACATTTAAAAATAGGCACTCTGAATTTTGTGTAGTTAACTTCCCATATGTCTTCAATAACTCCAAAGTAACACATGGATGCCATAACATGGTTTTTATCTTTTGAACTAGAGAAGTGCATGGACTCAGCCACAACCATAACCCCACTGTTTTGCCCGGTACTCTTCTCATCCAATGACTTTGTATAGAAGGAAAAGTTGTTGATATCGTATCTAGTCCAACATATGACATCAAAGTTAGGTCCATGTGCTAGCCATTTTAATGCTTCAAAAGCATTATCATCATTCAAAACTTGTTCTTTAAACCAGTTTAAGAATGTTTTGTTATGCTCATTCAACTACCATTTCTCCGCCATTCTAGGTTTATTTTTCTTGACAATGTTTTTATGAGCAGAAAAATAAGGTTCAACTTCATCGGTGTTATTCAATATGTAGAAGTGTGCTTGCAGAACTTCCTCCCGACCCATTTGTTTAACGTTTACACCTTGAGTACCCTTACTAGAAAATCTCCCCTCATGATGAGATGTTGGAAGCCCTACAGGTTTAGCTTGTGATAGGTATTATGTACAAAACTCAATGGCTTCTTCAACAATGTACCTCTCAACAATAGATACTTCTGGACGGTATGGATTCTTACTATACCCTTTCAAGATCTTCATATATTGTTCAACAGGATACATCTACCTTAAATAAATTGAACCACACATTCTAATCTCTCTCACTAGATGCATGATTAAGTGAACCATGATGTCAAAAAATGAAGGAGGAAAATACATCTCCAACTGGCACAATATAATAGCAGCTTCATTTTTCAGCTCATCCAACTTCATAGGGTCAATGACTTTGCTGCATATGGCATTAAAGAATAGGCATAGTCGCGTAATGGCTTGTCTAACTTTTTTAGGCAGTATGTCACGAATAGCTACTAGTAAGGGTTGCTGCATCAAGACATGGCAATCATGTGACTTTAACCCAATTAATTTAAGATCTTTTAGTGACACAAGGCTCTTGATATTTGAAAAGTATCCTTGTGGCACCTTGAGGCCCTGTAGACACTTATAGAAATTTGTTTTCTCTTCTCTTAACAAGGTATGACATGCTGGGGGCAAATATGTCTGCTTACCCATTGACTGTGGACCTAACTAGAAGCGTATACCCATCTCAACTAGATCTTGACAAGCATTCAAACTATCCTTCGTCTTGCCTTTAATGTTCAGAAGAGTGCCAATTACACTGTCACACACATTTTTCTCAACATGCATGAAATCTAGACAATGTCTAACATCTAGATCGCACCAGTATGGAAGATCAAAGAATATCGACCTCTTCTTCCACAAGGTTTTCTAAGTAACTCTCTTTTGGGTCTTTCCAAATTGGACATTGATGTCCTTCACCTGTTCATAAACCTGTTCACTAGTTAAAATAGGTGGCGCAATGCCATCCTCCTAACATCCATTGAAGGCTTTTTTAAGTCTATGATATGGGTGATTAGGCCTAAGAAATTTCCGATGCCCAGTGTAAACTTTTTTTTTTCATGTTTAAGTTGTACATAGCATGTGTCTTTTTCACAAATAGGGCAAACGTTATGCCCCTTAACACTATATCCGCTCAAGTTCCTATATGTTGGAAAGTCATTGATGATACAGAATAACATTGCACGCAACATAAAATTTTCATGACGATACCAAATGTACACATCAACACCTTCATCCCATAACATTCTCAAATCTTCAATCAAGGGACGTAAGTAGACATCTATGTCATTTTCTAGCTGTCTTGGGCTCGCAATCATCATAGATGGCATAACATATTTTTGCTTCATGCACAACTAAGGAGACAGATTGTAAATAATTATGAGAACAGGCCTTGAACTGTGCTTACTAGATAAGTTACCATAAGGATTCATTCCATCCGTAGCAAGTCCTAGCCTAAGGTTTCTTGTCTCAGTCCTAAAGGCTGGAAACAAACGATCAATTTTCTTCCATTGCAGAGAATCTACAGGATGGCAAAGCTGTCCATCACATTTTCTCCCATCTGTATGCCGCGTAAGGGTCTTCGCGTCATCTACATTGGAAAATAATCGCTTAAACCTTGGAATTATTAGAAGATACCATAATACCTTAGTAGGGGGACCCTTCTTTGTGCTCTCATCAATATCACCACCCTTCACTTTATATCGTGATACCCCAGACCTGGGACACTTGTGCAACTCTTCAAACTCTTCTCTATACAATATGCAATCATTATGACATGCATGTATTTTCTTGTATTCAAATCCCATCGGACACAACACCTTCTTTGCCTCATAGTTACGTCTCAACAACGTGTTACCTTCTGGAAGCATTTCATTCAACAGCTTAAGCAATTCAGTGAAACTTTTATCACTCCACCCATTTCTTACCTTGACATTCACTAATCTTAACACTCCTGACAACCATGTGAATTTAGTGTACCCCGAATATAGAGGCTTATCTGCATCACTGCACAAAGTGTCGTACACTTGAGCTCGCTGAAAAGACTCTAGTCCAATATCACGGATCGTGTCCTCTAGTTAATCGTCCATTGGTACATCAAATTGCTCTGTTTAAGACATACTCGACATGTCTAACAATTCACCATGCCATGTCCATGTTGTATAACTCTTGCAAAACCCATCACAAAGGAGATGCTCCCGTATTTGCTCAAGTTGCAATCGTCTCTCATTCAAACAATTAACTTAAGGACAATAGAAGAACCCACCACTATTAGGAAGATTGCTTTTAGCAAATTGGATAAACTCTTCCACTCCATTTGATACTCATCAGTTGTGCATCTAGAATTAATCTAACTACAATCCATAACTTCCTTCTGTGATCCACAAACCATATCTTAATGTATGTAAATATCACTTTTTTAATACAAGGTGTGGTCCTATCCCATTCAGAAAGTCATTTTGTTAAACTTGATTAGTATGTATAGGTTTAGTCTCATATCTTAAATTTGATAAAATTTCGACAGTATTTCGCATTGGTCTCCAAGTGCACAAAATGAAAGTGATGACATCAAGTTCACCACAATCAAGTATGCACCCAGAGACATAACACGAAATGCAGTAAACTGAAATTTAATCAAATTTATAATGAGACTTAACCACTGCGTATTAATAAAGTATAAAAAAATGAATCTTTCCAATCTGTCCAACCAGATAATTCAAGATTCAATATAACAATTACCACTTTAATCATTGTATTGAATCTCAAATGGGAAACTAAGGTTCGCTCGTAATGTATAAATTCAATAGAAAAACAACACACAATTAAACACACAACATAATGCATATAATTTATACACATATTCTGGCAGAGTTTCCTCTGTATTCTGGTACTTTCCCAAAGACCTATTTACAAGTATTCAATAACAAAACCAAATGCCAATTCCATGTAAGACAATCCAATCCACAACAAATCTAATACTCAAGAGTTCACTAATTTCATTAAAATTTGATAGAGTTTCCTCTATTTTTGGTATTATCTATCATACCTCACAAAGGGTATGGTCAACAACATAACGGTAATCAATTCTCCATTTTTTACTCAATTTATCTTATGAATATATGGTAGCATTTTAACCACTTCAATTCTCCCTTTTTCGCTTACTTTAACTTAAGGATGTATCTAAGCATATATAAGTTGTCTTATCTTATAGTCTTTTAATTTCCTAACTAGTGCCTAATGTAGGTAGCCAATTCTTTGATTCTTGGAATCCGCTAATTCTAGAGCTTTGGGTTTAAAACAAAATATAGTTACATTAATTATATTTGGTGACAATTAATTAATTCCTAACATATAATTAAATTAATTTCTTATTTTTATTCTTTTTCATTACTTACTAACTTCAAGGTAATTAAGTACTAGCTATAATAATCAACTTCACTCAATTCTACCTTATGTAATCCAATTCTCAACACTTAAAATTCTTACTACATATTCATATAAGTTAATAACTAACTTAAATAAGTTATCTTTTTCTTTAAAGATTCATAAATTCATAAACGTACAAAGAACTAAAATTTTCTTATATTGATGAACATATTCAAGCATAACCTTTAGTAATTAATCCCACGTAACAACATAATGAACATAAAAAATTAATTTCAAATTAATATTAAAAATGTAATAACCATATTCACCTGCACACTTGCTTTAAGGGCAAAACGAAAAAACCAATGCAAACTATAATGAACCAAATGAAAAATGACTAACCCAATTGTCTACAAAGTACACAAAGTGCGTGACCTCCAACTACAGCAATGGAGCACTTTGAGTGACCCTTACCAACAGCAATGGCGCGAGCTCCAACCAAAGCAAACTTGGCACCTTGGTCGCCCTCCAACGACACCAATGGAGCGTCTTCTGCGAGCTCCAAAGACACCAAGCAACGAGCTCTAACGTACCGGCAGAATGGAGGAAATGAGGGGCGGATGGGGTAGAAGAAAGCTAGAATGGAGGAAGTGGGGGGCGGATGGGAAGAAGAAGGCTGGAAAATAGGAAATGAGAGGGATCGACGTGCGCAAAGGATAAAAGAAACTGACTTTTAAACCGGTTAAGCTTAAACCGATTTAAAAAGTGACTTTTTAAACTGGTTCAAGCTTGAACTGATTTAACAAGTTCAACTTTTTAAATTGGTTCAAATTGAATCGGTTTAAAAAGTGTCTTTTTAAATTGGTTCAAGCTTAATCGGTTTAAAAAGTTGAACTTTTTAAAACGGTTCAACTTGGACCGGTTTAAAAAGTGCGTGGAGATATTATTTTAATTTCAAAAATGAGCTTTTAGATTGGTTATATTTGAACTGATTTAAAAAAGTTTGATATAATTTCAAAAATGCCACTGCGTTTCTGTTTTAAACCAGTTTAATTTTAATCGATTTAAATTCCTGTTTTAAAATCTGTTTTGTGTAGTATTGTACCATTTGAAATTTATTTTTTAAAATGATGTAAATACTAGAATTTTATAGGATAGATTTTCTTTTTATTTTTCAACAAAGTTGTGAATATTAAACACGACTTATGCATATCTTCAATTTTTTTAATATTAATTTTATGAATCATGTCTTAGGCTCTTTTTTTGATAAATATAAACTAATATATTAATTTTATAGTTTTTAGTTAACTTTCATATATTAAATTTAAATGTTCGTTTTTGAGAGTGAGAATTTATCTCTTAATGTGTCGCACATGAATTCTCTTTTTTCAAACATCCCTATTGTATTATTTATTTATTAATTTTTCTCAAACATTTTTTCTGAAGTTTAGACAGTATCAGCTTTTGGATGTCAACGTGAAAAACTTCTATATTTACAAATTAGAACTTAGATATATCATACCAAATTAGTAGTTAATTTACATAATATATTTCTATAGTTTATTTCTTAGCTTCAAAAGTTTTATTATTCAATTTATTCTTATATAATAAAAATCAGATCCTCCTCAATAATGAAATTATCACTTGTTACACTTTCCCCCTATTACAAAAAAAATTGATAATTGATTACAGGAATTAAAAATTTTGTCCTTATTAGTTTATTCATTTATTATATTTCGTAAGATTAATAAAGTAGTATTTTTAATATACAACCCCGCAATTACTTTTTTCATTGATTTCGATCATAAAACTTATTATAGTTAGTAAATGTTAATTGCCTTTTTTTATAATAATTTTTAAGCAAAAATTTAATATAAAATTAATTCAATTCAATTTTGAATTTTAAAAAGAAAAAACCCGATCTTTTATTATGGGTAATTTTTTTTTATTTTTTTTAAGACTGTACCTTGGTAAGGCTGAAGGAAAGCTTGATCATTAAAGTTGTGCCTTAGCGATATTGTCTGTAGAATTGAAGAACAGAAAGAGTATGTGATAACCCCCCTCCCCCCAAATAAACAGTCACTTTAGTCTTTGAAAGTGGATAATATTATCACTTTAGTTCCTAAATTGAAGAAAATAAAAAATCACTAAACTATCTAATAAGTCTTTAAATTTAACTACTTACTGTCATTTTAGTCCTTAAATTTATATTAATATTATCACTTTAGTCACACCATTTTTTTAAAAAATTTTGGACTGATATGATTGTTAATTTGCATTTTCACGGACTTTTTTTTTTAATTTTCTTCAAATCAAAAACTAATGTAACAGCTTCTTCCAGTTTTAGGATCTAAAGTGATTGTTTACTCCACACACATGTGATCGTATATTCTAGGATTTGACTCTCTAAAGTGAGAAAAGAGCACTTTAGAAAATAAAGTACAATAATATTTATTAATTAAAAACTTAATGATTGATATTGTAATTAATTTTATATTTTGTTATATGTATTTAATTTTATCATAATTCTCAATTATTGATTTTTTAATCAATAATTATAAGTGTATTTTATTCTCTAAATAAATGTGTGTTTTCAATAATAAAACAAAAAATTACAATTATTATTTAAAATATTTTATTATTTAATAATTTTATATTTTTATAATTTATTAACTATGTATATACATTTCATATATGATTTTAACAGCTAATTTTTCATATATGACGCACCCTTTTCTTTAAAGAAATTAAATCGCATCACATGATCTAATTAAGGCTGAGGGTAACCTTTTATTTGATGCAGCAACTATATATAAAATAATTTGGGAGAAGATCCTCTCCAGTTACAAAACAATTAGATGTAATCTCAACTTTTGATTAATTTCAATATTTAATAATTTTAATATATAAAAGATAATAAAAACATACATGAATGGTGAGAATTTTAAACTGGACGCTCTCCAGTTTTTTTTAACTGAAAAAGATCCATTCTCAAATAATTTCTGCCAATATTATTTTCAATAAAGCTACGGCCTACAACTAGACAGGCACATAGGACCTACCCAGTACCCACATTTTTTTTTTATATTATATGCAATACAAGCGCAAACATTCACGCGGTCTCAGAAGGCTCTGTACAATTTCAAATGGTGTTCACACTCTGGTTGGGTCCTCTGATAGTAGCCTCAGCTTTTGTATGGGCAGTGGCAACTTCTCCACCATACCAAGGATGTGATTTTTCTCAAGGGAGATGGGTCATTGATGAAGCCTCCTTCCACCCTCTCTATGATGCCTCAAGGGACTGTCCTTTCATTGGCCAGGGATTTGATTGCTTAAGAAATGGCAGGCCTGATAAGGGGTACCTCAAGTATAGATGGATGCCCTCTAGTTGTGAACTTCCAAGGTAATATTATTCATTTTCACTCAACTTTATTTTTGTAATACATGATATTAAATATGGACACCTTATTATTTTTATAATATCTAATCAGATGGAAATTTACCATAATTGTTTAAACATTTTTTTTTTCTGACTTGCAAGCTGGCATCGTGAAGTTCAAATTTGAATTTTTTTTCCTCCTTCCCAAATGGTATTATTGGTTAACAGGTTTGATGGTAGGAAATTCTTGGAGAGAAACACAGGAAAGAAGATAATGTTTGTCGGGGACTCCATAAGTAACAACATGTGGAGTCACTTACTTGTTTGCTTCACATTGCAGTCCCAAACTCAAATTACACCTTAACAAGTCAAACACAGGAACTTTCTGTGTTCTCATTTCCGGTAGTGATCTTTTTCAGTTACATTTTCATTACTGGAAAAAAAAAATATATATATAAAATAAAAATAAAAATATATATATTGATTCAAATAGTGGAATCGAACTCTGGTACCACAAAAAAGTTATAATAACCCACGTATACTGTTCAACCAATTGAGCTAGACTCTTTGGTCATTACTAGAAAATATTGAACCTTTGTAATTGTATGATTGGAATACTTGGCATAGTAATTTTAGTTCAAGTTTTTTGGGTTATACATTATAGGAATATGGAGCTTCAATCATGTGGTTGAAAAATGGGTTCCTAGTGGATTTGGTTTATGATAAAGAAAAAGGCAGGATTTTGAAATTGGACAGCATTAGCTCCGGGGACCAGTGGAAAGAAGTGGATGTTTTGATTTTCAATACCTACCATTGGTGGACTCACACGGGACAGTCTCAAGCGTAATGAAGCTTTTGATTTTGAACTACTTTTTGTTGTTTATGAGAGGAGGTAGCCATGTGGCTAATGGCTTCATTTTAATGTTTTACAGGTGGGATTACTTTCAAGTGGGCAATGTATTAATCGAGGACATGGATCGCATGGAAGCTTTCAAAATTGGGCTGAGTACATGGGCTAAATGGGTTGATTCTAACATTGATCCTTCAAAGACTAGAGTCTTGTTTCAGGGAATCGCTGCTTCCCATGTTGAGTAAGTTTAATGGCTGGTTGGTTTCACTCCCAATAGAAATTCACATTAAAACTCATAATAAATGCGTGTGCAAGCCATGTATATTTATTTATTTATTATTTATTCAAATTCACATTAAAAGTGCGTGTGCCATATATATTATTTATTCATTTTTTGGTGCTATATCATGTATATTAAATATTATTAAATCCACTAGAATCGACTTTAAGATGGGAAATTTAGATAATATACATGGAGTTTTATATTCAAATTTTATTGCTGTTATTGTACACTAAATCAGATATTATTAAACTTTGTTGTCCATGTGGGTGGGTTACAAAATGGGAGATAACTATAGTAATTTTTATTTTTTTTTATTTCCTCTCCCTTTCATGTGACCCTTTCATGTGACAGCGAATTTGGTATTGAGTCCTTTTGCTAATTACTAAAAATCGTAAGAGTTTAATTTTTATGTGTTGTCTTTATACTATCAAGCAATTATACATTATGATTAATATGACTTTTAAAGTAATTATTATAAAAGTTAACAAACTTATAATATATGACAATTTATAATTAAATAACAATGTAAAAATCCTTTACATTGTGAGTGTATGTATTATTTACTCAAATTTTAAACACTTTCACTTTTAAATATTATTAGCTTATTAAAAAAATTTAGTTATATAGCAAGCCATCTTGAGTGCTATAGGGTTCCGCACTTCATTAGTGAAATCCCCGTCTTCTATGTTTTATACTCTAAGGTTTTTTTTTTTTTTTCTTTTCAAAAATGCTTGCATAACATCACCAAAAAAATCTACTTAACAAAATAAGTGCTAGTGCTAGCTAAATGTTCACGTCTGCCATTCTTCTAACTAACTAAACTCTAATGCTCTGTTTGATAAGAAGGAAAAAAATAGAATGGATAAAAATAAAGAAAAAATATGGTAGATTTAACATGTTCTCTATTTTCATTCCACCCTCTCAATTTCTATCTTATTTATTCTTTACCAAATAGTGTAAATGAAAACAAATATTCTGACCGTAGATAGACTATTGGGGGCAGCTTTTAGAAGAGTATTAAATAATAAGCCAAATACCCCATATGCCATTATGATTAGTAATTATTAGAAACTTGTATTCAAGGACTCACTCTTTTCTTTCTTTTTTTCTTTCAATTGAATATTCCAGTAAAAGGGGGTGCCTCAGGCAAACTCAACCAGAGCAAGGATCAATGCCACCATATCCTGGTGTGGACATTATTAAGGGCGTTGTAAGTAACATGGCAAAGCCTGTACAATTGCTTGACATCACTCTGCTCACACAACTGAGGAGGGATGGTCACCCCTCTATCTACACAGGGCGTGGCACTTCTTTTGACGACTGTAGTCACTGGTGTCTGGCTGGTGTTCCTGATGCTTGGAATGAAATATTGTATGCTATTCTGATTGGAAATTAGCATCTTCATCCTATTTGTCCTTAATTTATGTTATCCTTTCTTATTTATTGCCCTTGAAGAAATAGGGCCCCCATAAATTTGAATATGAGCTTCTAATTAAATTGAAAATATTAATTTTCTTTAATCAATAAAAAAATGTAGATGTATTAATGTTACTTTGTAGCACCCCAAAATGCCCCTATTACTTTTAACTTTGGCGGTATTGCAACTCGGGCTAATCTAGAAGAGTAATTAAAGGTAGGAACTGGCACCAGTTTATGTGAAACATTGGCATTCCTTGAACTCAGTTATAACAGGGGTCAATGTCTGTCCAGTATACCTTCTTTACTTAAATATTCTTGGCCAAAGCTAAACAAAATTGAGGATGGACAATTATAGTTAGAAGTTAAAATCTTTAGATCTTAGGCATTTTGAATTGTTATGTTCCCAATAGTGTATTTTTTATTTTTTTTGTAAGTATGTACAAAGACAACAATGAAATTAGAACCTAAAGCTCCATGTAAACTATTCAAACTCTCACTCCTAGGCCAACTCTAGTGAGTTTTACGATAATGTATGTTAACTACATTCACTAAGAAGTGAAAGACTAAAGGTAAGTTATTCTTAGGTAGTATTACTTATTAACTTCCTCCTTTACTTTGCCAACATGGCCTAAAAGAACACTTGTCAAATTGTTTTTCATTTTTTAGATGATTGTGATTTATGTCACACATTGAAGTAATTTTGTCAATTGCTAGCACCAACTGTGATATGTAAGTTGCTATATCAATAGATACTGCATTCTTCTAATTGCAAGCACTAATAAGATTCTACTTGCAAGTTTCCCTTTGTAGGAACTTGGCTCTTATATTTAATTGAAATAAGAACCTTCTTCAAGTATAAGAAGAGATACCCTTAAGAGGTTTTCCATTGGTTTACTTTCCAAGGTATCTAATTAGGTTACTTTAGAAAGAATTTGAATTGTCTAAGTTCAAATGTTCAGAATTGGTATCCCTGTTCTTGATAAAAGGAACAAATTAGTTTTTGATTTCCAGGTAAAAGAAAACATTGGTTACACTAAGGCAAATGAGTACAAATGCCGTCCTCTTGAACCATACAGCTCCCTATTCCTTCGGCCAGGCCCCGGTTGCTCTGACACATATATTTTGATCATTTAAAGTAAAACATGTTGGAGATGCCCTCAAACCTTGTGAATATATCTTGCATTTGATTTCAATTCCAACAAACAAATGCTTAACAGTGTAACTACTCCAGAAAAAGAACATGCCAAACAATACTTCACAACGATGTCGATTTATTTTAACATAAATACAAAAATACACTAATATATGCAAGTGTCCTTTTAGCATAAGTCGTCAAGTTCTCAAATGGTATTATGAAAACCATCGTTTCTTATTACAAGTAAATATATCTAACACGAGTAATGTTTCACAACTTCCTAATAGAATGCATCATCAAGAAATTGACCAAAACATTTATCACAGCACCTTTCGAGAAAATAAAACCCTGCTCTCCGCCAACGAGGATTTATCCAAAGGATCGTCGCCAACGCTATGAGGACCATGACATAGGATGGAGCAAAACTCCAATAGAAGGAAGTGAAATCAATTGCAGAGTTATTTTTACTTCCATCATTCATTGGACTTAGAGGTAGTGGCGATGCCGATGTAGCATTGCCTCTATTACTGTTACTCCAAGTAAGATATGGATATCCTTTGTAGCTACTCTCATCAAAGGTACCAAACTGTCCCTTATCAGGTGCTCTACCTGATAAATTGTTGTAGGACACATTGAAAACAGACAGAGTGCAAGTCTTGTAAACGAAGAGGGATTTGTCCACTCAAGTTGTTATTTGAAAGATCTAAGCTCTCCATGCTTTCTAGCTTCTGGAAGCTCTCTGGGATTGGTCCACTGAGATAATTGTGAGACAAGTTGAGTGCATGGAGGGCATATAGATCTCCTATTTGGTGTGGAATCTCTCCTGTCAATTAATTAGAGGACAGATCTAATCCTGACATGTATTCAAGTGCAGCACCTTTATATGAAAGGGAAAAACCTTTTGTGATTAACTGCACTTCTGTAAAATCAGGTATAGCCTTGAAAGGCGTGAGTCTGAATCCTGGAGCATAGTGTGATGAGAAAAATGCTTTCCCAAATGAATTATTGAGGCAAGAAGGTATAGATCCAGTGAAGTAATTGCGTGATAAGTCTAAGATATCGAGTTTTTGTAGCTGACATAGCTTAGTAGAAAGTTGGCCATGTAGCTGATTACCAGCCAATAAAAGAAATCTCAAAGACTTGATCTCATACATGCTCTTTGGAATAGTTCCCGTAAACTTGTTGTCACTCAAATCAATGACCTGCAAGTCATTACCGGAGCTGTTAATGAATGCTTCATTTATTGTGCCACTAAGACTATTTCCCTGCAAGAAGAGGTAGTACCATGGCATTTTGAGGCAGGAAGGTAGTTCACCAGAGAATTTATTGTGATGTAGGTCTAAAATATCAAGCTCAAGATTGCAAAATTCTTTTGTTATTGCACCTTCCAAGTTGTTCCATGATGCAGTTAAGATAGCTGGCCTAAGTTTCCCAATTCCCCTTGGAATTGTTCCATTGAAATGGTTATTGTCCATCATCAAATAATTTAATTGGGTGCAACCATTAAAAATGTGCTCAGGTATTCTGCCAGAAAAATTATTGTCCCGTAGAAACAGTCCAAGTAAACTCGACATCTCTCCAATTGAATCCGGAATAGGACCATCAAACATGTTGCCTGAGACATCAAAATTTTCTAAATGTGGGAGCAAGAATCCTATGTTATTGGGGAGCTTGCCTTGGATCTTGTTATTTGATAAGTCCAAATCGGTTACTTCCATCTTATGGTTTAGATCAAAGGGCAGTTCAAAAGGTCCAGTGAAAGAGTTCTCATATAAATGCACAACTTCTAGTTTTGGGTTGTTCACAAACAACCAGTTGGGAAACATACCAACTAGATTGTTACCTGATAGATCAAAATATCTAAAGCTAGTTTGATTTGAAAGGGAGGTAGGAATGCTCCCAATCAACAAATTATCTGAGAGATCAAGCCTCCTAAGTGATGTCAAATTGCCAAGGCATATATCCAAAGTTCCTCTGAAATGATTTCGTGCCAGATCTAGCTCTTGAAGCTGCTTCATTTTACATAACCCTAGATTCAAAAGAAAGTTATAGTATTTAAGACATATAAGAATTACACTTGCGAGTCGAGGCTACCTAACCTATCCATGTACTGCATTTGAATCATAAGAAAAAAAAAGAAAAAGATAGCATCGATAATACCGTAGAGTTATATATTTGCTCACCTTCATTTGGGAAAGCTCCATCGATGGATGAATTACTTAGTTTAAGGACTTCCAACTTGCTTAGATTAGCCAAAACTTGACAAGAATGAAAAGGGAGAGATGTTCAGCTAGACACATTATTGTCTTGTTTGCTGTGAACTATTAATTGAACTACTATATATTTTACACTTCAGAAGTAGTAGCATAGTAATTACTGAAAGTAGGTATAGACCCTTGCATAGTATTTTTTTTTTTTTAAAATAGCAATAGGATAAAATAAGAGATAAGCTACGTGTTGGCGCAACAAACAATGGATTACAACAGAATAGGATAGTTATTCTATCTTATCCTATCATATCCTGGCCACCAAATAGGTCTTAAAAGTTTTAAATCCTTTGTAAATAATATTTCATCTATTTTAAAACTATTGTTGTTTTAGACTTTTATTTCTATTTAAATATTTTTATTTTTTGTTGAAAAATTTAAGACCTAGTCAAATATTTTTTTCATCCAAAAGCAACAGACGTACGTACCTTGAGCTGTAAAGAAGCAGCGAAGTTTATTGAAGCTCAAATCCAACTGCTCCAAGTTTTGTAGAAGTGATAATTCTAGATAAAGATAACAAATCAGAATCTATAGAATTAATTTCCAAGTGTGAAATGTAGAATTACCTACAATCATACCTTTCGTGTAAAAGGGTTCACCAATATCATTACTAGCAAGAATGAAATTTTTGAGGGATGGGAGAGAGCTCAAGAGTTCCATTATGCTCTCGTTGAGAAAATTGTTAGTGAGATCTAATGTTTCCAGCTTCTTCAATGTTGACTTGCTTTTATTTCCTAGAAGATCAAAATGTCACATTGATGATCCAAACATAACAGAAAATATTGAATATTATATCTTATAATCTATAAATTTAATTTAATCAACTCTTCCTCTTCCTAAGGGTGGGCATGGATTGGATTTTTAAAAATCCAATTAAATAGATTGAATTTTAAATTCACATCCGTATTTTTTTTAAAAAGTGTTTGAATTTTTTGAAACCAGTTTGAAACCGGTTTTAAAACTAGTTTTTGGTTTAAAACCAGTTTTAAATCTGGTTCGGTTTTAAAACTGTTTTCATAAAAAAAACAGTTTTAAAACTGGTTTCATAACAAAACCAGTTCTATACCGGTTTCATAAAAAAAACCAGTTTTAAAACTGGTTTTGATGGCTGAAATTCTTAATTTAAGAATACCCATAATGTATATCAAATTTGAATTTGAATACTCTGACAAATACAGAAACAGGACTGATCATTTACATGTAAATCTTAAGCAGGACAATTTCTGTTTTGAATACAGGTAAAGGGTACATTGACCAAGAAAGCATCTTTAGCCCAAATCCCGGTAAACCCATCTAATCCACCCCACATAAAAACACGAACTGAATGTGGATAACAGTATACCCCATCAGAAAAAGAGTCAAGTTTGTTATCTTTGCAAATAGTAATCTTAATATCATACACGGGGGAATCACTTGCATTTGGATAACACTTCTTTATTAAACCCGCAGAGCACAACCCAAACTCTCAAATCACTCATCTGAAGCAACTAAAACACGTTGCAGATAACGCAATTACTTATCTCATGCTTGCAATTGCAATCCAACAGGCAGGAAAATAGTTGACAGTAGAATCAGCAATGGTATATCTAGTTTCTAACTACAAATATAAGAGACAGTTGTCAGAAATAAAAAGAATACTCACATGAATCACGAGAACAGGACAATTCACTAAGGGAATTTTATCAATGTTTGCATCAAAAGAACAGTAATATTAAAATGGATGAAAATTGAACATTATGAATTATGATTCACAGCCCTAAGGTTTGGTAAACGAGAAGCCAAATCTATAGTGGGTCCGCTACCAACAATTTGCCCCATACAGAACAATTGGCTTGGAGCAATTACCCCCAATACCAATTTGTCAGCATCAAAAAGTGCCACACACTCACCATTCCTACTCACCAACTACCAACCAAGTTCATCAACCCCACTGTCACTGATTGATGGTAGCACAGATGATTTATCAAACCATTTGATAGTAGCACAAAATGATTTATCAAACCATTTGATAGAAGCACACATGATTTATCAAACTCTTAATAGCTTTCATTTCATGCCCATTTGAAAATTATCAAACTATCACACACATATATTTTCAGCCAATATAGAAACGAAGAAAATTATCAAATTATCAAACTATCATTACCTTAGATAACTATCATTTTACGTTTGAATTTCTTTTCGGGAAATTTATTCGAACTTAAAAAAATAAAGGCAAATACACAAGATTGGTTAGAGCGTACCTTGGTTCAGAAGAATGCCATCAAAACAATTATTGGACAAATCAAGGCTTCTGATTTCCTTAAAGGTTAGGAATAAGGACCAGTTTAAAGGTGTGGACTCAGAACAAAGCCGATCGAAGTCAGGGTCCACATGTGTATACAGACCAGTAACAGAAAGATTGATGACATGGCCCAAAGAGGAATCACATGTGACGCGTTCCCAAGCACAGCAATTGCTCTTTGGCTCATCCACCCACGAAGGCAGCAATTTCTGGTTGGAATAAGTAGCCTTAAAATCCAGTAGTGCCCTTTTCTCTTCTTGGAAGCAACCACTACTGCCTAATACCTGAGCCAAAACTATTGCTCCTAACAATACCAACCATGGCTTCTTCCAATGCAACTCCATTTCGAAGAGGAAATTAATTGAGTATGAGTACTTCTCAATACTTGCATAGTTCTGAGCATTTTTATATGCCCTCTGGAATGCGATGCCTGGATTTATTACTATCTAAATTATTGAAAAAAGTAGCCAGCTAGCTATAGTCTATACCGACTCGTGGCTTAGGGTCAACAACTTAGAAGAACAGAAATTAATACAATGACTGGGCCAACTTTTCGAAATCGATAAATTGTAGTTGCGGTCGTGATCGCGATTGCGGATGCAGGCATTAAAACTATTGTGATGTGAATTGTGGTTCTTGCGGTGTAAAATTATTTTATGTTTGTACCTTTCTTCTTGTCCTCACCACCTTACCTTTTCCCTTTTTCCTATTGGCCTACCCCTACCACCTTACCCTTTCCCTCGCCTTGATCGCATCACGCAGCCTACCAGCACCCTAACCAGCCACCATTAGATGCCTCATTCCGTTCACCAACATTCCACACGACCACACCTATTAGAATAGAAGATTTAAGTCTGAATCTTTGTTATTTTTTCACAAAAAAGTGGAACAGGATGGTGTTGTGGCTCTGTTGCGATTCCGTTGCGGATGCATTGCGACAATTCCTATGACTACAATTCACACCACAATTGCGGGTCATTGTCGTTACAGGTAGCTCTACAACCCGCAATATTGCGGTCACAACACGTGTTGCGGTCTGTAATTTAGAACTATGTCGATGGCTACATATCTTACAATCTAAATTAATACTCCTTTTTTTTTACTTGTCGGTTTTTTAGAAAATTTTTATTTTTATTTATCTGTCATCTTTAAATTTCAAGATAACATTAATTACTTTTTTGTCAATTATACCTTTACTTTTCGCTTAATTTTTAATTAATTTACACATTTACAATTAGTATGTATTTATTGTGGAGTAGAAATGAGAAATGGTACAATAGGAAACTTCAAAACTATTTTATGAAAAACAAAAAAAATTATTACATTTCTTGATTTGTGTATAAAAATCTTAAACCTTAAATGACACTTTAAAAGAAACGGAACTAATACATTATTATTATTATTATTATTATTATTATTATTATTATTATTATTACTATTACTAGCGGAAGCCCCGTTGAAATCATTCTTATAAGAATGTTGAACTTTCAGGGCCGATTGCGACGAAAGAATAAAGGAAGCAACAACTATTACAAATAGTACAAACAGTTAATGCAACAGTAGTTTCGACAATTACAGCAACAATTATTACATAAACTCTTTTATATATTTAATATAACATAATATAATTTATATTAAAAATTATTTATTTTTAAAATTAATAATTATCAAAATTTTAAAAATAACAATTAACAATAACCAAGTCATCAGTAATAATCGGTGAAAATTTAACAGCTGTTACTGACATCGACAACATTAATACGGTTTGAAACTATTCCTTGTCAGATATGGATTGTGGACTAACCAATAATTGAACTCTGGCTATTGAAAATTTGTTTTAACGCGCTTGTCCAGTGGGATGGATTTGGGTTGTGGATTAAACATTAAAAAATAACAATTTTCACAATTACCAAACCAATAACTAATATTGAACATTCTTGTAGTGGTGGGTATGTAGTAGTAGTCCTATCTTGTCTGCAAGCATGAGAAGGCGTTACTCTGCTAAAGGAGTCTCAATAATGACGAGCTTGCTAACACCTGCTTGACCCCAGCTTTGTTAAATTGGTCAACATATTGATTGGCCTCACAAAATACCTACATGACTAAAATGGACCAATTTCTACATAGAAGACTGTGGATATTTGTAAGCAAGCTCCATACTTGTGGAAATCAATCTCGGGGATGCTGTGGATGAGATTATGAGCTTCTCTATTTTGTTTCAAAAACCACCTTTCTAAGGCCATGTTCCTAACCAATAAAATGGTCATATGATCCCTGTTAGCTCCAATTGAAAGAAGCTTTTTGGTTCAATAACAATCTAGTTAGGTCGTCAATGAAGGTGGGTTCACTTGGTAAGAGTAGGACTCATATCTCATAAAGATATGACTTCAAATCGCCGTTGTTGATATGAGGATCTCGGTGGATAATTTGTAAGTATTTTTGTAAGCATTCTTTGAGTTGGGAAACCTGTGTCCTGACTTTGGTAATAGGGGTGAGTCTCCGAATTCAACTTACCTAAATTTTTCTCTACAAAACAAATGTAGGTAGGTTGATTTCCCTAACCATCTGAGGTGTTTGACTACATAGGTGGAATTGTTATAAAAATTTGCAGCACTAGAGGATTAATTATTTTGCAAAGTCAATATTTTGTGACCTGTTTGATTATAAATTCCGCTTAACTAGTTCCTTCATGTCTGATATTTGTTATAACAATTTGCTAATGTTGCAGGGTCACAAATATGAAAAGGTTGACTAGTGTTTGAAATATTAAGTTGAAATATTTTATTGAAATGCCATATAGTGCTTGCATAACTTTTTACTGTTTGAAACCTTTATGCAATTTCAGGGTAAAGTTAATTGTGTTAAGTGGTCAAGATCCCACAAGTTCATTCTTAACTTCTTATTCTTAATCTGAAGATATCCTGCAAAGGTAATTTTAATAACTGATTTTATCCTATTTATTGTTCCATAATAGTGTGATATGATACGTGGTGCTAGAGTACAATCAACGAGTCCTTGGTTGCTCTGAAAAATATTTTCTAATCACGCAAAGTATAATGTTGGAGATCCATAATAAAGATTTAACTGGGTTAGTTTTAAGTCATTAGTAATTAAAATATTAACAATTTACTATTTTAAATATAAAGCATCCAAAGCCCATTAATAAGTACTGCGTTTGATTTTAACATTGATGAACATATGCTTGATTGTACCATAACTCTAGAAGTAAATGCCTAACTTTATTTGACAATGATTTTGTTTTTTAACAATTCAAATCCAAACCTTCTAATATATGCAAGTGGGTGTCCTTTTAGCACAAAGTTAGAAAGGTTTCACAGGAAATATATTATTGATGTAGTTAATAAAAAAAACTACGGAAACATCAAAATACATTACGAGAATTTGAGGAACTTAATTAAAATCCCAAACGAAAAACGTTCTTCTCAAATGTTAGTATGCAATCTACCATTTCTTGTGAAGAGTAAACATATCTAACATGAGCAATTTATTTCACAACTTTCTAGTAGAACGCATCTTCGAGAAATTGACCGAAACATTTATGAAGGCACACTTGGACAAAATAAAACCACACCCTCCGCCAATGAGGATTGATCCAAAGGATTGTCACCAACACTATGAGTACCATGACATAGCATGAAGCAAAACTCCAATAGAACGCAGTGAAATCAATTAGAGACTCCATTTTCTCTCCATCATTCAATAGAATTGGTGGTGGCGGTGGTGTTGGACTGCCTCTGTTACTGTTATTCCAAGTAAGATATGGATTTCCTTTGTAGCTACTCTCATCAAAGGTAGCAAACTGTCCCTTATCAAGTGCTTTGCCTGACAAATTGTTGTAGGAAACATTGAAGACAGCCAAAGAGTGCAAGTCCTCCAAATGAAGAGGGATTTGTCCACTCAAGTTGTTATTTGAAAGATCTAAGCTTTCTATGTTTTCTGGAATCAGTCCATTTAGATGGTTGTGAGACAGGTTGAGTGACTGGAGGTGATGTAGATCTCCTATTTGCTGTGGAATCTCTCCTTTCAATTGATTAGACGACTAATCTAATACTGACATATTTTGACGTTCATCACTTCTATATGAAAGATATGAATTTTTTGTCCCGAGTTGCACTTCTGCAAAATTAGACCCAGTGAATGGTGTTAATCTATTAATATACAAGGGCATGGTAACCTTTCCAAACGACATGTTATTGAAGCAAGAAGGTATAGACCCAATGAAGTTATTTCACGAAAGTTCTAAGATATTGATTTGTTTTAGTTGACATATTTGACTGGAAAGTTGGCCTTGCAACTGATTACCTGCCAATAAGAGACGTCTTAAAGACCAACGCTTATATATGCTATCAGGAATAGTTCCTGTACATTTATTGTCACTTAAATCAATATTCACTGGGTAAGAATAGTAGCTTGTAAATGCTCCAGGTATCGTGCCAGTAAAACTATTTCCCTACAAGAACAAGTAGTATGGTGCTTTGAAGCAAGAGGGTAGTGCACCTGAGAATTTGTTGTAAGATAGGTCTAACGTAGAAAACTCAAGCTGACACCATTCATCTGTTACTGCGCCTTCAAAATTGTTCCTTGCTGCAGTTAATTAAGACAATAAGTCCAAGTTTTCTGATCACATTCAGTAGTGTTCCATTAAGCTGGTTATTGTCCACAATCAATCTTCGTAATGAAAAGCATCCGTTGAGAATATGCTCGGATATATTGCCAGAAAAACAATTGTTTCCAAGAGACAATGTGTCCAAGCTTGACATCTCTCCAATTGAAGCTAGAATATGATCATCAAACATATTGTGTGAGACATCAAAATACTCTAAATGTGGGAAGAAGGATCCAATGTTATCGGGGAGCTTGCCTTGGAACTGGTTGTTTGATAGGTACAAGGAGCGCATTTGATCCATGTGATGATTTAGATCAAATGGTAGTTCGAAAGGTCCAGTGAAAGAATTATCGATTAAATAGCTCTCAAGCCATTTTGATTTGAAAGGAAAGTTGGAATTACGTTTGTAGGTAAGTTTAACTCACAAGAGGAAATTGCTAGTTGTTCCAACTGAAATGGTGCAACCCAAGGCGAATTTTCAGTTTCAACTCGAAATGTTTTAGAATTCATGTGGCCAATTCGTAATACCATAAGCTTTGAATGGTTGCCAAAGATGTTTAATGAGAATAAGCCTTCAAATTCATTGTAAGAAATGGAAAGATACTCGATAGATGCAAGGTGACCTATGAAAGATGCTGGATTCCCACTTAAGAAGTTATGTGAGAGATCAAGAGAGCGAAGTGATGTCAAATTGCTAAGGCATGTATCCAAAGTGCCTCCAAAGTGCTTCATTTTACATAAACCTAGATTTAAAATATTGAAAAGAAAGTTTTAGTATTTAAAATAAGAATACACTTATGAGTTGCGGCTAGCTAATGTACTAATATACTATTTGGAGCACAGGCAAAAAATAATCACATAGATGGCAGATAAGATAGTATTGAAGATTTCTATATTTGCTCACCTTGATTTGGGAAAGAAGCATTGATACCTGAATAACTTAGTTCAAGAACTTCCAGCTTGCTTAGATTAGCCAAAACTGCACAAGAATGTAAAGAGATATATTTAGACACGTTATTAGCTTAATTGCTGTGGACTTGGAATTGACATTTCAAATGTAGCAACCGAAGTTAAAGAACCACAAGATTAGGTCAAAATGTATTACATTTAAGTATAAAATCTTGGTTCTTTTTCTTCTAAATTATGAATAACGATGCAAAATGAGACAAATTCATAATATCCTTCTCAACAAACATACACATTGCAATCACACCTCTAGCACAAGATTTACTTATTTAGGCCCATTCATATTCTTTCATCTATTTGGGCCTAATCTTCCATTGTTTTCCATGTCACTACTTTCTTTTCTATCATCATTAAATCCAACCCATTTAATTCATTTCATAAATGAGTCTATCACGACGTCATAACATAACAAAAGCCACAATAACTCTTCTTCATAGTTATTCAAACAATAATGTTCAAAATGAACTATCTACATGTACTACAAATGAAATATGCAAGGGGTATTGAACCAAGTTGGCAGAGCATACCTTTGTCATCTATCCCTTCGATTGAATTACCACTTAGGTACAATGATCTCAGAGCGGGGAATGCAACTAAGGACTTGAGTATTCCCTTGTCAAAATAATTGTAAGCTAAGTCGAGTGTCTTCAACTTCTTTAATCCATAGAAATCAACATTGGTATCTGAAATGATTGTTAATTTATTCTCTTCATTATTTATAATAGTTATTAATTAAATTAGATAACTGTTGCAACTAATTAACAAAAATGCAATAACCATATAAAGCTAGAGTTATCTTCATTTTATGACGTAAATTTTCTAGACTTCCATATCAAATTAATTTAATAATCCTTCTTTTTAACTAGTTATGTAATCAAAAGATTTTTTTATTTTTTAACTTCTTTAATTAATATCAAAATTTCTGTAGTCAACATTAAATGTAATGATATACTTACAAATTATATATCATTAAAATAATATTCTATTTATCAAATTAATTTCTGAAAGCATCAAATACTTTTTGGTTGTGAAATAATATTCTATTCATCAATCTTTTTTTATGTAAATTCTTTTTATCAGTCTAATGTCTCTTGGATGTGGGACCTCACACTCCATGAAAGCATCCAATACTTTTTTGGGTTCTTGGTTCTCAAGTCTCTACTAACTCATCATGTGATTCCGTTGGCATATTGCTCAAAACCAAATACATTTTTAGATTGATTTAGCAATTTGAAACGGTTTAAATTGACTCGTAAGCAGTGAATAGGTGTGTGGCAGGGGAGGTTAAAGAAAAAAAAAAAGAATAAAATATCATTTTGGTGGGGGAGGGGTGTACAGCCTTGCAGCTAACTACCAATGGCTCATCAAGCCTTAGATGAAAGGCTGAACTACAAATAACATCCAAAAGTAGCGTCACACACACACACACATACCTTGAGTTGTAATGGGGCTAACAAGATAATTGTTGCTCAAATCCAACACTTCCAAGTTTGGTAAAAATGATAATTCTTGGAAGAAAAGATAAAGCAAATTAGATAATCGTACAGAAATCTCCAAGTGTGAAACATATAATTACCTACATTCATACCTTTCATAGGAAAGGGTCCACCTATTAAATTACTAGCAAGAGTTAAATTCTTGATGGATGGGAGTGCACCCACGAGTTCCGTTATGCTTTCTTTGAGATAGTTGGAACTGAGATCTAATGCCTCCAACCTTTTAAATGTTGACTTGCTTTTATAATCTGAAAATTACCTCAAAATTTACTTCAACGATTCATGCATGACAGAAAGTATGAAATATTAATATCTTATATATTCTTTTAAATTATTTTCAATTTAATTAACTCATCTCCGTACCCACTTCCACATACGTATATAAAGACAAATTTGTTACTTAAATTACAACGCTGTTGTGGTTGCCGCGAGTAAAATTGTAGTAACCTAGAAGAAGATTGGTTCTATATTATGTTTGGCCCAGTTTTTTATTAACTTAAAAACTATTTTAAAGTAAAAGTTTAAAATAAGAGCTTTAAAAAAAAAAAGAAGCAGAAGTTGTTTGGTGATTTTCATTTTTTTAACTTAAAATTGTTTTAATAAGATGTTTGGTAAAACAATTTGAAAACTTTAATTTTATTTAAAATCAGTCATCTTGTTTAATAGAATAGTATATTTACAAAATTAAAAAATATTATATAAATTAATTTAATTGACATAAAATTAATCTAATGAGAATAAAAATAAAAATAATATTAAAATAATATTATGATAAAATAAATAAATATATTAAAAATAGAACTAACGATAAACTCTATAAACTATAATAAAATAATACTTTCTTTAGTCTTTTTTATAAAAACCAAATTAGAAGTTTGATTTGGTCTTTTTTATAAGAACCAATCTAGAATGTTTGTTGCATTAATTATTATTTTACAAAAGTACCCTTAATTATGAGTCATTTCTCTAAATTCAATAAAGTAGTAGGTGAAATACATTAATGTCTTAGTGCATGTTTGGATTTTCTTTTGTGATCCACATCTCAACTATTTTCATGTCAAAACGCACCCAAAGCAACTATTTTTTGCTTTAGTTATGCTTGTCCAAGGTGAATGGACAAGAATCCAAACATGTGGTTAGACTCTTTGGGAGTCTAACTTTGTCTTGTATAAAGAAAATTTTGAGAACCCTAATTTGTCCCTTCAAATATATAGCTAAAAAAAATTTAAAAGCAATAAATATATTATTGATGAGAGAAATGAAAAGAACTAAGTCAATAAAAATATTTTAAAAAAATAAAAGTATGTCTCATTAATGGTAAGGAAAATTTTGAAAAAAAAAATATAAGACAAATTTAATGTTATTAACTAAATTAATTAATTCTCTTAATCCTGGTGAACAGGGATGGATGTATTTGGTTGCTTTGGGAGGCCATGGCCCCCTATTATTTTTAATTTTAAAATTTTAATATGTATAACATTAGGTTATTTACTTGTATTTGGGATTTAATTATAAAAATAACTATATTTTAGTGTTATTTATTTCTTTTCATTTTTTGACAAAATATCCTATTCCCCTTTGATAGTATTTATTGTGACGATAATAATATTTTTCTTTTTTTAGACAAATATATTATTTCTCTTTTTATAGTATTCTTTGTGGAGATAATTACATTTCTTTCTCTTTTTAGACAAAATATTTGAGTATTATTAATATCTCTTTTTAATAGCTTTTTTTTATATTATAATTTAGTATTGTTATTTTAAAGGTTATAAATAACTGCTTTAGCAATCAAATGGCTTTATTAGTTTTTCTTTTATATTGATTTGATTATAATTGATTTGAGAATTAAAGGATATTTATTATTAACCTTTGCTAATAGAGTAAGCTTACTAACTATATAAGGAATTGATAACTTAAACTTTGAAATATACCAACAAATATTCTTTTTCTATCACTATTTTCTGTATATATTTTTTGTTTCTTTTCTCTCGTCTTTGTTCTGCTTGCATTTGTCAATGAGCCTCAAATTTGATTATGGTTTTAAGTTCACAGGTTCAAACACAACACTGTATAAACTTTAGGAAAACAAATAAAATATTAAGTTGTACCAAACATTTGCCGAAATTTTCTTTCTAGGGTAGTGGCCATTGTCACTATACAACATTCTTCTCATATATTTTCAAAAATTTGAAAGTAAATTATTTTTCAATGTGTTTTGCCTCCTATTAATATAAAAAATAATCTGGTGAGTAATATTCTTTTTTTTTATGTGGCCCATCCTACAATATTACTCTGTCTTTGTCCCTACTGGTGAACTAGTTAATTGGGTCCTATAAAAAAGATTGGAAAGGGTAACTTATTTTACAATCAACTCATTGGTGGAGGAATTATAATCCATTGATGGAACATTGTAATCTAACAAATCATCTTTTTAGTGTCCCATTTGAATTGAAAAATTATTCCTATTATACATGGAAAATTCGTGCTCTACATCGAATAAGCAACTGAAAATGGAAAATAAAATTGTAAAAAAAAAGGCCAATCAATAAGGAGGAGTGTGGAGTGAAGACATACTTAAGGTTATAGGTAGCGAGACACGATGCGAAAAGTTAAGGGTCCTAAGTTTCAATGTTTTTTATTTAGATCTAGGGGAAAAGAGAGACATTTTGAGTCCTTCTTCATTTAAAAAAAATAGAAATAAAATAAAAGAAAGAGAATGTAGTGGATAGTTTAGTTTAGAGAGTGGTTAAAGGGTAAAGTAGTGGATAATTTACTAATTTAGAGAGTAGTTAAAGGGTATAATAATCTAATAAAAGTGGAGACCCAAAAAAGATATCTTTTCTATTATAACTAGGGGAAAGAGAGGCACTTTGTACCTCTATTTTTTAAAAATAAAAATAAAATAAAAGGGAGAGGGTGTAATGGATAGTTTAGAGAGTAATTAACGGATAAAACAATGGATAATTGACAAAGTAATTAAAGGTATAATAGTCCAATAGAAAGTGAGGACTAAAAGAGAGTATTCTCTTTATTATAGTTATAGATAAAGAAAATAAATAGAAAGATAAAAATGTTAGGCACTAGGATTCGAAGAGGGGTTTTGTGAAAAAAGCTCTGCCTAAGTCATTAAAAAGCTCCTTATCTTTTAGTTTTATTCTTATTAAATACACTACTTTTTTTTAAGAATTTATTTTAAAAACATTTGGCTCAGCTTCTTTTAAAGAGAAAAAAAAACCTAAAAATAAATTAGGTCAAACATACACTTTATTATTCAAGCCTATAAAATCATGCCCAATGATATTTAGCTTACTTTATATTAATGTGAGGAATATAAAACAGTTTTCATTAATTGATGTTACTAGGAATATCACATGTTGAGTGAGTGAACTGTGACAAATGCTAAGAAACGATAAAGAAAGAAAATATTAAATATATACATTTATTTTCTTTTTTATCTCATTTTTTAATTTTTGACTTTATTCTTTATTACATCATTTATCATATCTATTAATTTCTTCCTTTTTCGTTATTTTTTTTTCCATCTCTCTCTTTCTTTTTTTTTACCTATACACCTAAAAAATGAGATGTACAGATATCATTACTGCATAAAGAATGAGGAAAACTGGTTGAAATTGGTGCAAGGAGCATAGTATCAACATTTGAGTGTGTGACATGACAATACATAAGCAAGGCCGCTTGAAGTAATTTGAGTTTTAGGAAAGATAAGTGTATAAGATCTAGTTTAATATAAATAATTAATATTCATTTTACTTTTAAAACATTTTAAATTGTAAAATTTAATATTAAAAATTTATGTTTAAATAATTATAACAATTTTAATAAATAATATTATGCTTAATTCATTTAATACATATTAATAGATCAATAAAAATTAAGTAATTTTAATTTTTTAAAAGCTTCTTTTAGTATAAACAACAAATATGGTATAGAAAACATTTTTTTTTTCTGTAATGTATGTTTTTAGAAAAGAATTTAATGCTTTGATGTAATATTTTTTTTGGGTACATTAGGAAAATGAATGCTTTGATGTAATTTAATATTTCTAATTGAATATCAATTTATTTTGTTAGCACTTTTTGTTATATTTTAGATTTGCAAGTAAATCAAAATATATCATTCATATTATAGAAAAAATTGGTAAACTATATAAAAGAATTTTAATTCTTTAATATTTTAACACTTTTGTGACTCACTTACTCACTTGAGACATTTAAATTTTTCAACTGAATTAGAAAATGAAATGAATGAATGACATGGACTACAAGTGGATAATAACAAATTAGTATTGAAAAATATAAATTGTTATGGACTGTAATTTGGTTAGAAATGTAAAGATATTAGTTAAGTGGATTCACCCACATATTTCAAAATTTAAGAGATAAGATTATAATTCTATCTTTTTAAATATAGAATATTAAGAGTAAAGACATGGTGGCAATGGAGCTTCATTTGGATTTTGAGGTTGTGGTCAATCAAAGGTGAAACAATAGGGAGTGCTCATGGTTGAAATATTGTTCATCTGCTTAATGTGAATTGGTAGGTCTGAGTATCTCATGTGTTTAGAGAAGCAAAAAAATGTGCCAATGTATTGGCTAACTAATTTGGCTTGCAATCAAGAGTTAAATTTGCAAGACTATGACAACTCCCTTTCTAAAATTAGTTAATGGTTTCTTGCTGATGTTATGGAAGTTTCTACTCCACGTTTAGTTTCTTTGTAATCCTTTTTTTTTGGACTTAGGCCCCTTTGAATTCCAATATATATATATATATAAATATATATATAATATCAAATTTTTAACCTTTTTTATCTCATTAAGGGGATAACTTTCCCTAATTATGAAGGATTCTACTTTTAATATTTCATGAAACCTCTATTCTATATAAGGGAGAGCAAACACCACAAGTATGATCATTTCATTTCAATCTCTCCACTCTTTGCATATATAGCCTCTTTGTTACCTTAAGCATTAAAGTGTCTCTACAAGTATATCTCTTTTATTTTCATCATTGAGACTTGATTCTTAGGGAAGGAATGAATTGAAGGGATTGAAGGCCCGTGCTAAAGTAAGTATAATAACAATAGAAAAAAAAAGGCAAAAATGTCTTGGGAGCAAGGTAGAGATGCAAGAGATAGAAGAGATAATTAAAATATTAAATACTTAAATTTTTTTGAAATAAATAATTATAAAAAAGGTATCAATATAAGGAAAATGGGTATCATCCACTTTGGAGTGGGTGAGGTGGATGGAAGAGAGAGGTAGAAAGAAAAAGAAAAGAAAGAGGAAGAAAGTGATAGATATCATAATTGATGTGATGGAAAAGAAAGATAAATGAAAGAAGAAAAATGAAGGGAAAGCCCACTAGGGTTAACCTAGTAGTAAGGAGTTTAGGTAGTTTGCATAAGGTCTTAGGTTCAAATTTTATTACCTTCATTGTACACTAAAAAGAAAAATGAAGTGAAAATGAAATGGAAGAGAAAGTGCTTGTATATTAATAATAACCCTTAATATAGGTATCAATAAATGAAATTATTAAAAATTATAGCTAATAAGTTCCTTTTAAGTTGAAAAAGTCATTTGATAAAAAATGTTAATAGTTGTGACCATAAGATCTCTTTCATATCTCTTGTACTTCCTCAACTCGTAGTCCACTTAGGTTTGTACTAGTAATCCAAAGTGCCATATGAAATAAACGAGGTATAACACAAGAAGGGAGGTTGAATTTTGTAATAGTAATATTGAAAACTTTTCGCAAAGCTTTATTTAGTATGTGTATATAAGGCAGAAAGCTTCTTTTAAAAACATGTTTTAGAAACGAAGAAATACTTTAATGGATGTAAGCAAGATAAACGAGTTAGAAGAAGAGATCAACACAAGGGATTTTATCTTGGTTCACTCTTAAATCTAAGAGCTACGTCTAGTCCTTTCCTAGAAAATTTATCCATTAAACAAAGTGTTTACAAGTATTCTTTATTTGCCTCTTTAGGTTATACACTTAGTCACCTTGTAGCATTAGGTTACTCAACGCCAAGTATTCTTTATCACTAAGCCTTTTCAGGCTTTCTCGTACAACAAGAGTTTTAAGGTAACTCATTATGGTGAGGATATGACAATGAAGAACAAGATAGCTATCTTTTTACAAAGAAATATGAAAGTTTTAGGCTTAAACAATGAAGACTTATGAATATTCAGAATGCTTCGTTGAATCACTACTTCATTCTTAAAGTCTTCTTTAAATAGACTTGAGAAAGATATAAGTTGAGAGATGAACAATTTTCCCATTTTGATTTGATTGAATGCAGTTGTTGTTTCTTCATGTATTGTATGGGTTGGCACTATTGATTAGAGCAAATTACCTAAAAATGTACTGTAACTTGTGCTGTCTTAAGAATATTTTTTTTTTCTGCTTTTCTCCTTTGTTATACAACGTTGTCAACATATTAGGGTTGATAAAGTGACATGCTTTTTGATTAGCTTGAGACATACTATGAAACAAAGATTTTGTCTTTTGTTAATAAATGATTTTGCTTTTGTTTGAAATCATGTTTAAGGAACATAAGCATGTTCAACTAATGAACAATTTTTTTAAATAAAGTCCAAAAAAGGTTCGGTAAGAACTTCTAGAAAAGATTCGATTGTCCAAAGAAAACTTTCTTTAAAAACGCAGATCGTTCAGAGGAAGGGTTGGACACTTTTGTTTTAAGCTTACATTGGATGCATGTTCGCTATTGGACTTATCCATATTTAAGTGATGGACGCAAGAGTTGTTTGTTCAAAAAGACTTTGGACTCATAAAAGCGTTTGATTTTATGCAAATAAATTAAGTCCAAAAAGAATATTGATGACTATATAAAAACATATGCACATAGAACACACTTGTTAGATGCAAAGACTTAGTGTTCATCATATATTTGAATAATTTTTGTCATCATTAAAATTTTTAGAGATTAAACGCTTCATACGTCTTTAATTCTAATGCCATAATTGTGGATCTTTGAGATGGAACACATTGCAAAGAGCTTCTAGAAATACAACCTTTGTGTGTGATTGAGGGTGAGAATGAACGAGTGATCAAAAGGAAGTGGGGGAGAATAAGAGAGGGGGGATGAAAGACACACACACACACAAAAGGAAAGAAAAAGAGAGGCTTTTTGGCTGCACAAATAGAATTGAATCTGAAGGAGACTCATCTTTTTCTTCTTCTTCTTGCTTTCTCTGTGTGTAGGTGACACAACAATTAGTTGGAAAATAGGTAGAGAACCACCATAAGGTTTAAAGATAAATAGGGGTGAGAGTTGGGAATTAATCCCTCAACTTTTTTTTTCTTCTGAAAACCTTTTGTCTTTTTATAAAAAATATAAGCTACTTTAAGAGTTTTTCAAAAAGTTTAACTCGTCTTTTTCTTTTAAGGAGAAGAGAAACAAAAACAAGTTACATCAAATGCTACCTAATATTATTTTTTTTTGGGTCATCGTGTTATTAGTGCGAAGTAAGCACCACTTTTATCGATGACTAATCTTCGCTAGGAAACCTAACCAGTCTCTTTTAGTGTGATCTCCTCTCCCAACTACATATTTTCATTTACAAAACTTGAATCCGAAACCTTGTTTAAGGGATTAGAGTCCAGTTCCACTCAAACCAACGACATGTTGGTTACTACCTAATAATATATATCATTTTGTATACCAGCAAAAATATCTTTTAGTATGCTATAACATTCTATTAGTATAGAGCTACATTATTAATATTTTCGTATTAAATTCTCTGAGACAAAGGATATATCAACTAAGGTTAATTTAATGTTAAGTCATTAGCATGGATGACATTTTTTTTGGTAGTGATATATGAAAAAATATTATTTTTTTGTTGATTTAAATATGTTTTTGGTTCTTATAATATACTATTTCTTTGGTTTTGGCCCTTATATTTTTTTTTTAAAATGATCCTTGTAAAATTTATTTTTTATATTTTAGTCTCTGCTATTTTTGTTTTAGTCCTTATAATATATCTATTTTGTTATTTTAATTCTTATAATATTTTGTTCATTATGAGTTAGTCTCTTTGAAAAAAATAGTAGGGACTAAAAGCAAATTATTCATATATTACAAGGACAAAAACAAAAAAAATAATTATTTTACATGGATTGAAACAAAATAATTAACAAGGACCAAAATTCAAAAAAAATTACAAGGACTATTTAATAAAAATAATTTTATGAGGACTAAAACCAAAAAAGCGTTATATTATAGGGACAAAAATATATTTAAGCCTTTTGGTTTTAATTCCTATTAAATTTTTATTCTTTTTACATCCTTAAAAATTATAAAAATTATGTGTTTTTAATCTGTTAGAAGAGCGAGATGGATGACGTGGCCCGAAGAGGAATCACATGTGACGCGTTCCCAGGCACAGCAATTGCTCTTTGGGTTATCCACCCACGAAGGCAGCAATGACTCATTGGTATAAGTAGCCTTGAAATCCAGCAGCGCACCCCTTTCTTCTTGGAAGCAACCACTACTGCCTAACACATGACCCAAAATTATGGCCCCCAACAATAACAACCACGGCTTCTTCCAACACAACTCCATTTGGAAGAGAAACTTGAACACTAGTACTTTACAATACCGGGTATATATATAGCCCTGACCCTTTCCATGCCATTGGAATGCAATGGATATATATATTGCTACCCAAATTATTGAAGAAAATTAGCTAGCTATAGACTACAAGGACTTATAAGCTTGGGTCAAGTCAATTTAAAAAAAAAAGAAATAGCAATCGAATCATTGTTATTTGGGCCTTTTTAATTTAGAACATGTTGCGCATTTTGCTGAATTTATTTTAAAAATGTGACACAATACTTGCCTACCACTAAAAGCTACTTTTACCTATACTTTTTTTTATCCACCACTATATAATTATGCTTTTAGCTTCATGTTTAATTTATATGTCACTATTGGACTATTAGTACTTTTAAGTTTTAAAGACAACACAGCTTTGTTGTATTTGTCGCTACTTACTTTATTATTATATTTTTTTATTGATAATTACTTTATTAATATTTTATTTTAATTATAAATCCTTAAAATATTATCTCACATGATGAGAAGTAACAAAAATATATAAGATTACTTCAACATTCACTTTAACGATTCATGTCCAACAGAAACACACACACAAAAGAGAATGTAATTAATGGAAAGGGCTATAGACGTAGAGAATTAAGAGATTGAAATGGGATGGTCCTTTAATTCCTTAAATCCGTTCCTTTTCCAAGAATCAAGTCTCAATGCTGTAAATGAAAGGGATACACCTGCAGAGACTCTTTAAGGCTTAAGTTAAGAAAAATGCTTAAAAATTCCTTTTAAATTGAAAAGCTATAGGATAAAAGATGTTAAACGTTGTGACCTTAAGGTCTCTTTCAAATTCTTATATTTCCTTGACTATTATTCCACGATAGTTCTGAGCTCATAATCCACAATGCCATAGTTGTGGATCTTTGAGATGGAACACATTATTAAGAGCTTCTTGAAATACGACCTTTGTGTGTGTGACTGGGGTGTGAATAGATGAGTGTTCGAAGGGAAGTGGGGGAGAATAAGAGAGTGAAGATGAAAGACAAAGAGAGAGAGAGAGAGAGAGAGAGAGAGAGGCATTTTGATTGTGCAAAGAAAACTGATTTTGAAGGAGACTTGTCTTCATCCGCTTACTCTCTACGTGCGAGGGTGATAACAATTAGTTGGGAAAAACCTCCACAAAGTTTGAAGATAAATAGAGAAGAAAGGAACTAATCATTCAACCTTTTTTTTTTTTTGAAAACCTACTTTTTTATATAAAAATTAAACTACTTTTAAAAGTTTTTCAAAATGTATATTTGACTTAACTTTTCCTTTTAAATAAAGAGGAACAAAAAAAGATGTAATGTCAAGCACTGCCTAATAATATATATCATTTTTATACCAACAAAATTATCTTTTAGTATGATGTAATATTCTATTGTATAGAGTTATATTATTTTTTTGTTTTTATCCAATAAAAAATTATTCTTTTTACATCCATAAAAATTATGTGTTTTTAATATGTTATATGGGATTAAAACTACATCATTTTTGTTAAATATAAAACTAAAACGAATAAAATGTTTATAAGGACAAAATTAAAAAATTCTCCTATTTTAGAAATAAAAAACATTAAATGTATATTTATTCATATATTATTTTTTTTATAAGTTTAATAGATATATACAAGTGGGATTGCTTATTTTCGCCAAGTTTTAAAAACTAAATCAAATTGGCCAATTTGATTGGTCTGACCAGGAAACGGTTGATGACCGGTTTGTTAATTTGAAAAACTGACTCACCTCCGAATCAGCGAGAATTAGTACAAAATCGATGTAGAAAATTAGTTTGAACCAATATTTTTCTAAAATTTTTACTTTTTATTTTATTTTATCTTTTAATTTAATTTAAAATATTTTAAGATACTAAAAAGACATATTTAAGGATCACACATAGGTATATATTATTTGGCTAATTATTACTAATTTTTATCTTATGAAACATATAATTTGGTCATTTATATTAATTTATATTTTTTTATATCTTGATTTCTTATAATTTTATATTATTTATCATTTAAATATTATGTAATATTAAAATATAAATTTCATTATTACTGATTCAACCACGATTCAACTACTATCAAACCAATAAATTGTGAACTATCACCTGTTCAATTACCAATCTAGTTTTTAAAACATTGATTTTCACTAAAATATGGAATGATTATTGATTTGCTGGATAGATTCAAAAACTCCTTAACTAAATGCCTAAACATCAAAAGAAATAACAGATATTCATTCCATAAATGGGCTGCTTCTTTGAGCATTCATTAAAGAAATTTTTATTTAAAAAGAAATAATAATGTGAGTGTTTCAACAAAAATTAATTTTCAAAAAATATAGTTTGAGCTCTTTTTTTTTTTGTAAGTTAAAAATAATAGTTTTTTTTAAAAAAGAATTCTATAAATAGTTGTATTTCAGATTATTCTTTTAATGATGGATAAATAAATCTAGACAAGTTTAAAGAAAGAAATCCAGCAACGCACCCTTCTCTTCTTGGAAGCAACCACTACTGCCTAACACATGACCCAAAACTATGGCTCCCAACAATACCAACCACGGCTTCTTCCTACACAACTCCATGTGGAAGAGAAACTTGAACACTACACTACACCAAAAATGTGAATATACAATGTCGTTTATACTGCGCTTACGAATATAGGCTTGCTAAAAAAATGCGGAGCAAATATACGGCGCTTCTTTAAATAAGCGCCGTATATGTGTTGATTTAAAAAAAATAAAAATGCAAAGCAAATATACGACGCTTGTTTAAACAGGCGCACTCTATTGATGAACATATACAGCGCTTCTTTAAATAAGCACCGTATATCCTTTCCAATTTTTTTTTTAAATATACGGTGCTTTTTCAAATAAGCGCACTCTATGTAACACTATATACGACGCTTATTTGAAAAAGCGCCGTATATAGTGATTTAAAAAAAAAAATATTTGACTTATTTTTCTCCCCATTCGTGCCCTATACAAGCTCGTTCACTACTCCAATGACTTTAGAACTCGCGCGCGCTCATTTTTTCCTTGCATCTTCATCGTTGCTTGCTCCCCTGCACGTTTGTTTGATACTACTATTGTGGTTGCCATCTCACGTCGCTGCTACTGCTGTGACTGGCGTCGCACGCACCCTTTTCGTCATTATTGTTCACGCGTGTTGTCCTCACTGTTCACGTGCAATTCTTGTGCTTTATTGTCCTCACTGTTCGCGTCCTCTGCTGTCCTCATTGGTACCATTCTCGTGCTCCCCATCTTGTCACAGTTCTCGTGCTCAATTCTCATCATTATTACTGTTGTTGTGCTTCCCATTTTGTCACAGTTTTCGTGCTCTGTGTGTAGAGACTCCCTTGGTCTTTTTGAATTTGGAAGTGTGCGAAAGCCATATTTGTACATATTATGTTGTTTTTGCTATGGAAACCCCTTACTGGATCAAATCAGTGACTACGCCCCTTATTTTTGTGAATTGAAACTGATTCATGATCTTAAATTACTCCTATTTTATGCCCTAAATGATGAACAATGGAAGCCTATACTTGTTTGTGCATTAGGGTATTGTCTTTGTTTGAATTTGGCAATTCAAGAACTATGACTCTGTCAATTTCATGGTGACTATTTTAGACTTGAAATCATGCATAAATTCATGAAATTAACTTGCTTTTGGCTGTAGTTTAATGTTACAAAAGTTGACAAGTCATTACCCTACTTGTATGGAATCAAACCATGTATAAGTATGTGAATTTGAGTACATTTTTCTGCATAATTCTGCAGTGTAGACCAGCAGCATTTGAGTACTATAAAATCATGTTTTTATTGAATCAAAAGTTGTTTAATTGATGCATTATGGTTTGTATATGATCCCTACAAAATTTGGTACATCATTTGAGTGAGTTATGCCACTTGAACTTATCATATAAATAGTAATTTCGGGTTGCAGTACAGCCCCTCTATTCTTGCATAATTAACACTATTTTTATGCTTAAATCATGTTCAATAGGTTAACAATGGATGCCCAAACATTAAAGACCATATAAGAAAAAGTTCAAAAGGATTTGGATGTAGATAGTCACAAAAAAGCATGTTTAGTATCATTATAAACTTGTTGTCTTGTTTCTATTTCTATGACTGCAGAATCACTTTCAAAGTATTATTTTTTGTGCAATTGAGTGTTAAACTTACTGGTTACTTTTTGTCTTGCAATGCAGGAATATGTAGCAATAACTGGATGGCATCATTTTTTGTCTTGTATTGTAGGAGTACGTGTGCAACAAATAGCTCTAAAGTAGTTAATTAAACTTATTAGTTGCGATAATTGTAAATAGTTCAAGTAGTCAATGTCATGTTTAGATTATATGCTATGTTTAGATTGTAAATAGTTTAACTTGGTAGCCTTTTGTAGAGTAGCTAAACTTAGTAGTTAATTTAACTGTAAATATTTCAAGTAGCTAGTGTTATGTTTAGATTGTAAATATAGTTCAAATATATATATTTTGTATCTGTTATATAATAGAATCACATTTGGCAAGATCATTTAATGCATTTTGGTGGATTCATGTATAGTTCTTGGACTGTTTCTGTTTGTACAGGTTTTGGAAAAAATGAGAATGAATGAAGCAGGTGAAAAAAAAAGGACATAGATGGCGCTTTTTCAAAAAAGCATCATCTATTTATACAGAAAATATGGTGCTTTCTTGAATAAGCGCTATCCATTTACAATTGAATATACGGTGCTTTTCTGAATAAGCGCTGTCTATTTGCAAGCACATATACTACGCTTTTTGAAAAGTGTCATCTATAAATATACAATGTCTAAATAGATGACGCTTAAAAAGCACCATCTATACGCAAAAAAAGCGCCGTATATTAGCATTTTGGGCATAGTGAGGAGAGGGAGGAGTAGTTTTGACCAACAGATTTTGAGAGAAGAAAGTGAAAAAATCTAACCCAAGGTGGTACTATTTATAGGAGAGGTTAGGGAGTGAGTTGGCATTTATGACATCATCCATCTTATGTCAAAATTCTAACTTCTTTTTCTTTTTGATTTTTCTTTTAAGCATGTGTTAAAATTAAAAGTGATCAATAGATTGTAGGGACTGGGTGTGGCATGTCTCTGCTCCCTATGTCTCTGTGTTTCATTTTCTTTGCAGTCGAATCGACTGGTATCGATAAAAAGCGCTAAACTTTAGTAATTTGATTTTTATATCAAATTAATGAATTTTTAATTGAGACTTTGTGAACACCTTAATTAGTGATTAAAATAATTTTCAAAATTAAAAATTAATTTTTTACATTTATTTCAATTTTTAAGTAATTAATTGGTATTTTTGAGTTAAAAATTCAAACTAATTTCATTTTAACTCAATCAAATCCAAAATTTTTATGATAATTATAAAATCAAATACCTCACCTAAAAATGAGCTGAGAATGCCATTTTTATTGCTTTTGGATAGCAGATCAATACTAGCTTGGCTTAGTAGACAACCAAGGGCATTTTTGTTATTTTTCACAGGAATTTTAGATATTTTTTAAAATCATATTTTAATATATATGACATGATTTTAGGCTCAAAATGATATTTTATTGTCAATTAAAATTTTTTCTCATGTCAGCCCTCTATGCTAAGAAATCGGGACAAATCGTTATTTTTTTTTATTTCTCCAAACTCTTGTTGGAAAAAATTATTAAAAATTATGATTAAATATCTCTCAAAATTCTGAACACAACGGTGGATAACACAATTTTAAGATTCTTTCCCAATTTTTCAGAAATAAATTTACAAATATTAGAAATAACAGTTGTAATGGTGAAGATAGTGGGGCGAGAGTGATGGTGGCGACAATGACAATAGTGATGGTGGAGGAGGCAACGATGGTGATGGTGGTGGCGATAGTGGTTGGGGAGAAACGAGAGAGAAAATATTATAATTATTAAATGACAAATAAAAATAGGTATTTTTGTCTTTTAAGTACTTTGTACTAGGGACAAAAAGTTGTCTCATGATCTATTGAATAACAAAAAAGTGAAGTTTTGTCTTGTCCATCTTTCTTTTCTTTGTGTTGTCCCATGATTTTTCTTTTCTTTATGTTGTCCCATGATTTTTTAAAAATCAAACAAGTAATAATTATACTTGTACTATCCAATACCTTATTTTTTTGCAAATCAAATGGACCCTAAGAGTAACTCTTCCTAAAGTTACTGTCTTCAATAACTCTTTGTACAAATTAAATTTTATTAAACTAACCATTGAATATTTTAACTTTAACTCAATGATCATTCACGCCAAATTTTAGATAAATTGGACTTATGTAGTTATATAATCTTATTGTCAACATTTACTTATACTTTTAAAAAGTATATTATATGTTAAATTAAATTTCTTTAATGAAGTATCAAATCATTTTAAAATTTTATAAAAAAAAAACAATTTTAATTTGACAGTTGTTATAAAATTAAATTTGTACAAAAAACTATTGATGAAAATAACTTTACCAAGAATTACTTGAGTAGTAATAATTATGTGACTTTTTTGAGTTTTTCATTGCACCAAAGAATAGTAAGAGCTTGTTTCACCTATTGAGTCAATTAAATTTTATTAATTTTTCTTCTACTTCTTATCCTTTTTCTCTTCTTTATTGCTAAAAGGGGATAAAATAAATAGTTGCACAGTTAATTTGAAGTAACAATTTGAGGAAGAATATTGCGGGGGTGTTGTAAGATTTAGTTTCCACTCTTCCTCATGCACAAGGACTTCCTAACCTAGATAACATTTTAAAATTTTAGAGTTTTTCAATTAGTTTTCCAATTCTAATAAAATTAGTGGTAAATCCCAATTTTTTGGTCACAAAAAAAACCAATTTCAATAAAATGTTGAGTGAATCACCAATTTAGTTCCTGAAATTGTAATAATCTGTCAAATTAGTCCTTAAAATTAACAAGATGCTAAACTGGTTCCTAAAAATATACATTATCAGTCAATATAGTTTCTAAAATTACAATAGATGGTCAAAGTAGTCACTAAAATAATTAAAATGGCAAAATGATTGTTAAAATTATAAATTATCAATCAATTTAATCCCTAAAATTGTAGTGATCAATAAAATTGGTCTCTAAAATTAAAAAGACTTAATTACATTTTTTGTCTCTTTTAAAATTTCATGAATTTTGTACCTAAAGTTTTTTGCGCATTTTGACCCTAAACTTATATAATTTTGCAAATTATTTCCTAACATTCAAAAATTTGCGCATTTTCCCCCTAAAGTGCAATTAAGTTTTTGAAAAATAATAAGTGTTAGAGGTGAGATTTGAACCTTGATCCTTTCTTTTTCCATAACCATAAAATCACTAAGTCATTTAGCTTCTTTTGTTTATATATAAAAAAAATATATTATATATGTCATTTCTAAATCTATTTATTATACTTTTGGTTTTCCAAGTGTATGTTTAAATTTATTGTATAAAAAATATTAGAACTTAAGATGATAAATTTTTTTATTAAATTTTTTTATTTAATTATTTAAATTTATAAATTATACAAATTTATTTATTAAATTATATAAAATTATTTATTAGTTAAAGTATACCATAACTTATAAATTTTTATTAAATATTTTTATTTCTAAATAACTACCCTACAATAAAAGGGTGGAAGATGCATAAATAATTTTTAGATAATAAAAAGTTTTATATAACCAAATAAATAAATTTTTAAAATTAAAATTAAAATATTTAATAAATAAATTTATCATCTTAACTTTTAATTTTTTTATACAAATATAAATATACACTTAGAAAACAAAAAGTGCAATTAACAGATGCAGTAATTATTGAAATAACAAGAAACACACAAGAAGGATGATTGAATTTTGTGTTTGTAACCTTTAAAAACCTTTTTGCAAATGTTTAACAATAGATAAAAAGATTGTCCAATTGAAATACATGATGATAAGGAAAGAAAAAGCATACACAGGATCTATACTAGTTCACTTGTAGCTGAGCTACATCCAGTACCTTCTTTCTAGAAGGATTTCCACTAACCAAACTAGCTTACACAAAGTATTCTTTAACAGTCTCTTCAGGCCTTACAAACTGTGATTAATACTAGATTACAATAACCCAAGTATTCTTTAGTTACAAAGCCTCTCCAAGCTTCCATAACAACAAAGTTGTTTTATACAAAAGATCAACTCACTAAGTGAGGATATGAAAGTTAAACATAGTATACAAAAGCTTTGTTAAGCAAAGAGTTTGAAACTATAAGCGCAAAGGTAGTTGTCTAGCAAGAGATTTAGAGCTTGTTTAAGTTCGTTGTGTTCAATTCTAGCTCTTTAATCTTCAAGTCTTACCTACATAGCCTCTTAGAGATATGTCCATTTAGAGAGAAGGCTTCAGTTTGATTTTTCTTGTTCTGAAGGAGCATTAAATGCATGGGACTAAAGAGATCACATATAACACATTAATTCCAAAAATGAGAAACTAAAATAAGGCGTTTTAAATTTGAGGAACTAAAATCGAACTTAAACATATTTTGAGGAACTAAAAACATATTCCTCTTAAAAAAGGGGGCTAAAAGCATATCTAACTAACAATTTAATTTTAAAATTTTTAGTTTGATACATTATTTCAACACAAATAATTGTGCACACTATTTTGTCTAGACTATTTTGTGCATTTTATTAAAGAGAGTTTTGGCTCATGGTGCACATTACCGAACAAAAGATCAAAAAGTTTTAAAGCATTCTTGTAGATCTAGAGACCTTGGAGAAGGGCCTAGCAACATAGATACATTTTATATTTATTCTTGCTTCTTTCTATTTTCTTGTTTTCCCTATTTTAAAGCATTATTGATGATATGCCTAACATATATTAAAAAACAGATCTGATGTTATCTATATAATATGGACTAAAATAAAAATATTCTAATATAAAAGTAACCTATATTAAAATTTATAATTTTGTAGAAATTAAAACAATGGGGTCGGAGATTAAAATAAAGAAAATTAATAAATATCAAAACAGACAAATTTTGATTTAAGAGAATAAAAAAAAATCATATATTAAAATAAACAAAAAATTATTTAAACCAAAATATATAATGAAAACCTTCGGGAAAGTAAAAAAAAATGTGTCATATAACAATTAAAAGAAAGGAACATTTGGAAAAGGGTTTTGATTTTTTCAAGTCTATTTTCTCTTACATTCATTTTATATATCCATTTCATTTCTTTTTTCTGTTCTTTTTATCTCTATCTTCTTTCTGCTGATCTCGCACCACCATATGGGATATTAGACAAACATCACTCGCCCAGAAAAATCAAACATTTGGCTTTTGGAAATAACGAGACAAAAATATTAAAGAAATTGCATAAGAGGTTTTGCATTTTTTTTATAAGAAAATATATCATTAATAAAAGCCAAAGCCAACACACAATACAATAAATGCATATACATGTCTTGCCACATAAGACAAAAGCAATTCCTGTAGCAAGCGCAAACGAAATAGTGATCATCAGACAAAACCAATCCCTCCATAACTTTCCATCATCCATCCTTCCCCGTTAACAATACAAAGTCATTAAGGCTAACATAGTGAGTGAGAAAGACCGAAACAACCCAAGTGTAAAAAGCCATAAACGTAAAGGCTGCCTCGCTTGCTCTAACTCCTGCATCATATCAAAGATCCTTTTACAAATCACTTCAAATGTGATGTAAATAAAGCACCGTATAAGTTGAACAGTTAGAAGGACATACCTTAACATAATCTCTGCATAACCAAGCTTATAAAAGCCACGCCACCTACTCTGTTATATTTTTAAAATATCAGATGCTTAACTTGAGACGTAGCAGAAAGAAACCAAAGCCTGATTGTATAATTCCCTAGATTTTTGCACTATTGACTGCCTTTTGCAGATTTGTTCTTGTCTTTTATTAATAATAAAGATTGTTTACAGTAGCGTGATGTTATTCTTGTTGATGCTAGATTGTACAGTCAACGGGGCCTTGGTTGCTCTGATGAAAAAATATATTCTAATCACGGAAGGTATAATTTGTTGGAGATCCATAATAAAGATTTAACTGGCGTAGTTTTGATTCATTAGCAATTGTAAATATTGAGAATTTACTTTTTTAAATATAAAACCCCTAAGCCCCGTGAATATGTATTTTGATTTCAACACCCACGAACATATGCTTGATGGTATCATAACTCTTAAAGAAGTAAATGCCTAACTTTATTTGACAGTGATTTTTTTTCTTTCTTTTAACAATTTAAATCCAAATCCTCTAATATATGCAAATGTGTGTCCTTTTAGCATAAGTTAGCAAGTTCTCACAGGAAAATATATTGATGATGTAGTGAATAATACATTACGAGAATTTGAGGAACTTAGTTAAAAATCCCAAACAAACTACATTATTCTCATATGGTAGTATGCAATCCACCATTTCTTGTTAAAAGTAAACACATGTAACATAAGCAATTTATTTCACAACATTCTAGTAGAATGCATCTTCAAGAAATTGACCAAAACATTTATGAAGGCACCCTTGGACAAAATAAAACCACACTCTTCGCCAATGAGGATTGATCCAAAGGATTATCACCAACACTAAGAGTACCATGACATAGGATGAAGCAAAACTCCAATAGAAGGCAGTGAAATCAATTGCAAAGTCTATTTTCTCTCCATAATGCAATGGAGTTGGTGGTGGCGGCGGTGTGGGACTGCCTCTGTTACTATTATTCCAAATAAGATATGGATTTCCTTTGTAGTTATTCTCATCAAAGGTACCAAACTGTCCCTTATGAGGTGCTTTGCCTGACAAATTGTTGTAGCAAACATTGAAGACAGCCAAATAGTTCAAGTCCTGTAACTGAAGAGGGATTTGTCCACTCAAGTTGTTATTTGAAAGATCTAAGCTCTCTATGTTTTCTAGCTTTTGGAAGCTCTCTGGAATCGATCCATTTAGATGATTGTGAGACAAGTTGAGTGAATGGACGTAATGTAGATTTCCTAGTTGGAGTGGAATCTCTCCTGTCAATTGATTTGATGACAAATCTAACTCTGACATCTTTTGAAATTTATCAGTTTTGTATGAAAGATATAAATTTTTCGTTATGAGTTGCATTTCCACAACATCGGGTCTAGGGCTAAATGGGTTAATCCTATCAACACTAAACAAGATTATGTTGACCTTTCCAAATGACATGCTACTAAAGCAAGCAGGTATAGACCCATTGAAGTTGTTTCGAGAAAGGTCTAAGATATTGATTTGTTTTAGCTGACATATTTCACCGGAAATTTGGCCTTGCAACAGATTACCTGCCAATAAAAGAAATCTTAAAGACCAAAGCTTATATATGCTATCAGGAATGGTTCCAGTAAACTTGTTGTCACTAAAATCAATGGCTATTGGTGGGGGGTGGTAAAACTTGTTGTCACTAAAATCAATGCCTCTTGGTGGGAAGTGGTTGCTTATTAATGCTTCAGGTATCGTGCCAGTAAGACTGTTTCCCTGCAAGAATAAGTAGATTGGCATTTTGAAGCAAGTGGGTAGTGCACCAGAGAATTTATTGTGAGATAGGTCTAACATAAAAAGCTCATGTTGGCACCATTCATCTGTTATTGGACCTTCAAAGTTGTTCCTTGATGCAGTTAAGGTGGCAAGTCTAAGTTTTCTGATCACACTCAGTAGTGTTCCGTTGAGCTGGTTATTATCCATCATCAATGTTGTTAATGAGAAGCATCCGTTAAGAATATGCTCAGGTACATTGCCAGAAAAGCGATTGTTGCCCAGAAACAATCCCACCAAGCTTGACATCTCTCCAATTGATGCTGGAATATGTCCATCAAACATATTGTTTGAGACATCAAAATCCTCTAAATGTGGGAAGACGGATCCAATGTTATTGGGGAGCTTGCCTTGCATCTGGTTGTTTAATAAGGACAATATTTTCATTTGATCCATGTGATGATTTAGATCAAATGGTAGTTCAAAAGGTCCAGTGAAAGAATTATCAAATAAATACACCTCTTCTAAATTTGGGTTGTTCACAAGCAACCAGCTGGGAAACTTACCAACTAGCTTGTTACCTGATAAATCAATATCTCTCAAGCCGCTTTGGTTTGAAAGGAAAGTTGGAATTACTTTTGTAGGTAAGTTTAACTCACAAGAGGAAATTGCTAGTTGTTCCAACTGAAATGATGCGACCCAAGGAGGATTTTCAGTTTCCACTTTCATATTGCCAATTTGTAATCCCTTAAGCTTTGAATGGTTGCTAAAAGTGTGTAATGAGAATATGCCCTCAAATTCATTGAAAGAAATTGAAAGATGCTCGATAGATGCAAGGTGAGCAATGAAAGGTGTTGGATTCCCACTTAAGAAGTTAAAGGAGAGCTCGAGAGAGCGAAGCGATGTCAAATTGCCTAGGCATGCATCCAAAGTTCCTCTGAAATTATTCATTGATAATCTAGCTCTTGAAGTTGCTTCATTTTACATAAACCTGATTCAAATTATTGAAAAGAAAGTTTTAGTATTTAAAATAATAATACACATATGAGTTGAGGCTACTTAATGTATAAATACACTAGATTCGAAGCACAGGCAAAACATAATCACATAGATGATAGATAAAATAATATTAAAGATTTTTATACTTGCTCACCTTGATTTGGGAAATATCCAGTGATAGCTGAATTACTTAGTTCAAGAACTTCCAGCTTGCTTAGATTAGCCAAAACTTCAGAAGAATGAAAATAGATATATTTAGACACGTTATTAGCTTAATTGTTGTGAACTCTTAATTCACAGTTCAAATGCAACAACCAAAGTTAATGGACCACAAGATTAGGTCAAAGTGTATTACACGACTGTAAAATCCTGATGCTTTTTCTTCTAGATTATTAATAACCAAATGCAAATAACAAACTCCTAACAACCTTCTCAACCAACATACACCTTGCAATCACATCTCTAGCATAGCCACCGCACATCCAAACAGGCTTTAATTAATCCAACCCATTTAACACATTTCATTAATGAGTCTATCATGACATCATTAGATAACAGGAGCCAACAATAGTCATTCTTCATAGTTATTCAGACAATATTGTTCAAAAAGAACTATCTATATGCACTAGAAGAAGAAGAATAAAAAAAAAAAGATGAAATATCTGAGGGCAACGAAGTAGGTAGCACATACCTTTGTCATCAAGATCCCCTTTGATTGGATTATAACCTAGGTTCAAAGATCTGAGAGCAGGGAAAGGAATTAAGGAGTTGAGTATTCCCTTGTCAAAATGATTGTCAGCTAAGTTGAGTGTCTTCAACTTTTTTAGTACATAGAACTCAGTGCTAGAATGGGTATCTGAAATGACCGTAAATTATTCTTGTCATTAATAATAATAGTTATTAATTAATTACATGACTATTGCAACTAGCAAAAATACAGTAACCTGTACGTGTCTATAAAGCTAAGGTTATTAATCTGCCTCCAAATAACAAATCTGATTCCTCATTTGTTTAAGTTAAATAAATTATTTTTTTTCTCCTCATGTACACGCGTATTTTCTCCATTTTATGACATAAATTTTCTAAACTTTCATATCAAATTAATTTAATAATCTATCTTTTTAATTAGTTATTTAATCAAAAGATATTTTTATTTTTTAATTACTGTAATTAATATCTAAATTTCTTTAGTCAACATATTAAATGTAATGTTATACCTACAAATTAAATATCATTAAAATAATATTCTATTATTCAAATCAATTTTTGAAAGCATCAAATGCTTTTTGGTTGTGAAATAATATTCTATTTATCAATCTAATATTGCTTAGGTGTGGGAGCTCTCACTTCTTAAAAGCATCCAATATTTGGTTGCTGATAGGCATGGCAACGGAGCAAGCTGGGGGCAGTTTTTTGTTCCCCTCCCCCGTCCCTGACTCCCCAACATATCCTCCCCCGCCCCCAATACTCGACGAGGATCAATTTTGATACCCTATTCCCAACCTGATGGGGGTAGGGTTTTCCCTACCCCACCCAATCCCCGATGTCTCTTTAAAATAAAATATTTTTCGGCAAATTATTAAAAATGTAATTTTAGATCAAATATTTTAATTCTAAAAATAAATTTTATCTAAAGTATTTTATATATTTTTACAAAAATCACTAATTTTCTCGCGCATAATATTTTAATTCAATAAAATATTACCCTTGGGGGGGAGGGGGGGCAGGCATCAACATCCCTGTCCCCGCCCCCATTCCTGACTTTAACATCTAGGAAAAACCCGACCCTGACCCCGACCCTGATCAAAACGGGGAAAACTTGTCAAAGTTGGGGCGAGTTCGAGCCTGTACCCACGCGGCTGGGTATATTTGTCATGCCTAGTTGTTGGTTCTTGAGTCTTGATCTACTAACTAACCTCATGATTTCATTGGCACGTTACTCAAAACCAAATATATATATTTTTGGTGTATCTAAACCAAATATATTTTTAGATTGATATAACAACTTTAAGAGGTTTAATCGGCTCGTAAGTAGTGAATAGGTATGTGGCAGTGGGAGGCAAAAAAAAAAATCATTTTAGAGGGGGAGGGATCTATAGCCTTGTAGCTAACTACCAATGGCTCATCAAGCCTTTAATAGGTCCAAACTTCAAAAGATACCCAAAAGCAGTGTAACACACACACACCCCTACGTACCTTGAGTTGTAATGTGGCTAACAAGACCATTCCCACTTAAATCCAATACTTCCAAGTTTGGTAAGAGTGATAATTCTTGGAAGAAAAAATAAAGCAAATCAAAACGTGCAAAAATCTCCAAAATGTGAAACATATAATTAATTACCTACATTCATACCTTTCATGGGAAAAGGTCCATTTATAAAATTACCAGCAAGATTTAAATTCCTGATGGACGAGAAAGCACTAATGAGTTCCATTATGCTCTTGTTGAGATTATTGAGACTGAGATCTAATGTCACCAACTTTTTCAATGTTGACTTGTTTTATAATCTGAAAGATTACATCAAAATTCACCTCAATTATTCATGCATAACAGAAAATATGAAATACTATTAATATATTATATTCTTTTAAATTATTTTCAATTTAATTAACTCATTTCCACACCCATTTCCACAAATTGATATAAAGACAAAATTGTTAATTAAATTATGTTACAGTCTACAAAATTGTAGTAACTTATATCTATTATTCTTGCCTTCAAAATCAAGTCCATTGATATTAGCTTACTTTATATGAAACAAATTTCATTAATTGATGTTAGTAGGAATCATGTCTGAGTAAGTAATTGTGACAAATGTTAAATTTCATCATTGGGTTTAGATGTATTTTGGAGACATGTTTAACGTAAATTTTTAGGTTTCATCAGAAGTTACTAGTTCTAACTTTCGCATCTTAGTCATTGGATATGATAAATTACATTGGCAATATATTTCCAAACACATGTTATGATTGCTAACACACTATCTTCTTAAAGTTTTGCGAAGCAGAAATGGCTTCGTCTCCCAGGGTTCCTTCTTCCCTATCAGTAGAAGAAAAAGATCAACTAGATAGGAGCCAAAAGAAAAAACTGAAGACGGGGGTGAACACCGCAACATCTCCTCCTTAGTCTCTAGTAGGTGTGGAGGAGAAAGTTGACTCACAAGAAACTATGGTGGCGAATTCGCAACAATAGACAAACAGAGAGGGTACAAAAGTTTCCTATTGGGGAGCTTTTTTCATACAGCAACAGAAGTTGAACTAGCTCGCCCACGAATATCTTATAAGGATATTTGTCTAGGGGTTGCGGGGCCACCAACAAGGCCTTCAAGGATGATAATAATGATTGGATTTTCGAAGAGTCTGATGAGGAAGAGCAAGGTTAGAAGCATATGGTCGTGGTGGAGAGCACAGGTGCCTCGAATGTCTTGTTGAACAAATCAAAGCGGCTTGCAAACCATGGAGGAAAGTGATTATTGTCAAGTTGCTAAGGAAGCGCCTTAGCATGAAAATGCTTCGTACAAGGCTTATTAAACTTTGGCAACCTGTTGGGGGATGGAGATGATAGATCTTGAGTAGGATTATTTCTTATTACGATAAACAGATTATGAGAAGCATTGGAAACTCTTTAGGTAAGACTCTTAAAGTCGATATTAATACTCTTAAGTGCAAAGAGGATCAGGTAACACAAGAGTATATTACTAAGAGAGCTAAATTTGCCAGAATATGCATAGAAGATTATATCAGGTTTGCCTTGCGTTCACAATTTGTTTTGAATCAGAGAGTCTATAATGTAGAGTATGAAGGTCTTCATCTTGTTTGCTTCCATTACGGAAGGTATGGCCATTGTAAAGAGTCTTGTCCATTATTAGAAAATCATGACAATCAGGAGAAAGGAATAGGTCATACTCTTAATGGTGAGAAAATGATAACCAGTGGTCTGCTTGGTTTGTAAAGGGTGGAAGAAGCTGAAGATGCCTCTTTTGGGTGATAGATGATCGTTAGGAGGGATGCTCAAGCAAAAAAGTAAGATGGGTAGAACGTAGGCAACAGTAAGGGGAAGCAAATCCCTAAGGGTTCACGATTTGGTGTTTTGCAGGAAGGTAAATTGCAAATTGACAGTGGTGCTACAAAGGTCGTACAACAAGACGACGTAGTGAAGGGTGGCATGGCCAACCCATAAAGACAAGTGCAGCAAGAGAAAAAGATGAGTGTTAGTGTTGTCGATCCTAATGTAGGTCCATCGAATAAGGACAAAGGGAAGGAAATAGTGTCATTAAGGAAAATGAAGAAACATGCTCATGTGGTAGGGAACCAAGCCAAGCCAAACAACAAAAAAAGGATGTGGGCCAATCCCAAAAGCCCAAATCTAAAGCGAAGCCAAAAAATTCTACTTCTTCTCAGTATGCTAGGCTTAAAGTGGAACTCATAGTTGCCACTCCAGCCTACTGAAAACTACAGAGAATAGGCCAAAAGGGTGCTCAAAAGAAAACCCTTATGTAGTTCGTCCAACAACTAACTGTAAACCCTAATCCAGCATGCCTATGTTGATTGTGCAGAAATCAAATAAGGCTATTGAGATGGACGTGGTGGTGGACCAAGGGGGAGATGAGGTCATGAATGATTCCTCTAGGTTTGCTTACAACCACAACTAGAGGTGCATGAGCAAATTCCATCCCAAACTGGCTTGGGTAATTTAGAGATTCAAAAGGCACAGTCCACACATGGGGGATTGTACGATAGGAATTCCAAGGATGAAGGCTTTTGCTAAAAGCCCTTTCTCAACTCTTCTTATTATCTACTTTATGATTATGAATCTTTTTGCTTGGAATATTAAGGGAGCTGGTAGCCGAACCTTCCCCCGACTTATGAGAAATGTTGTTTCTCGCTATCACCTGTCCTTGATAGCCCTTTTTGAGACTAGGATCAGTGGCTGTAATACTAATTTTTGTGATAAAGAAGTTGGGATTCAACTCTTTTTTCAAAGTGGATGCTATTGGCTTCTTGGAGGGATATGGATCCTTTGGGACTCCTCTATCATGTCAATTAACATTATAGTTAACCACCCTCAATTCATCCACTGCAAAGTCAACCCCAAAGGCAGAGACCCACCATTTTTGTTGACCTATGTTTATGGTAGCCTAAACCAAGTGGTGCGTCATATGCTATGGAACGAGCTGAAGAAAATAGCAAATAACACACAAGAGAGCTGGCTGGCTCTCAGGGATTTCAATGCATATTCAGAATCTCGAGAGAAGGAAGGAGGAGGATCTCCAAATAAACTTGCTATGGATAGGTTTGCTTCCTATCTTTGATATTGTGGCTTGTTTGATTTAGGCTTCAAAGGACCTATCTATACCTAGGAAAAGAGAGGGGTTAAGGAAAGGATTGATACAGCAGTCTGTAATTCAAAATGGTGTCTAGATTTTGAGGGTGCGACTATTTTACACCTACCCCAACTAAAATCTGACCATAAAGGATTACTTCTAGAGTTACACTCAATTGCGAGTTATGTTAGCAGGTCTAAACCTTTCAAGTTTATGGCATCCTAGTTGCTGATCAGTTTTTCAAATAGGTTGTGAAGAATGCTTGGGAGACTGAACTTTCATGGAATGGTGCACCGGACAGGTTCCAATCTTTAGCTACTAATTGGAACCAAAATTCCTTTAGAAACGTTTTCCATAGAAAGCGAAGATTTTGGCCAAATTGGAGTGCATAGATAAAAAATTGGCTATGAATCACATCAACTATTTTGCTGAGCTCCAGAAAAAACTGTGGGCTGAGTAAAATGACATCCTACTTCAAGAGGAGTATTTTTGGGTTCAAACAGAGATTGGTTTAAAATGGGGGACCGCAACTCTGTTTTTTCACACAACAACTCTAATAAGAAGGAAGCGAAACAAAATTGAGTCTTTATTGGACAGCTCGAGGAATATGGTGAGAGACAAGGAGCAACTTAGAGATATGGGTATTGAGTTCTTTAAAAATCTGTACTCTACGAACGACACCATTCAAGCTTGGTGTGTTAAGAATGTGTTCCCAAAGTTAAAGGAAGCTGAGCTTCATGACATGCAAAGACCTTTTCAAGATGAAGAGAATAAGGAAGTTATCTTTGATATGAGGCCATTTAAAGCACTAGGACCAGATGGCCTACACCTTGTGTCCTTTCATTCAAATTATGACATGGTTAGACATTTAGTTTGCGAGGTAATAAAAAATTGTTATCACAATCCAGCCAACATCAAGGATTTGAATGATACTCATCTTGTCCTAATTCCTAAGGTTGACTCCCCTATGAAGTCACAACAATTTAGACCGATTAGCTTGTGCAACATAATTTACAAATCAATCACAAAAATCCTCACAACAAGAATGAAGAAGTATAGAAGCAGTCTGGTTGCCCCCAACCAGTGTAGCTTTATTCCTAGCTGACATTTCATGGATAACATTGTCATAGCACAGGAGGTTTTCCACACCATGCGTACTCTGAGAAGCAAGAAAAAAGATTCTTGGCTATCAAAGTTAACTTGGAAAAAGTGTACGATAGGATTAAATGGGAATTTGTCGTGGATACTCTTAAGGATGTAGGCTTAGATTCCAAATTTATTGATATTATATACCACTGCATCTCTTTCGTTAGTATATGCATCGTCTTTAACGGAGCTAAGACCTTGTCTTTCTTTCCTTCGCGTGGCATCCAGTGTAACACTCCAATGTTTTTTTTTTTTTTCTAATTAATATGTATTGTTATTAGCATTATTATTATTTTCTATTTTGCTTTGTTTTTTAATAAAATGATATTTTGGAAAAAAAAAAAAAGATATTGGACTTTTAAAATGGAGTTTTGTGATTAAAATGTTTTAAAAGTTTTAAGACTCTTGCATTAGGTTAGTTTTCATAAGTCCAAAATTAACTTTAAAAGTCTCTTAGGTTTCTTGAAAACCTAATCCTTTTTCTTATTCTCTCTTATGCCTTTTTGAGATATTGTGTTGTCGAAATCGTTGTAATCAAGGAGTAAGGAGCTATAGGAAGACATTGTTGCACCATTTGCATCCTCTTGCCGGAGGTCATCTGTTTCGACATAAGGGAAGTGAGTTATCTCACTCATGGATATGGCTTTAGTCGTAGGTAGAGGGGTTGGCCCTAGACCTCAATTGTTTGTGAATTATATGTATATGTGTAAAGGGAAAATAATTTTCCCCAATTATTGATGTGTTTTATAGTGACTTTTATCTTAGACTAGTAAATGTGGACTGTTATGGACTATTCTCCCCTTCCCCCTTTATGCCTAGGTTAGAGATTTAATGAGTTTTGAGAGAATTGTGAGTGAGTGAGGAGTTTATAGAATAGATTGACTAATAAGAAAGGTAATAGGAGTGATTAGGAATTAATTAATCTATTTTGGAGTGCTTGAAAACCAAGGAAAATCTTGGGTTGCACATTATGCAAACCCTCGCGATCTGTAAAATCTGCAGTTGGCGCTAAGCGCCAAAATTTTGGCGCTAAGCATGGGAGAGATAGAGAGTCCCCTCGAGGTTTGGCGCTGAACACCAGAACTAAGCACCAAAATTGGTGCTAAGCATAGGAGAGGCAGAGGGCAACCCCTAGCCCTCTAGAGGTTTGCCACTAAGTGCCAGAACCTTGGCACTGAGCGTGATGACACTAAGCACCAGAAAGTTAGCACTAAGTGTGAGTATGATAGTGAATTTCTCATATGAGTGGTGCTAAGCGCCAGTCTTTTGGCGCTAAGTGTGGACTTACCAAAGAGTGGGTCTAGAAGTAAAGTGAAGTGGTTCTAAGCGCCAAGGGTTTGGCGCTAAGTGTGACCCATTGAGACACTGAAGATGATGTTATTGATTTTCTATGCCTATTTCTTGTATGACTACTATTGCTTGGATGCCTTATTGAGTTTATATCTTGTGGTTGTTACTTATCTTGAGAAAACTGCGTATGCTATGGATTTATGTTAATGTTCTATGATAAAAACTTATGAAATGTTGTTAGTATTGTATGTGCCCATGCATCATGACATTGAGTCATGTGGAGAAAGAAAGTCTGTAGGAATTTGGCTAGTAGAGACTGGGATAGGTTGTTTAACCGTAACCTTGGGTTTGGTACCTGGTGTAGAAACTCCAATAGCCCATGTTGATCCCATAGAGTCAAAGTGTACTAGCAAAGCTGGGTAACCCTAATTAGTCACCAAGGAATATCATACTAGTTAAGAGCGTGAAAGTTGAAGGCATCAGTACCAATCACGCTTCTTATGGCTGTGCACTAGCTCCTAGTCTATTTTTGAGATGAACTTCGATTGGTACCACATATGCATAAGAAGAAGAAGTTAAGTGGAATTGCATTATGTAACGCCTGGCCGCTTTCTAGATCAAAGACTGTACCCACATACCAACACAAGACTTTTCAGCATGCTTTGTCCTCACTCAAATGCTTCCTAGAAAACTTTCCAAGAGGTCACCCATCTCAGAATTGCTCCAAATCAAGCACGCTTAATTATGGAGTTCTTAAGTGATAGGTTACCGAAAAGTGGATGCATCTTGTTGGTATAGGTAGCATTTATTAATTCCTTTAAATTATCCTCAACTGTACAGTCTCATACCTACACAGCCTCTGGATCCCTCTCATTCCGGTGTGCATTCGATTCATTCATGTGCCTCTCTCGCTAAAAGCCTGCCAGGAGCCGCTCCTTGTCCATGCCTTATCTCTTTTACACCGGCAATCACTTCCTGCCTTCATTAGCCCCTAGGATGTTACACCTTACATATGTTGTGTGTTTTTTTATCTTTGGAACCTAATGTTATTCTGATTTTGCATGTGTTGTGTATTCTACCTATTTTCATTGTCATGCTTTAAGCATGATGTGAGGTGTACCTCACTCCCTTGTTTTTTGGTGTTTTTCTATCTATATCTATGATACATAGGTGATGTTTTACCATGACCTTGAGGAGGAGTCTTAGAGTAGAGACATTGGCCTCATTGCAGTTTATTTTACTATTGCTTGGGTTTACTATGAATAGGATGTGATATTGGGGCTTGGTTACTTACTATTTTATGCCTTTAGCTTTTGAACCTTAGATTAATAGTTTTACTTCTTTAATTAGTTTTATTCCAAAGACTTATAAGGCCAATTATGGGCAATATCTTTTTATAAATTAGTAAGGTATTCTATGGAGTTAAAAATGTTGCGAGTTATGCATATGATATCCTTTATTGTGTGAAGAAAAAAATTTTAAATTATCATTTTATTCCTCAAACGAAAAGTACACTATATTTCCATAATATTTACTTAATAATTAGCTTGGAGGTAAAAGGTGTCCCATTTGGCAAAGGCACCCTACATCCCCTTACTTGTTTGTCTTGTGCATAGAAAGTTTGGCTCACATGATCAATATAGAGGTGGACAATAAGAATTGAGTGCTGGTTACACTGTCCAAGGATGGGCCTCCTATTTTGCACCTATTTTTTGTAGTTGACTTATCGTTGTTTGGTGAGGCGTCCTCCAACCAATGGATACGATCTTAAGATGCCTTGACACCTTTTCTATAGCCTCTAGTTAGAGGGTTTTGGTTGACAAAACCAGATTACTGGTATCAAATTAAGAATGTCAAACACAACATTGCTATGAGTTTGAGTAGGCATCTGGCTATCGACTAACCGGTGACTTGGGGAAGTATTTAGGGGTCCCCCTTCTGCATTCAGGCAAACGCAAGGTTAGTTATAATTACTTGTTGGAGCGTACACAAAGAAGATTGAGTAGTTGGAGAGCAGCATCTCTATCCTTTGCAGGAAAAACCACCCTGGCACAATCAGTGGTGGCTGCCCTTCCCACCTACACTATGCAAAATGTCCTTTTGTCGCAAGGTGTGTATGATAGGTTGGAGAAGATGAATAGGGAGTTTATTTGGGGTGAAGTGAATGGGATAAGAAAATGGCATACCATAACCTAGGGTGAATTCTGTAAACCCAAGGAAGTTGGGGGTTAGGCTTCAAAGACCTCTATGCTTTTAATATGTCTTTGGTTTTGAAGCTTGGGTGGGGTCTTACATCTTCGCCAAATGCTTTCTGGGTTCAAATTCTGAGAAATAAGTGTCGTGTGGACAAAGTTCAAGTTCCCTAATTAGTTTCTCAAGATAGATGTTCTGAAGTCTGGAAAGTAATTCAATCTATTTAGGATTTTGTTTTGCAAGGGGATCGTTGGGCTCTTGGGAATGAGAGAACTGCTAAATTTTGGTGGCACTGCTGGCTTCCTTCCAAAATTATCTTGGACCATCTTATATTACCTCTCCTAATGAATCATAGGAATAGAGTGGTGGCTGACTATGTCATTCATCTTGGAGAATGGGATATAAATTTCTTATCAATCTTAATTCCCTTATGGGCTATTGCAGAGATTGTGACTTCTATAACACCAAGGAATGATCTAGGTGAAAATGTTTTCATCTAGGCTCTTACCTTAGATAGAAAGTTTTCCACTAAATCAGCTTACACTTTGGTGGCCCTTAATGATCATTATCAAAGGAATAACATATGGAAAACTGTATAGAACACTCAATGTCAGTCTAAGATACGATGCTTACTGTGGAGGATTCTAAAGGGAGGGTTACCAACCAATTCAACTCATACAATAAGAGGGATTCAAGGGTCTAACATTTGCCCTCTGTGTATGGCTTTTAACGAAACTCTGTTACACATCCTTCAAGATTGTCCATGCATCAAACCAATTTGGTTTAATAGAGAGGCAAACAAGTTTAATGCTTTCTTTTTCTCCATGCAGATTCATGACTAGATTAAGAGCAATATCTTGTAGCAAATGCACAACATGTTTCAGTGCTCTTGGCTTGTGTAGTTTGTGCATTTAACAAGCAAGGAATAAGTGTGTTTTCCAAAGCACCACCCTCCAAACTACCTCTATGGTTAATCATATTAAATACCTAGCTATCATGTCTTCCCAAGGTATTAATTATGTTCTGCAGTTAGGAAATTCTATGACACATGACCAACTAGTTCAAGTTAGTTGGCGATCTCCACCTCAAGGGTAAGGTTAAATGTAATGTGGACGGTTCTCTTACCCAAAATGGTAAACAAGCATCATGTGCAGGGGTATTTCATGATGTGCACAGGGTGTGGATTACTAGTTTTTAGAGGAATCTAATGTCTTAATGGCAGAGTTATGGAGAATTCTCACAACTTTAGAGCAAGCATGGATTAAAGGGTTTCATCACCTTATTTTGGAATGCAATTCTAAGACAACAACGTGTCTAGTGCAACAAGGTTGCCCCCAATCTCATCCTTATTATTTCATGATTCAAAGAATTCACTCTTTGCTGAATAGACAATGGACTATCAAGACCTCACACATTCAGAGAGAAGCGACCATAGTTGTTGACTGAATGGCCAACAGCGCTCATAACTAACCTTTGGGTCTACATACAGTCTCCCAATTGCCGGCAGGTTGCTACCTCCTTATTCTACAAGATTTATTCTACATTTCGTCGTCTCGTAGAGTTAGAGTTGGTTTTTAGGGCTTTTCCCCTCCTCGTGACAATATATATATATATATATATATATATATATACATATATATAAGTATATGACTGATACAATTATTGCTCTAAAGGGCCAGGAAGTCTATGCTGTTAGTCAGGAGCCCAAACTAGAATCTACAAAGCCCATTGAGGAAGAGGCAGAAGCCCACGGTCATCCAAAATGACACTCCACAAAGCCTATATGGATGAAAGTCGTATCTGTGTTGATATGGTGTCATTTGTAGAATAATTGATAATTGTTGTTTTGTTTCCCTGCTAGTTTTACAAAGTTTTGGTGTGAGCATTGCTATTTTTATTTCTTTAGCTTTTATTTCTTATGTTGTGATACGGTTAGTCGTGGATCACTTTATATGACGTAATCTAGAATATTTAGGGGAAGAAAATAGACAACTTCGGCTTCTCTGTCTCTCTCTCCCCCCTTTGTATTTTTCTCCCTACTTCTAGCTAACTCCACACAATTCTTACACAGTCAACCCTCCCTCGAAGAGTGGCATTCTGCACAATTTGAAAATTTCTTCTACAGGTTATATCAATTGGTGCTTTCAATGCTCTCCTCTCCAACGGATCTTTTTGATATTGTGGCCGCCCTCCAGATGAAACTTGATGCCCATTCTGATTCTGTTCATAAAACTCTACAACAACAAATGCTATCTATCGACACTAAGATGGCTAATCTCCGTACTAAGGTTCGCTCTTCCACCACAACCAGTGGGCCTCATTCTTTGAAATTAGACATTCCCCATTTTGATGGATAGCATCCAATAGAGTAGCTATTCTAGATTAAGGCTTTCTTTGATTTTCACTCCACACCAGAGGAGTCGCAATTACAAATTATGTCCTTCCATTTGGAGGGCCACGTTGCTACTTGCTTCCATAGGCAATGTGCAATGGTCTTTTATAATGGAAGGTGTTTTAAGAAGCTATGCAACATCGTTTTGGCCCAACCATCTATGAGGACTTTGAAGGTAATCTTTCTAAACTCATTCAAACAGTGTCTGTCAGAGTTTCAACCCCAATTTGAGGATCTTCTCAACAAGGTGACCAAAATTTCTAAGCCCTTCCTCATCAGCTTCTTCATCACAGGTCTTCAACAATCTATCTACTGAGAGCTCCAATTCCACCATCTGACAACATTGATGGATGCATTTGTTATGGCTTGAGCTCATGAGGCCCGACTCAGTGATACAATGATGATCAATAAAACGTGGTCTTGTGGATCTCCAATGGGGTCTACCCACTCGTCCAATTACTTTACTACTACAAAGGCCACACATCCACCACTAGGCCTAACTTAAGTATAGGCCCATCTGTTACCAATGCTATTCTATCATCTTTTATTGCCACTTATAACCTTCCACCATTACTTCCTACACCAACATTGCCGATTTTTCGCCTCTCACCAGCTGAACTTTGCGAGAAACGCAAGAAAGGGTTGTGTTATAACGGCGACAAGAAGTTTGGACCCAACCATCAATGTCAGAGTAAGTATATGCTCCTCCTTGGCTACGACAAAGATACGTTTGATGCTCCTGAGGCTGTAGAGTCTGACGATAACCATCTGATGATGTTTTTAGGATATCTCTAGTATCCATACCCTGTCCACTCACCTTCCTGGCCACTCTCTTCGTGTTTTAGGTTCCTATGGTTCCCCTCACTTTTAGATCTTCATTGATAGGGGGAGTACCCACAATTTTATTAAACCTTGTTTGGCAGAGCGGTTAGGTTTGCCAGTTACCCCAATTCCTCATTTATGTGTGGCCACAGGAAGTGGTGCTTTCCTAACGTGTCAATACTACTGCAAGTCGACTCACTTCCTTCTCTAAGGTATCGCGTTTCCCATCGACCTCTTTGTGTTGGCCATTGAAGGGGTAGATATCCTTTTGGGATTTTTGTGGTTACAACTTCTTAGCAAGGTGGCACATGAATATTCGGCCCTGACAATGGAGTTTTCATGGCGTGGTCAACAAGTAACATTATGGGGTGATTCTGACATTCCACCAACCCAATGTCTTTTCACCAGTTGTAAGCCTTGGTCCACAGCGACAAGGTTTTAGGCATTTTTTAATTGATAGAATGCCCTTTTGAGTTTTCTGAACAATTAGCATTGTCATCGAATGTTCCTAGCCCTATTCTTGATTTGTTGCAGATACACAACAATGTTTTTCACTCCCTACATGGGCTACCACCTCATAGGGCAATTGACCATCGTATTCATCTTGTGTGGGGCAGTAAACCAATCAACGTTAGGCCTTACAGCTATCCATACTATCAGAAATTCAAAATGCAAAGGTTGATTCGCAAAATACTTGAGCAAGGCATTATTAAACCGAGTCATAGTCTATTCTCTTCTCTGTCTCTTCTTGTCCAAAAGGAAGATGGCTTTTGGCATTTCTGTGTAGACTATCGAACCTTAAATGCAGCCACCATGAAAGACAAATTTCTTATCCTGATGACTTTTGAGCTATTAGACGAGCTTGGGAGAGCTTCTATTTTTAGCAAACTCGACTTACGGGCTAGGTAGCATCAAATTCGTGTTTACTCTCGTGACACACAAAACTGCCTTTTGAACTCATGACAGACATTTTGAGTTTCTTATGATGCCTTTTGGCCTAACTAATGCGCTCTCCACCTTTCTGGCCATTATGAATTAGATCTTTGCGACATTCATACGACAATCTGTCATTGTTTTCATTGACGATATTTTGGTTTGTAGCTCATCCTTGGCTAATCATTTCATACATTTGGATCTAGTTTTGAGTTGCTTATTGTCTAACAGTTTTTATGTGAAGCTATCCAAGTATTTGTTTTGTCAAGAAAATATTGACTACCTAGACAATATCGTCTCTTCCTTCAGTGTTAATGCTGACCCAAAGTAGAGGCTATGGTCAATTGGTTTATTCCGATGACTGTGAAACAAACTTTGGGGATTCTTGGGTCTCACAGGTTATTATAAGCATTTTATCATTGGCTATGCGAGCATTGTAGCCCCCTTGACCGACCTTCTTTATCATGATGCTTTTGAATGGACACCGACAGCCTTAGCAACCTTTGAGTTCTTAAAACATGTCATGGTTATAGCACTAGTCTTGCGTCTTCTAGATTTCTCACAAGACATCATCATAAAGACAAACGCTTTGAATGTTGGCATTGGAGCTAAGCCTTCCAACTACTTTCTTTAGCAAAAAGCTTGGCCCCAAGCTTCATGCCTCATCAATTTATATTAAGAAACTCCACACCATCACTAAGGCGATGCTCAAATGGCACCAATATCTTCTAGGTCATTTTTTTATGATAAGAACTAATCATAAGAGCATCAAAGAACTCCTTCAACAAGTAATTTTGACCCTAGACCAATAAGGATATGTTTGGAAGCTCCTCAATTTTCAATTTTGTATTGAATACAAGTCCAGTGCCTCTAATTATGTAGCTGATGCCTTGTCACGAGTTTTGACTGATTGGCCCTCTCTTGATTCTGAGGCACACCCATCTTTAATTGCTCATTTTAGGGCTAACCTTTGACCTCCTCCAACAGTTGTAAGAAGCTAATGCCAATGATTCTTATTTACTATCCTTCAATCACCAACACCAATAAGGCACTCTTCCTGCCTTATACCATACTTCATGGCCTAGTGTTATTTCGAGGTCGTTATGTGGTTAGTCCAAAATCACCTTTATGTGAGTAACTTATCCATGAATTTCATGATACACCAAGTAAAGGACATGCTGGAGTCAAGCATACTCTGGTTTGGTTGGTTGCAAATTTCTATTAGCATAACATGCAGTGTTCCATGGAAGCTTACATAGCTTCCTACCTTGCTAACAAATCAAATACTCTACACAAGTACCTATAGGCCTCTAGCAGCCCTTGCCAATTCCAGAGGCTGTTTGGAAAGGTGTGACCATAGACTTCGTGACAAACCTTCCTTCATCCAAGGGCTTCACAGTTATTATGGTTGTGGTGGATAAACTGTCCAAATCAGCATACTTTGGTGCTTTGCCATCAACTTTTACAATAGCAAAGGTTGCGAAACATTTTGTTGATATTATGGTTTGCCACCACGAGTTTCCTCATTTAGTGGTATTTGATCGTGGTCTTATTTTTATGAGCACTTTTTGGCACCAATTGTTTGAATTGAGTGGTACAACACTCTCTATGAGCCGCGCGTATCATCCACAGTCTGATGGGCAATCTGAAGTTGTGAATCATGGGTTAGAACAATATCTTTGTGCTTTACTCAGGACAAACCGACTTCTTGGGATTCTTTACTTGGTTCAGCATAATTCCATTATAAGACTAATTACCACAACAACCTTAATATGTCCCTGTTTGAGGCCCTTTACGGTCGGGCTCCCCCGTCGTTTCCTCTATACACCCAGGGCTCTACTTCAATCCAAGCACTAGATAGGCATTTATAATTCATGATGAGCTCCTGTGCACTCTCAAAGAAAACCTTTTAGCTGCCCAACGATTAATGTCAAAGAAAACCAACGCTTACCATTGAAAACTTAATTTGGAGGTGGGTGATTTCGTGCTAGCCTGGTTACAGCTCTACTGTTAATTTTTGTCACTCGAAACTAACACCATAAACTCTCTAAACAATTGTATGGGGCTTTTCTAGTTGTTGCCTATGTTAGGTCGATTGCCTATCCATTAGGCTTCCGAAAGGGAGTTGCATACATCCAGTCTTCCATGTGTCTATCCTCGAGCCTTTTCTTGGCATTACTACTCAGCTTTCCCGGGAACTACATCCATAAAGTCACGACAATAGACCAATGGAGACTCTCGTGGCTATCTGCACCACTTGCACCATTCTCTCCCATTAGAAGCCTCAGCCTCAAATGCTTGTCCAATGGCTAGGTTGCCCACCTAACAAAGCTTCTGGGGAGCCTTTTGATGTCTTCTGTGCTGCTTAACCATCCTTTCAGCTTGAGGACAAGGTGATATTCGAAAGGGGAGGGAATGATACAACTGTTGCTACAAAGGGCCAGGAAGTCCAAGTTGTTAGTCAAGATCCCACCAAACCAGCATCTACAAAGCCCATTGAGGAAGAGGCGAAAGCCCAAGGCCATCCTAAACGACACTCCACAAAGCCTATATGGATGAAAGACTATGTGTGCTGACATGGTGTCATCTACTAAATAATTAATAATTGTTGTTTTGTTTCCCTGCTAGTTTTTCAAACTTTTGGTCTGAGCATTAATATTTTTATTTCTTTAGCTTTTATTTCTTATGCCGTTATACGATTAGTCGTGGATCACTTTATATGATGTAATCCGGAATATTCAAGGGAAGAAAATAGACAGCTCAGGCTTCTCTCTGTCTCTCTCCCCTTTCTATTTTTCTCCTTGGTTATAACTAACTCTACACAATTCTTATGGAATTAATCCTCACTTGAAGAGTGGCATTCTACACAATCTGAAAATTTCTTCTACAGGTTGTATCAATGACACAATAATACATTAATAGGCAAGGTCATTTAGAAAAAAGACAAAACTTAAGTATAGTTCCTTATGTACTTTTGGTGTTGGTCTCCAATCAAAACTATATTTTCACCTTGGTAATCTATTGCACTAAAGATCAATGCAGATTATCGATATGAAATTCCAATTTTGATCGAGAAACAACACTAAAAGCACTCAAGAAATTGTATCTAAGTTTTGTCCTTAGAAAAATTAGAGTTTTAGGGAAAATTACTAAACCGGTGTCGAAGATCTAATCCAATAAAAATTATTAATATTTATTTTACTTTTAAACGTTTTAATTAAACTGAAAAAATATTTTTGAAAAATTTATGTTTGAATAATTATAACATTTGGTTAATTCATTCAATAATACATTTTAATATATAATTTATCTCTAATAGAATTTAAATAGTTTTAATTTTATAGAAAAATTCTTTTGACATAAATAATAAATATAGTATTGTAACTAATATTTTATAAGTAACGGAATCATTTGATATTTCTAATTAAGTATTAATTTATTTTATTATCACTTCTTTTAATATTTTTAATTTTTAAAATAAAACAAAAGCATCATTCATATAATTTGAAATTTTGGTAAACCACTTTAACTCTTCAAGATTTCAACACTTCTCTAACCCACTTAATCACTTCAATCACCTCAAATCTTCAAAAAATTTTGGTAGAAATCTTATTAAAATACTTTTAAATTACCTCAAATCTTCAATTGAATTGTAAAATGTAATGAATTCGAATGACTGATATGGAATAAAAGAGAATAATAATAAATTAGTAATAAAAATAGAAATTGTTGTAGACCGTAATATGTGAATTAACTCATATGCATGTTTCGAAATTAAGGATATAATTAAGATTATAATTTTATCTTTTAAATATAAAATATTAACTTTTTTACTTTCTTCATCTCGTTAAAGAAATTTTTTTCTAATTAATTATGTAAGATTCTACTTTTTATTATTTCATGAAGACTCCATATTCCTAATGGGCTCATCAAGTCTCTAACGAATGGTCTGCGCTACGAATAATACTCAAAAGCATCGTCACACACACACACACATACGTACCTTGAGTTGCAAAGAGTCTGCCATTGCCAAGATTATTCATACTCAAATCCAACACTTCCAAGTATGGTAAAAGTGATAATTCTTGAAGAAAAAAAAAGGCAAATCAAAACGTGCAGAAATCTCCAAGTGTAAAACATATAATTACTTACATAGTTACATTCATACCTTTCATAGGAAAGGGGGCACCTATAAAATTACGAGCAAGAGTTAAATTGTTGAGGGATGGGATAGCTCCCACGAGTTTCATTATGCTCTTGTCGAAAAAATTGTAACTGAGATCTAATGTTTCCAACTTCTTCAACGTCGACTTGCTATCATCTGAAAGATTACTTCAACATTCACTTCAATGATTTATGCACAACAGAAAATATAAAACATTAATATCTTATATTCTTATAAAATTTTCAATTTAATTAACTCATCTTCACACCCACTTCCACACACATATAAAGACAAAGTTAATTAAATTACATACAAGATTGTTGCGGCCAGCAAAATTGCAGTTAGCTATATTTATTATTCAGGCCAACAAAATCGAACCCAATGATATTTAGCTTGAGTAATGTTATATCCTCCTGTTGATCCTCCTACTTTATAAAAAAATATTAAATGAAAAAGTAAAGCGTTTAATGTTTTGAAAAAAAAAATGCATTCAACATTTACAATACAAAAGAAGGAGGAGGATTAGTACGGAAATATTATAGGAGGATTTAAAATTATTCATTTAACTTACCTTATATTAGTATCGGGAATATAAAACAATTTTCATTAATTGAGGTTTATAGAAATATCACAAGTTGAGCAAGTGAACTGTGACAAATGCCAAGAAATGATACAGTGTGTGTTTGTTTCACCATCTGAGATCCACATCTAGCACAAATTCACATTCAAAACAAGGTAAAAGTAACTATTAGTTAGTTTGGGGATCCACATCTAATCACACAAAATGTGTTATCAAACACACGAAAAGAATAAGAAAATCTGGTTGAAATTGGTGAAAGAAGCACAATATGAACATTTGATTAGGTGACATGAGTCATGACAATGCATAAGCAAGGCCGCTTTTAGTAATTTGAGTGTTAGGAAAAATTAATGTAAAAGATCCAGTTTAATATAAATTATTAATATTCATTTTACCTTTAAAACATGAAATTGTAAAATTATTTATTAAAAAATTGTGTTTAAATAATTATAACATTTATCAATAAATGGTATTATGGTTAATTCATTTAATACATTTTAGTATATCAATAAAATTTGAATAATTTTAATTTTATAAAAGCTTCTTTTAGCATAAATAACAAATGCAGTATAGTAAACATTGTTTTTGGGTAATGCATGCCTTGAGAAAAGAATTTAATCCTTTGATGTAATTTAATATTTTTAATTGGATCTCAATTTATTTTGTTAACACTTTTTTTAATATTTTTAATTTTGAAAATAAATCAAAATACAGCACTCATATGAATTGAAAAAAATTGGTAAACTACTTTAATTCTTCAAGATTTCAACACTTTTGTGACACGCATAAATGGTTGTGGAATGTAATTTGGTTAGATCTGTAAACATTTTAATTAAGTGGATTCACCCACATATTTTGAAATTTAAGAGATAAGATTATAATTTTTCCTTTTTTAAATATAGAATTTCAACCTTTTCACTTTCCTTATCTCATTAAGGGGGTGACTTTCCCTAATTATAAAAGATTCTACTTTTATTATTTCATGAAACTTTTATTCTATATAAGGGAGCAAACACCCCAAGTATACCCCCAAGCGTGTGAATTAACTGTTACGGGATTATACGACTAATGAACTAATGGTTTTGAGTTTGAATATTAAGTATGCAATTGCGTTAAATATTCAGAAGGAGAGCTTTGCCATTCATGGTGATCCTACCTAATTCAAGCAAGGTTGTCTCCTATAAAAGATACACATGGTCTGTACCAAAAAAAAAAAAAACACCCCATGTATGATATATCTCATTCCAATCTCTCGATTCTCTATGTCTATAGCCTCTTTGTTAACTTAAGCATCGAAAAATCTCTACAAGAATATCCCTTTCATTTTCATCATTGAAACTTGATTCTTTTAGAAGGAACGAATTCAAGGAATCGAAGGCCCATGCTAAGGTATTGTAACAATAGAAAGAAAGAAAGGCAAAATAGGCTTGGGAATAAGGTAAAGATGCAAGAGACAAGAAAGACAATTAAAATTTTAAATTCTTAAAAAAAATTGGGATAAATAATTATAAAAAAAGGCATTAATATAGGTTTCCATAACTAAAATTGTTAAAAATTATAATTTAAAAATTCTTGTTAAATTAAAAAAAGCTATTTGATAAGAAAATGTTAAAAGTTGTGACCTTAAGGTCTCTTTCATATCTCTTACACTTCCTCAACTAGTAGTCCACAGTTGTTCTTTAATCATATACGTGGTGCCATAGTTGTGGATCTTTGAGATGGAACATATCACTAAGAGTTTCTCCAAATACAACCTTTGTGTATGATTGAGGGAGAGCTAAGATGAGAGAGAGAGAGAGAGAGATGTATTTTGGATATGCAAAGAGGATTGAATTTGAAGGAGACTCATGTTCTTCTTCTTATTCTCTCTATGTGCGAGTGTGACAACAATTAGTTGAGAAATAGGTATGAAACCTCTACAAAGTTTGAAAATAAATAAGGGCAAGAGTGGGGATCTAATCACTCAATAACCTTTTGTTTTCGAAAACCTATCCTTTTATAAAAATTAAGTTACTTTGAAGAGTTTTTCATAATGTGTATTTTACTCAATTTTTATTTTAAAAAAAGAGAGAAATCAAATGCTTCCTAATAATATATATCATTTTTTATACCAACAAAATTGTCTTTTAGGCTATATTTGGCAAAAATAGCTGAAAAGATAGCTAAAAATTGAAAAACTAACTAGTAACTGAAAGTTGGTAGTTGATAGTTGAAAGTTGTTATGCTAGCTTATTGAATTGTAAGTGTTTGGTAAAATTATCTGTTGAAATAACTAAAAAATGTAAAATGACAAAAATAGACATGTCTATATGATATTTTTATATAAATTTTAATTTTATTAGTAAAAATATATTTTGGGGGTATTTGTAATTTTAGTTTTTTAATTAATTTTAAACTCTTATAATTTTTTATTTATAGATCAATTATTTTAATTACACTTTAGTTTCAATTTTTTTTTTCATATTGTGAATTCTATTATTAATCTTATACTTTTTGTGTGTGTACAATGGTGACGACAAGGTTTGAACGTAAAACTTTATGCAAATTACCTAAACCCCCCACCACTAGGCAGACATTAATATTATAGTATATGTCTTAAAATATTTGCAATTAAGTTTAAAAAATTTAAAAATAACATACACTTAAGTAGATGTCATAATTTTATTATGTTAATTGGTGTAATGGTTAAAATATCTTGAAGAATAATGTTAAAAACAATAGAATAAATAATATGAATAGTGTAATAATTAAAATAAATAGTATAATGTAAAAATATTCAAAAAATAATAAAAATAAACCTATCATCTATCAAGATCAATATCTTGGAGTATAAACTTGAAATAATAAAATAAAGGGTTAATTGCACTTTTGGTCCCTCAAATATTGCAATTATGCAATATTGGTCCCTTAAGTTCTAATTATGCAAATTAGATCGCTCAAGTATCATAATAGAGCAATTTTAGTCCCTCAAATTTCAATTGCGCAAATTGATTTTCTCAAGTATTGCAATTATGCAATTTTGGTCCCTTTGTCAGTCTTCCGTTAAATATTTAACATAACGGATAATATGGCCTTGATGAATGATGTGGTGATTGACATGATGATAGGTGACATGACAAATTATGTGACTCTAACGCATCATATAAAATCTATTAATATTTAACGAAAAACTAATAAAGGGACCAAAATTGTACAATTGCGATATTTGGGGGGACTCAATTTGCGCAATTGAAACTTAGAGGACCAAAATCAAACAATTACGATACTTGGGGACCCAATTTGTGCAACTGAAACTTGAGAAACTAAAATCACACAATTGTGATACTTAAGGGACCAAAAGTACAATTAAGTCTAAAATAAATATTGTAAATAGTATAATGGTGAAAATAAACAATATAATATAAAAATATCCAAATAATAATAATAAAATAAAACAAACACATTATCTATCATTATCAATATCTTATGTAATAAAAGGGTAAAAATAAGAAAATCCTACCTTATGTAAAAAAAAAAAAAGATAAAAATAATAAAATCTTACCATATGAGTGCAATGGAAGAAGAGAAACAAAAAAAAAAATATAAAAAAAATCTTATCTTATGTAGAAAAAGGTAAAAAAAAAATTAATAAATATTTTAAAGATAAAAAGGGAATAAAATATAAGAGCTAGCGTTTAAAAAAGACGTTACTTGAAGTAATGTCTTAAAGAACACTACAAGTTACTAAAAAAATTTATTTACCAAACACTACTAATAATGTCAAACAAACTTTTCAAGTAATAAAAAAACTAAAAGTTAGCTTAAATATGTCAAGCATAATCTTAGTATGATGTAATATTCTATTAGTTTAGAGCAACACTTTTTTTTTTTGTTTTAATCCCTATAAAGGTTTTATTCTTTTTACATCCTTAAAAATTATAAAATTATGTTTTTTTAATATGTTATGCTGGATTAAAATTACATCATTATATTATTGTTAAATATAAAAACTAAAAATGAATAAAATTTTTATAAGGGTAAAATTCAAAAGCTCTCATTTTTAGAAAAAAAAAACATATTTAAATATTTTTTTATTAGTAAAAATATTTAAATCTATATTCATTTATATATTATTATTTTTATTTTACAACTTAATAAAATTAAAAAAGTAGGATTAGTTATTTGAGGAGTACTAACAACACACACTTTTTTGAACAAATTCTTTCTTATTGGTTGAAATTTATTGAAATCACAAAATCACGAAAGATAATCATTAAATAAGATGTGAGACTCACAAAAATTTATGATTTTAATAAATTTAATCAATAGGAGAGAGTGTATACAAAAGAGTTTGTCAAAAAGTGTGTTGCTAGCATTTCTCTAGATTATTTTTGCTAAAATGTGGAGTGATTATTAATTTGTTGGATAGATCCAAAAACTCCTTAATTAAATGCCTATACATCAAAAGAAATAACAAATATTTATTGCATAAATGGGTTGCTTGTTTGAGCTTTCATTAAAGAAATTTTTTATTTAAATATTTAATAATAATAATAATAATAATAATAATAATAATAATAATAATAATAGTGCTAGCAACATACTCTCTAATGCACTCCTCCTAACACACACTTTATTATTAGTTGAAATTTATTAAAAATTACAAAATCATGAGAAAGAGTCATTAAATAAGAAGCAAGACACATAATTTTTTGTAATTTTCAAGAAATTTCAATTAATAAGAGAGAATGTATTTAAAATAGTGTGTCAGAGAATGTATTGCTAGCATTTCTCTAATAATAATAATAATAATAATAATAACAATAACAACAACAACAACAACAACAACAACAATAATAATAATAATGCGAGTGTTTTGACAAAAATAAAATTTCAAAAAATATTGTTTGCGCACTTTTTTTTTATAAGTTAAAAAAATAGTTTTTTGAAAAGAATTCTAAAAAAAGTTGAATTTTGGATTATTCTTTTTTTTTTAATGCTTCTAAGGGAGGCCAAATCCCAAACAAACTATTCAATAATATTCCTTTGGAGAGAGGTGTCTATAAAGTCTTTCAGTAGAAGCTAAAAATTAGAACTGAGTATATGAGTCAACAAATGATCCATTTAACTTGCGGCCAACACTGGCTAAGGACATCTAAATAAAGAGTCCAATTAGATACAAGTCTTTTCAGTCCGGTTTGTATAACCTTTGAGTTAAAGAAATTTGGTTCACAGCCTAATAGACTGTCCCGCAAATTGTTTAATTTTAGCCTAAATATTAAAATACTAAAATAAATATGAATATGAAATAATATATAAATGCAAATACATAATTTAACCATTAAAATTAGACGTGTGTTTATGTGCGTCTACGCGCACAAGTGTGTTTACATTTGTGTGTGTGTGCATGCGCGCCCGCTAAAATAAATGTGAATATGAAATAATTTATAAATGCAAATACATAACTTAACCATTAAAATTAGTCAGTGCGTGTGTGCATGGTACCGAATTTGCTTCATTATAATAGGCTAATCATCAATCGGATTTGGTCAGATTCGGCCCAAAATGCTTAATCCGACCAAAACCCACCATGGCTATTTTTAAACGGTTCCTGACTATGGAGCTTTTCGATTGATCAGTTATTGGATTTGGCAGGTAGCGGGTGAATTGGGACAGGTTTGTGTAAATGGAGGAAATAAACTTGAACTGGTGTCGAACCGGCAATTTGTCATGTGTCACCAGTGGTTGCAGTTCTAGCAAACTTGAATGTGCCGATAACGAAGATAGGTCCCACTAAGCTTCGACGTGAGCTTGTTAGACAGTTAGAACGTGGTGATGCTGCAAGGTAGTCCAACGACATGGAAAAAAATGGAACAGAAAAAAAAAAAAAGAAGAAATGACAGGAAGAAGATGAGAGCAGAGCTCGTACTCATCGAATGGAAAGAGAGTAGAGTAAGAAAAAGTGTGATTGTGTAAACGAATTTCAAAGGATAAAAATATTTGAAATTTGAAATACTTTACAAATTACAACATCCAAGAGAGCCCAATGTTCCTGCCGTTCTGCGCAGTGCGCACCTGACTTTTCAACTTCCGAGGGAAAAAAAAAAAAAGAAGCTTTACTTGTTTCAAAAGACTTAAGTGAGTATAAATAAAATAATAAACAGGAAGACATATGAATGTGTGCATGCAAGATGTTAACGTTAATATAATATATTACTTTTCTGATTTCGAATATAATTAAAGAAATTTATGTATACCGATTTTAAATATAAGTAAATTTTAACTAATTTTACTTTATTTTTAAATTATTCTAAAAATATTTTTTATTTAATTGAGGTTATATTTTTAATTATTTTTTTATATTTAATATCAAGTTTTAATAAAAGGAAATTTAAGAAAAAAATAATTTTTAAATAAAATTAATAAAATTAAATGACGATAACTAATTTTTTTAGTTGATATAAAATTAATTATTTTTGTTTATATTCAAGGATAATGGTAGAAAAAAAAAATCTACCTGCATCCGTCAGGAAATAACCATTCTTACTCTGTTTTTTAAAAAAAATCTACCTAAATTCGGATCCGACCGTCACTTGTATATTTTTTTTTGCTTCTGTTTCATCGGGTATTGGTTAGATGTTCACCCCTACCTACAAATATGGGAAATCTTAGTAGAACACTCTCTAGAGAGCCAACTTATGATTTCTTCTACAATATTGCTAAAAGGATGAGTACTAGCTACACCTTTCTCAATCATTTCTATTGCAATCGTTTCGGATTATTCTTTGAAGCATGGATAAACAGATCTAGACAAGTCAAAAGAAAGAAAACAATTAGACGATAAATACACGAGATTAGTTCAGATTGTACCTTCGTTCCGAGTGAATCCACGAAAACAATTATTAGACAAACCAAGACTTCTCAATTCCCTGAAGGATTGGAACAAGGACCAGTTTAAAAGGCGTATGTGGTTTAAACAATATGGTGGCTTTTTTATGTACTCAATAATATATGGTCCCATTTCACCATATGGATATCCAACTGGTCCCATTTCACCATATTCATAGAGATCCCCAAGAGCGAGATGGATGACGTGGCCCGAAGAGGAATCACATGTGACGCGTTCCCAGGCACAGCAATTGCTCTTTGGGTCATCCACCCACGAAGGAAGCAATGACTCGGTGGCATAAGTAGCCTTGAAATCCAGCAACGCTCCCTTCTCTTCTTGGAAGCAACCCCTACTGCCTAACACATGACCCAAAACTATGGCTCCCAACAATACCAACCACGCCTTCTTCCGACACAACTCCATGTGGAAGAGAAACTTGAACACTAGTACTTTATAATACCAGGCACCGACTCTTTTTATGCCATTGGAATGTAATGGATACTGATATTAATACCCATATTATTGAAGAAAATTAGCTAGTTATAGGCTATACGGATTCATGACTTTGGATTAAGATAATTTGGCAACAGCATTGTCATCTGGGTCTTCTAGTTTAGAGTGTATTATGGGTTTGGTTAAATTTATTTTTAAAAAATAATTGCTTTTTTAATTTTTTGAGACTTTAAAAAAGGAATTGTTTTTCTTGGCTTAAATATGTTTTAAGTTTATAAAAATATGGTTTTGTCCGGTTTTAGTTCTTATAAAAATTTTTGTTATTTTTAGATCATTGACATTTTTTTAATTTTTATTTTAGTCCTTATTATTAATTCTAGTTAATTTAGTATTGATATGACTAATAAAATAAAAATATTAATTAAGATAATTAAGGTAATGAATAATATTTTAAATTAAGATAATTAAATTATTTTTAGCTGCACAATTCAATTAAGTAATATATTTGTTATTTTATATAAATAAAGTAATTACATATAATTTACTTTTATAATTTATTTTTAATATATTATAAACAGTAATTTTTATTACTTTTAATATTGTTCTTACTTTTCAATTTACTAATTTATTTTGACATTGTACATTTTTAAAAAATATATACAATTTACTTAGACACTTATAATTTACTTTTAATATATTACTTTGATGTTTTTTTTCACATTTCTATTCATTAATTTTGACTGATTGTAATATAATTTATTTTTTAATTTATTACAAGTAATGGTTTTTCTCCAAAGAGAAAAGTAATATATTAAAAATAAATCATAAGCGTTTAAATAAATTATAGTTTTTTAAAAAGTATAATATTAAAAGTAAATTAGTGAATTGAAAAATAAGAAAAATATTAAAAGCAATAAAAATAATTGTTCATAATATATTAAAAATTAAAAATAAATTATAAATTATATGTAATTACTTTATTTATATGAAATAATAAATATATTATTTAATTGAATTACACAGCTAAAAACAATCTAATTATCTTAATTTAAAATATTCTTTGTTACGTTAATTATTTTAATTAATATTCTTTATTTTGTTAGTCATATCAGCATTAAATTAACCAAAGTTAATGGTAAGGAGTAAGTATTAAAAAAAAACCACTAGGAAAATGTCACAAATCTAAAAATAACAAAAAATTTTACAAAGACTAAAACTAGACAAAGTTATATTTATAAGGACTTAAAATATATTTAAGACTTGTTTTTTTAAATATCAAATTACTTTTTGTCAATTAAAATAATTAAATCCAAACATGCACTTAATTCTCAAAGTACGTTACCCGTAAAGTTGGGTTAGATCATGTTGGAGTTTATCTTAAAGAATTTTGCTCTATTTCTCAAACATAAAACTTGTGAGTATCCTATTTTGTGCCATAAAACTATCTTGGGACAAAATTTGGGTGCTTTAAAAAATTGACATAACCTAAAAACTATTTTAAAGATCTACTTAGATGAAGCATTTTAAACAAGATAATAGACTAATCTCTAAAGAGGTTGACACATTTAAACTTGTATGGAAGTCAATAAGCATATAATTTTTTGTTTCTTGGGTAGAGACCACAGGTACCTCTACTGGAGGCAATTGGGTGACAAAGCTATTCCTCCGAATATTTAACGCAGCTGCATACCCAGAACTCAAACTTAAGACTATTGATTAAGCTAAAACAATCTCCTGTCAGTTGATCTACGTGCTCAGCGGTTAAGTATATAATTTTAAGACAATATAAAAAAAATACTTAATACATTATTATTATTATTATTATTATTATTATTATACTACCCAATATATTTAAAAGACTTGTTGAATAATTTAACCTTTTGATATTTTCACTAAATAAGTTTTTATAAAATATATTGACTTAACTTATTTGATAAATAAACTTAAATTAAGCCTAATATGGATTAGACATAGAGCACCAAGAAATTGCTTAATCTATTTTTATCACTATTCGAAGTTGACTACAACAAAGGAAAATACTATAAATCAAATTTTTTGTACATACCATACGTATTTTTCACTAGAGTCAATCCTGCATGAGTCGGGTAAGACCACTATGAGCGGCAAAGCTCTTCTTCCAAGTATTTAATGTAGTTATATGCCTATGGCTTGAATTCGAGATCACTAATTAAGCTAAAACAACCTCTTATGCCAGTTGATCCACGTACTCGGTAATTCACTATTATGTCATTTACCACCATCGCTTGTACAAGGTCCAATTTTTAATTTCAATTTTTGATTTCTATACCAAAAAAAAAATTCCAATTTTGATTTTGAATAAAATTGGTTTTTTAAATTAATTATGCTCAGAAATGAATGTATAAAATTATTTTTGTTTGTTTATTTTAAAATTGTTTTGGTAGTACAAGCGCTAATATATTGTTATAAAAAATATTTTTTAATATAATTATCGACATAAGTTTCATGCTATTTGATCAATATTACTCATTTTAAATATTGAGCATTTCCCTGCCCCATATCTCTAACCAATGGTAATTTAATTAATTAATCTTAGGCCTGTTTGGTGACCAATATATGATAGGATAGGATAGGATAACTATCCTATCCTGTTGTAATCCGTTATTTGCTGGGCTAATATGATATGATAATGTTATCCTATCCCTTATCCTATCTTGTTGTTCTAATATATTTCTTATCCTAAAGGAAAGCTATGTTAGAAAGCAACAAGATAGGATAAACTCTTTATATATTTATACATACATATATATACATATATATACATACATACATATATATGTAACAAAATATATATAATAAATATAATATATAGTAATATATTAATTTATATATGATAATAATAATTTTGACATGTAAATTTAAAGTATATTATTAATTAAAATATTAAAAATTAAATAATTACTATTCAAATATTTTTTAAATAAAATTATTTGAATAATAATTATAATTTTAAAAAACTTATATAATATTTTTATAATTTTAAGAAAAGTAACTACATAAATAAAAAATAATATTGTATAGTTTAGTTAAAATTGTAATTTTTTTGTAAAAAAATAAATAATTAAATTAAAAGTTATTTTTAGAAAATTATATGTAATTTTATGAAACAGTAATTTTGTCATTTGAATATAGTTTATATTTTATTCAATCGTTATCTGATTTGTTATCTAGTGTACACCAAGCGTTGAATAAGATTATAGCTTTTCCTGCTCTTATCCTATCATGTTCTTATCCTGCTCTCATATCCTATCATATCTTATCTTATCTTGACCACCAAAGCAAGCCCTTAAAGTTCATATTGGAAACGGATATGATATTACAATTCAAACTTATTTTAACAAAATATAATTTTTTTTTTGAAGAGTAAAATGTTCATGCACTAACAATACTTTCATCTAATCACAAACTGTTATGTATGATAAGTTTGTTAACTTTTATAATAATTACTTTTTTTAAGTGGTTTACAATAACTACTTTGAAAGTCATATCAACGATGATTTTTAGTTGGTTGATAGTATAAATATTTTATACTAACGATACATAAAAATTAAACTCTTACTTGAATCTTATTTCATCACATTATATTTTTAATTGGTTGGTAGTATAAATATTTTATACATAAAAATTAAACTCTTACTTTGAATCTTATTTCATCACATTATTCTCTATTTTTTCATTTCTTCTATAATTTATTTATTTATTTTTAACGTTATATTACCACCAATAACAAATTCAATAATTTATCTTAGAAAGATGGATTTGTCTCCTCTTGAATAAGATAAATTAATATAAAGTTGAGTCAAGTCCCTCTTACTTAATAAGGAAATCAAAGAAAAGGATTTAATTTATTTTAAATGAAGGGTTCACTTTAAAAATAAAGTATAATTATAACTATTGATTAAAAATCATTGATTGAAATTTTTATAATTTTAATATTTAATAATTTGTTATATATGTGCAAATATATTTTTACAATGTTAATAGTTAATTTTTAAAATTTTATAACTGTACTTCATTCTCTGAAGTGCCAATTTTTTTTACTTTAGGATAGTTAAATCTAAAATAAATAAAATAATTATTTTTTATTATTTAGATAAAAAGAAGATTAAAAATGATCAATTTTTTTATTTGATTAAGAAAAAGAAATAATAAAATATTTGTATTAAATAGTTTATATATTTTAATGTAATATTAAATGGACAATTTTACTATTTTTATAATTTTCATATTTTTGAGTAAAAGAAACAAGCTCTATTTCTCTCTGCACATATTTCCCACTAATGAAAACGATATGAAATGAACTTCCGAATAGTACCAAAAAGGAGCGGAAAAGAGCATTTGATTAGCATAGAATTAATTTTATAGACCGTAACACATTTTAATATAAATTTTTTTATTAAAATTCTTTTAAATACATGCCCTAATTATGAACATAATTTAAACCAAATAATTTAAAGTCAAAATTTCTAAACAGCTTTCCGGTGCAGTAGAAACACTTACAATCAGTGCAGAACACCCTTACCATTGTTTGATAGGAAGAAATTGGGAGGAAGAAAATGAAAAGAAGTGATATATGATAGAAATATTAATTTGTTATTGTTTATTTGAGAAAAAAAAAAATAAGTAGTGGAGTTTTTTTTGGGGGATCCCAAAAAAAAAAAAAAGAAACTCTCATCCTCTCTTCAAATTAACATGAAATGGAAATAAGGATCTATCTTTTTATTTCTTATTTTCATAAAATTAAATAAATTTGTATAACATAAAAATATTTATTTATTAAATTTAATTTTAATTAATATAAAAATATTTTTATGCAATTTATTTATTTCTTTTTATATTATCTTTTTCTTATTTTTATGTATCTAAAATTCCAAAGAAAACATTTTTTTTCTATTCAATTATTTTACTTTTATTATCTCTATTTATTTATTTTTTCTTATTTCTTTCCTCGTAATCCAATCAAATCATTAACAGAAGTTCTTTCTTCTCTTTCGCAGCATCCAAACTGATGAGATTAGATATAATTTTTTATTTTTTTTGTTACTCCTTTTTCTCTAATTCTTTTTCCTTCTCAAATCAACCATTCAAACCGGAGTGTTACTTCCATAGCACGCTTACTTACATGCACTTCTATAATTTTTTACAGAAAAAACACGTAAAGAAGACGAATACACCAATCACGGCACAGATGCGTCGACTAAATGTAGAATTTTGTCCCTTCATTAATAGGTAAATTGTACTTATCAGAGTGCGAATAACATCAATCACTGTATTACAACCACATATTAGATGTCGTATTTCTTACTACAATGTTATATATATTTGTACTTATTAGAGTGCGAATAACATCAATCACTGTATTACAACCACATATTAGATGTCGTATTTCTTACTACAATGTTACACATATTTGTACTTATTAGAGTGCGAATAACATCAATCACTATATTACAACCACATATTAGTTGTCGTATTTCTTACTATAATGTTATTTATATTTGTACTTATCAGAGTGCGAATAACATCAATCCCTGTATTACAACAATATATTAGTTGTCGTATTTCTTACTACAATGTTATATATATTTGTACTTATCAATCTATATATAAAAGTAATCTAAAGCACCATTTATCTATCTATCTATTTATTTATTTATCTATCTATTTATAAATAAAAGTAATCTAGGCAAGAAACTCTTATAAAATTACGCATCATTTTTTTTACAGTATTTTTTTTCATCTAATTTACATTTTTTATTCTCGCTCAAAATAAGGATAAACTAATAATTAAATTATTTAGGCAATTAAGAATATTTGCATAACCAGCTACCTAATTGCAATAAATTTGAAACAAATAACCAATTTATCTCTTACAATTGAGGATTGAGGTTGCTATAATCTATCACATAATCTCTTATATTTTTCTATTTATTCATTCCATTTATTGTGTATTTGAATTTGGATTTTAACATTTATTCTAACCTATTTTTATTTTTGTTTCAAATTTTTTTATTATTTTTACTTAAATTCTTATATGTATGGTAACATGTCACATAATTTGTTATATTTTTTTCATTTATTCTTTCTACTTATTGTGTATCTGAATTTGAATTTTAACATTTATTCTAATCTATTATTATTCTCATTTCAATTATTGTTTTCATTATTTTTTTAGTTCAATTCTTATATGTATTATAATTTATCATATAATCTGTTATATCTTTTCATTTTACTTTTTTTCATTTATTATGTATTTGAATTTGAATTTTAACATTTATTCTGACCCATTATTATTCTTATTTCAATTATTTTTTCATATTTTTTACTTAAATTCTTATATTTATTGTAATTTGTCACATTATTTGCTATATCTTTCCATTTATTCTTTTAATCTATTGTATATTTGAATTTGAATTTTAATATTTATTTTAACCTATTATTATTTCCATTCCAAATTTTTTTCATTATTTTTTACTTAAATTCTTATCTGTATTGAAGTATATGGGATTTATTAGACACTATTTAGTTAATTCAAATTTCAATAAATCTAAAAGATAAATACATGTAAATGTTACTCCAAATTACAAGTAAACTTGACCACTTCTCAAGCATGCTCATCATATAAAGTACAAATAATTCTTTCAGGTTTATATTAAAAAGTATGACATAAAATTTCAATTATTTACCACTAATCAGCATACAAAATACACTTAAGTACTCAAAAATTTTAAACAATGAATAAGATTTTAAACAATATTTTGATCAAGTTAATAACACTTTTTGATTTATAAGTGGTACTAAAATTTAAAAAAAAAAAATACTCATTCTAAATTTTCAAGAACCACATCAATATGTTTCTTCTTTTTTCCATTATTCTCTATGTCTCTCAAATTATTCTTTTAAACCATGTGGCCAATCACATCTAATTTAATTAAAAAAACTAAGAGTCCAGCAAAAATAGTATACTATAAAAAATCTAAAGAATTTGTCGACACATCATTTAACAATTTAAGAAGTAAAAAATAAAGATAGTTCATAACTCATCAATCAAATAGGCATCACCAAAGGTAGAAAATATTTTTGAAAATGGAACAAATTCATAAAAGTTCATAAAATGTTGTCACACTTAGTCTCTGTTACTTTGGTAATTGATATGAAATTCATCTTCTATTTGTGATTAGAAACTCTTCATTTTGTCTTCGGACTGCCAACTATAAAGTTCTTCATTATATAAACTTTGTCTTCATGCACAATCTTCTCAAATAGTTTTATATAATCTTTTCTTATAGTAGCATGAATTTTAGTACACTATAAAAAGGACAACAAATCAAATAAAGCAAAAATTAAAAAATAGTTATATGCTTTATTAGTTTTGTCCTCTTACCTTGTCATCCAATAAAATCAAATCAAGGCTATTGATCTAGCTCTTGTTATTAAAATTAGTACTCAACCACAATTGAATGACTCAAATTAAAATATTATACTTGGTTCTCTTAGGTTTAATCTTAGAAACCATATACATCCTTGTCATCATTCTACAAGATATATTGAATAAATAACAAAAAATATCAAACAAAATATTGATATTTAACTAGGAAAACTTTGGTAAAGAGTGAAAGTAGAGTTTTGAATTCAAGAAACATGAAAAAAAAATTTTCCAAGTCAATCGAATTAACTGTATTATGAGAGGATATTCACAAAATACTCACCAAGGACGAATGCAAAAACCTATTAAGAGGGCGAGAAAATAATTAATAATAAATATTAAATAAACATTAAATTATAATAATTAAATACATCATATTGCTTATCTTAGTTGTGAACATTGTTCTTTTTAATCCTATTTTTTATTATCTTCATGGTTCAAAATGATCTCTCAATTATAATAATTAAAACATAAAAAGTTAATCTCAAGACATAACATATATACTTCTCAAAGAGTGAAAGGGGAGGGGGGCCAAGGGCCTAAAGCTCCTACCTGCCCCCTTGCATTCGTTCCTATGATTCACAATAAAAGATAAGGACACTCATTATATATTAAAATTTGGTGAGAATTATTTTTATTAAGAGTAACAAAGAAAAAAAAAATAAAGAAACTTATGATTATGATTATTCAAACATGCAAGATGAAAACATTTGATGGTATTAACATTTGTGGTTAAGCAACTTAAGTCATACATATTTTGATTTTCTTAAAAAAAAATTATCGTCAAATATGATGTATTAAGAAGTTTTCCAAAAGTTAATCTAAGATATTTGTAATTATTACTCTAAATTTGATGATTTATAACTCTTAAATAATATGTAATAAATGAAAATTGAAATAACAACTTCATAATTTTAAAACATAATGTCCGTGCATCACACTAGTGCGCGCATGCGAGTGTGCGTATATGTGTGTGTTAATTTTTTTATTTATTTTTACTTACACCACTTAATAAACTTTATATTGAATATAAAATTAATTAATCTAACTGTTTAAATCATTTGATATTATTTTTTTGATCATATATATCAAATCTCACCTAATTTAGACATTCATTAGTATGTTATCTAATACCCAACATTAACTTATATTTTAAATAATATATTATTCGTTAAGGTAAAGTAATGGAATAAAATATCAATTAGTTTTTAGGGTTGTGTCTAAAAAATTTGAAGCCTTGGACAAAATTTATATTTAAAGTTTAATTTAATATATAATTAAACTATAAAATCAATAAGAGTCATTTGTCAATTTTCATTTTATTTTTTTTATCAACTACAAAATTATTGGTCAAAGTTTTATAACTAAGTATTTCTAATGTTTTACTATCACTATATAAAATGACAAATTCATTCAATTTATCCTTTAACATAGTTAATATCAAATAACATTTAAGTAATTTTAATTTTAAAAAATTACTTTCAATAATAACAATAGTTACAAGTATTGTCAACAATATTTTGGAATCAATGCATGTGTTTGAAAAATTATATAATTTTTATATAATTTAATATTTTAGTGAAGTATGAATTTCTTTTATTTATACTTCTCGCAATATCTTTATTTTTAAAAATAAATCAATATCTTCAATATTATATAATACTTACTAGAACTAAAAATCTTTTCAAGATTAATATAATATTTTTTTTGGAATTAATTTCATCCAAAGTTTTCAATTTATCAATTAATACAATCTAAAAACTATGCAGTCTCACCACTAAAAATAGTAAGAAATTATATAGTATATCATAATAAAATTTATCACCTAATAATAAATATTTTATTAAAAATATTGAAATTATTTAAAACCTTAGTTGAGTTAGGGCCTAAGGAAATTGCCTTAATGGCCATGCAGTTGCCATGACTCTGTTAGTTTTGTATTTACATTAAATTTTATAAATTTAATCTAGTTTATAAAAAGTTTCTATACAACTATTGGATTGAGTAATTTCACAATTTACAAAAAGTTATCAAATAACATAAGTACAAAAGTTATATATATCAAATGAGAGGACTATTAATACAAGAGAGTGAGGGAAGTGAATTTTGGCCATTTGATCAAATCATGAAAGGTTAAGATTAAAAGATATCATCATGTGACTTTTTAGTTGGTTATGTAATTATTATAACTCATCACCCTCTCATACAAACACTCATCTTACTTGATACACCCTTTCTCTCTCTCTCTCTCTCTATATATATATATATATAAAGAGAGAGAGAGAGAGAGATAGAAAAGAAGAGATCAATTCTTGATAGAGTTATTTCATTTAATAATCCTCTATATATATAAATTAGAATAACTATCTTGAATGAGAGGCGTTTATAGGGGCTATTCTTCAACGAGAGCATTTTCAGCTAATTTTTTTTAACGAGAGCGTCATTTTAGGTATTTTTTTTAACCTTTTATCTCTTTCGATCTATCTTATTTATTTATTTTTCTAAATCAAATTTTAATTTTTTAAAAGAAATTATCAATAGTTAAAAATAACTTTGTATCACAATATAAATTGTTTACCATAAATCTTAAATATATATGTTCAAAATATTTTTTTATTATGAATCTTAATTATAATATAATTTATATATTCAAAAATATTTATAGTTATCAATTATAGTTATATAAAATAAAGATTTATCATGTTCAATGCACAGGTTAAAATACTAGTTCTTTATACATATTACATTTCAATAATCTAATTGTTGTTATCTTGATATAGCCTGAAGGATCATGCACACAAAATCTTAGATAAATTGGATATTTGTAATTAGGTAATTCTATAATTGACATTATATTTTAAAACAATACATTATAGGTTAAATTAAATTTATTTAATAAAGTATAACACAGTTTTAAAATTTTATAAAAATTTGTAGGCATGATACATTCAATAAGAACTTTTAATTCAATGATTAGATTATTGAATTTAGAATGCACATAGAGTTATTAAATGGAAGTTTTCTATCTAAAGTTACTCTTGGAGTATCTTGTTGTGCACTCACACACACACACACATATTTATATATTACTAGAAATATTTAGTCACTATAAAAATTGATTTAGAGACAAAATAAGTTGGTATCTAAATTAGTCGCTAATAACTTTGAAAATCTTTATTTATTTAGAGATTAATTTTTTTAACTTTAATTAAAATATAATTAGAGACTGGTTTTTCCATAGCCAATAACCCATTATAGAACTGTTTTTTCAATTTTTTGGTTGAAATGAAATTAGAGACCAATATTTTATTTCTAATTGAAGTGTGATTAAAGATTACTTTTAGTCACTAATCACTTGAAAATTTTATTTATTTATTTAGAAATCAAGCTTTTAGTCTCTAATTTAAATATAATTAGAGATTGATTATTTAGTTCTAATCACTGCAAAAATAAGTTTTACTGATGGTTAAGTTTTGGCAGTCACAACAAACTATTGAAAAATGATAGCTTCGCCATAACTTGATCTTTAGTGGTCTAGTTATTTTTTTTAGTCGTTTGGAATTGCTACAATTTTTTAAATGTTTTATTTATTTCTTATTTCTTATGGCACGTTCTTATTTCAAAAAATTTAAAGCTCGTTCTCACACATGCTATACACAGATCACAATTGATATTGCTACATCTAATCAAATGTTTCTTGTGCCTAATAAGATAATATATTTCTTTTAACATTATTGTAGCTAAGTGTAGCCTCGCACGCACATAAACTCTATGTTTCTAATTAAACTTTTCTCTGTTTTTGAGTGAGGCACTACGATGATTGAGGGCCTTGATGAATCTTCAACTCATGAAGATTTGTTGAATCAATTTAGGAAATTAAATATAAAAATAACAAGAAATTTCATATAAATAGTAAAAATTTAGTATAGTTATGTAAATATTAGAAATTGAGCTAGGAATTGCATTTTATGTAAATACTTATAAAAATTCATGAAAAATTATAGAAAAATAAGAAATGTCCCTCCACCACCTAGCGGTACTCTCATGGCTTAATGTGCTCTCCAAACCCAAGAAGGAGTGAAACAACCTGTAACTAACACAATTGTCATAATCATTTTTAGTTACCAAAACGCCTAGTGATGATATTGACTATTTCAGCGTCTAGAGATGGATTGATAGCGTCAAGCGATGACTCGTCTCTTGCAACTTATAAATACGCATTTTGATTCATATTTACAAGACTTTGAAAATTTTGAAGACTTTTTGGTATTCTTGCATGACTATCACTAAATTCTCTGTATTTTCTCTATTTTTGTGCCCTTAGTGTAAGAAAGAATTAGAACTATAAATTCTTGGAAATCTTCAATAGAATTATACTCTAGAAATGAATGTGAAGTTTCAATGGAGTTCTCACACCCTCACTTGAGGTATTAGACAAATATTACTCATTCAAAAAACCAAACATTTGGCTTTTGGAAATAGCAAGAAACAAAATTAAAAAAAATTGCAGGAGAGGCTTGCTTTTGCATTATTAAGTGCCTTTTGCAGATTCATTCTCGTCTTTTATTAATCATAAAGATTAATAATAAAGATAGTGAGGTTGCCAATAATCTGGACAAATGATCTTACATTGCAACCCGAGTAAGTAAAAGAAGGCAATCTCTAATTTGGAGTTGGAGCACTATGTCCTAAGCAAGATATAAATGGTAAAAAAAATTCTTTCCACAAAATTTAAACAATAGTTTAATTTAATACCAGATTAATATATCACTGATAAATAAGAACGTAGTCTATTGTTAAGCCACTTCAAAAAATAAAAAAGAAAAGTCTATTCGTTAAGAGTACAGTTTCTGTAAGAGTTTAATAGATATATACTGTTAGTGTAAAAGATTTTACATTGTTAACCAATTAAAAATTAGTTTTGGTGTTACTTTTAAGATGGTTATTATTAAAGTCAACATCTTATACATGATAATTTATGATTGAATAACAGTGTAAAAATTTTTTACACTGTTAGTGTATATCCTTTTTTTCTCTTTTGTAAATAAATTTAAAAAGTTTACATTAACGTGAAGGCTAGTAAAACTTGAATGGAGATCAGATCCATTGTGGTTTGAAGAGATGAAGTTAGAGTGCTTTTGTTGCAGATGTAGGAAACTTTAAAACATACTCCTCTCTTCTCACTATAATAATGACACATGATTTTGTATGATTACTTTTTTCTGATTTAATTTTTAAAATACAATAAGAGAACTGAGGAAGTTAACAAATGTAGAATATTAACTACGATTGAATATGTAATACCGAAAATTTGGTCCAAAAATTAAGCAGAAAGGAGAAGATTTTCCTTCTAACACGTTAATCAGATTCACAAGACCTACTATATACTACAAATCAACAAGACCTACTATATACTACAAATCACCATCACATTTGCGTTACAAAATTTGCATTGGAAAATAATAACTTCAATAAGGAAACCTTAATTAGGCAATCTTATGAAGCCAATTACATTTATCTTCATGCTTCAGAAGCATACTATCCGTAAGACATCAGCATACTACCAGAAGAAAAAAACTGAGAAGGAAGAACGTCATTCATATGACAAAAATAAAATTGCACTTCCAGACACTTTGAATTTGATCACCTCCTTACCAGAAACAATAAAATATATTGAAGTACAACAGATAATAAGAAGCCAATACATCTTATATGCACGGTAAAACAACGGAAGAAGTGTCTTCAAATTAACTAGACGGATTTACAATGCTCAGTGGCCACCCTTTTAAGAAAAAAAAAAAAAAAAAAACTATTCTCTCATCCTTTAAACTGCCATTCACGACGGCACATGGGGCAATGCGCTTGTGATGTCTGAGAATTCACCCATTTCAGGATACAGTGCAAATGAAATGCGTGATTGCATGCACCCCAAACTGCAAGAAGTAGAAGAATAAGTTATACTCATTTCTGGTATAAAGATTTACAGAACCCTGCAATTTGATAAGCAAATCCTGTTACCTAGAAAAAGACAGATTATCCATATATTAATTCAAACAATTTTTTGGGGGAGTTAAGCATGAATTATAAATGTAGTGATATGTCATCTTACTGCTTTCTTAAAAACTTCTCAATGATTCTAAATTACAGTCGCAGTCGCGATTGCGGTTGCGGTTGTAGGCATTGCAATTGCAGGCATTGCGGCTGCTGCGATGCGAATTATGGCCATTGCGGCGTGAAATTATTATATGTTTACATCTCATCTTTTCCCCTACCCCTACCACCTTACCTTTCCCCTTTCCCCCTATTGGCCTACCCCTACCACCTCACTCTTTCCCCTTGCCTTGAATGCATCATGCAGCCTATCAGCACCCCAACCAGCCACCATCAGATGCCTCCCTCCCTTCTCAAACATTCCACATGATCACACCCATTAGAATACAAGATTTAAGTCTGAATCTTTGTTTAATTTTTCACAAAAAAGTGAAATAGGATGGTGTTGCAGCTTTGTTGTGGTTCCCTTGCGGATATGTTGTAGCAATTCTTGTGATTCTAATTCACACCGCAATTGCAGGCGGGCCATTGCCGTTGTAGGTAACTCCGCAACCACCATATTGCGGCCACAACACACGTTGCAGTCCGCAATTTAGAACCATTTGTGAGACTCCTTATGCATAAACTAGAAATGCTGGCAGCACACTAACACTCTTTCCTACACACTCTACTATTGAGTGAAATTTGTGTGAATCCCATTAAATGACAAACAAAACTCACATCAATTTCATCTAATAGTAGAGTGTATTAGAAAGAGTGCTACAAAATACACTGCTAGCATTCCTTTAAAGGTTTAGAACAAGTCACCATATATGTCAGCAACAACAGTATCTTTGCAGCAGTTCAACACATTCAAATCAGGGGAACTATAGACTTTGAACTTATATATACTATAATTATAAATGTAGAACTACAAATGATGTAATTTAGAGGTAATTAGAAAATTTAGAAAATTAAAAAAGAAAGAAAGAAAGAAGAGGGGACAGAGTAATTCGATGTCCTACATGTGGAGAGCCAAAAACCCAATTAAAGGGAATCCTTTTTCAGAAACCTACAAACTTATAAGCAAAGCTTGGAAACTTCATTGATTCATTCACACCATGTTGATGGTTAAAAAACTGTTTCGGAGGCTTCCTTAAGACTCCACAATAGGACCACCGTCCACACAAATTCATTCAATTAACAGAAACAAATAAGAGAACAAATGAAATCACAAGCAGTTACACACTGCGCAGTTGAGTTTACTACTGCTATAGTAGCATAGAACTCCCAAAGTACAATGGTTAATCAAGAAATTTAACCAAGACAATCTGATTCGAATATAATAACAATGCAGGTCTCCATATAAAATTATCAGCAACTTACTCAGTGGGCAGTCGTCCCCAGGAAGTTTACAGTCAGGACAACATCCATCAAAGGCCATCCTACAAATCCCACACGTTTCATCCTGTGCATCCCAAGTCCACGAAGCAACAGCATGCCATCTATATTTAACAAAAGGGGGCCAGAAATATTAGTATACCCTTGATTTAGTTACAAATGAATAGATAAAAAAGTAAGGAGGCTGAAAATTCAGAATGAAAAAATTGGGTTCAATTCACCTAGCACAATAGAAATTTGAAGCAATTGAAAGTGCAATGCAGCTCAATTTCACACCGGCAACACAACTTTTGTTAGTCTTTCCATATAACATAAATGTAGGCAGAGAATTATTTTCTACCAACTTTTGTCCTCCCAAAAATTGTTTTCACTCCCTCCTTATTTTTCATCTTCTCTAACCTAAATTATTCAAAAGACATGGTAATCTAAACATACGAGAAAGTTTCAGCAATGAATTATTTGAAAGACAAACTGAGCAGAACAAATTCATCACTGCACAAAAGTTATGCTGAAGATAAAAAAGAGAACTTACTCTGTTTAGAAGATCAGCGGATATCCAGATAGAGACCTTAGTCAAGAAAAACATCTTTGTTTTTTTAATTTGTTTTCTGCAATGAAAATCTGAAAAAATACTACACCGAAGCAAAGACACAAACATCTACTAAGGTATAAAAGGGGAAATTAAGAAGAATGGGATTTTGGGAAGGATACGCAAGATCTTCACTTTCATCTCCGATTCCGTGCCCAGCAACAACAATTCAGCAGTAGCGAATAGAAAATGAGGGTAGGGTTTGTGTAAACGCGAATTGGAGACGAAGATTTGAAATGGTGAAGGGGTGACTCTATGATGCGCCTTCAATTAACGTGCGCGGTGCGCCACTTTTCAAACCAATTCACCCCTACTTTTTCTTATTTATCGGGGATCAATCAGCAAAACAATGAAATTATATTTTCATACGGACTAATATGCAGTATTGAGAAGGAAAAAACTTAGCCGCAATTTTTTTAATGTTTTTGGTATTGTTATTCAATTAAAATTAAAGTTTTATTTTAATAATTTGTATTAATTTTTAATACATTTAAATTACTTAGATAAAACTCTAATTTTAATTAAAAAATAGCTCCAAAAAATTTAAAGAATTACACTTAAGTTTTGTTCTATTGAAAAAGAGCTAATCTCTTCTCCACCAACATGTATCAGATCATTGATCCTGACCGTTTAATATTTTACCACTAGTATATCAACGGGCTATATTAACTGGTCCATGGTGGACACCGAGTTCTTTTCTCTACCATCAACTTTCAAGATGATCAATGGATTCAACCTCCACAATAAACTCAACAAGATTTTTTTTGACACAATAATCGTTACACTAAATAGAAATTTTTTATTAAAAAATACGTTGGAATTGTGTTAAAAATTATGGAAGAGTTTACTATTATATTTTGAGTTTAATGGTTATGCACTGACAATGTAAAGTAGTTTTACACTGTTATTCAATCACAAATCACCATTTATTATAAGTTTGTTGACTTTTATAATAAATACTTTAAAAGTCATATTAATGGTGATTTATGATTGGATGACAGTGTAAAAATTTTTACACTGACAGTGCATGATCATTAAACTCTTATATTTTTCAAAAAAAAGCTTTTCACTTTTAATTGTAACTAGTGTCCTAAATTATTAGCATTTTCCTATAGAATAGGATTAATTTTTAATAAAATTATTCTGTTTAATGATTATATATATATATATATATATATATATTAATTTTTAATAATTTAATCGTTAAATTAAAAATTTTATTGAATAGATTAAGTTAATAATTTTTTTTTGTAAAATTTTTAAAATATTTGATACTTCATTAATTAAATTAAGTTAAATGTATAACATATTTTTTGAAATGCAAATAAATTTATCTAAAATATTTAATTATCGAAATTTAATATATATAAAAAATTATTTATTGAATAGGGTAACCCTTAGACACACACAACATCTCCAATTATATCTAACCCAAAAAAACAAATATTAAAAAACACAAACTTACAACATCTCCAATTATATCTAACCCTCCACCGAAAAAAAAAAATATAACTAACCCTAAAAACAAATATTAGGCTCCAAAACTCACACAACACATCTCCATTATATCTAACCCAAAAAACAAATATTTGGCTAAAAAAAACTAAAATGAGAAAATTAGTCAATAAGGTAAGAAAAGGGAGGGTATTATCATTCTATTATACAGCGAATGACACATTTCTTTTGTTTGGTGAGATATAATTAATCAGCGCAGGTGCAGCCTACATATATCTCAATAATTTTTTTGGGTTACAGCATATATCTCAATATTCACTAAAAGATACAACATACGTAACTAAGTTCACAGTATATGAATCCAAGAAGGAATTGTGGGCACAAATGTACCTATCAAATATATATAATATGTGGGGGGGCTGTTACATGTTAATTAATTGTTTGTTTATTCTAAATGGAATAGCCCGCAAGGATTGCCCCATGTCGATATCTGGGTTCACATCATTTTCAAGTTTCCAATCAAAAGTGTTGATTAATGATCCCAACATCAAATGCAACATCTTCATAGCTAGTGGCAAGCCAGGACATATCCGCCGCCCACCGCCAAATGGTGTGAGTTGAGAGTGTCGACCTTTGACATCAATTTCTGACCCTAAGAATCTCTCGGGTGAAAATAAACTAGGATTGTCCCATATGCTTGGGTTCCTTCCAATAGCCCATTCATTAATTAGGATTTGTGCACCCTGTGGAATAGTGTAGCCATTGATTTCCACATCTATCTTGGCTTTTCGAGGTAGCAAAAGTGGGGCCGATGGGTGCATGCGCAAGGTCTCTTTTACTATTGCATGCAAGTATGTGAGTTTTGTAATGTCTGATTCCTCAACAGGATTGCCTATTCCAATGGTTTGCTCAAGCTCCCTTTTGGCTTTTGACATTGCATCTGGGTTATTGATTAGCTCAGTCATGGCCCATTTTATTGCATAGGAAGTTGAATCAGTTCCCGCAACAATTAGATCCTGTCACAAATCATAGTTATAGTAGGTGAGAAATTCACCAATTGTTTGGCAATACCATATGGCCCTAAAATAAATTGTGATCATTTACTAATAAACAAAATTGTCTAGGACTAGAATTATCGTCCTTAGTATAATCTTTGTCTAACACAAATTAAAATGTTAGTATAGATATTAAGAGTTTACACTAGCTTGCGGTATGATGTATTGATAGTATATATCAATAATCTATCCTCTTTAGCCTGTTTGTATTAGCTATATATATGTGTGGCTCTGCTTGTGCTGTTGATTAGCCAGTTTCAATAAATATATTTTGATTATAAAAAAATACGTATCAATACTCTATATCAATAAAATTATTTGTTAGTATACTATATAATATTATTTGTATATAAATTCATGTTGTCTATACTAACAATTTAATTTTCGTTAGCTAAAGGTTATACTAGCAAAGATAATCTTAAAGTTTGACAATTTTTATTTATTAGTAAATCACAATTTTATTTTATTTTTTTTGTATCATAAGAGAAAATGAGTACCAAGTCAATTAATTGAAATGAAAGATAATGATGACTACATAGCTGATGAAGTGATCATAGAATTCTTGAACATAAGAATTTCTCATACTGAGTTCTAATGTATGTGAACACATTTTCCCCTAAAATATAAAAAATGATAAATAAAGTTTTTGAGAGAGAAAAAGTTTAAAACTTAAGTAACTTAAAAAAATTTTAAATTAATAAAAAAAGTTAAAGAACAACCGATACGTATTGTTTGTTTAGTGCAGTGGAAATAGATGAGGGGGGGGGGGGGGGGGGGGGAGGAGTATAGGTTGTTTGGTGTAGTAAAAATGTTGAGAAATTTTTGAAAAAATCGGTGGGCCCCACAAGTTAAGAGTTCCCACAAAAATGAGACAATTTATAGGGAAATACTGCAATGGTGTGCACAAAATTGATTTTGTGCACTCACTAAATCAATTTGCATGTTTATGTGAACTCAGATATGTATTTTTATGTACACCAAAACAATTTTATATTCTCACTAAATCAATTTTGTTTGTTTTGTTCGCAACATAATTTATTTAGTTGTTTCACTAAATTGATTATGTTGCACGTTACAACACTCAAACCGTATACACAACTAAATCAATTTAGTGAAACAACTAAATCGATTTATTGCCCCTATTACTGAAACACAAATCCATTTGGGTGTCCCTTATATTATAATAATAATAATATTATTATTATTATTAAAAATAAATAAAAATAATATTAATAATAAAAACAAATAATAATAATAATAATTAAAATAATAATAATTTCAAAAAGTTAATTTCCACTCTATTTCTCTTCAACTAAACAACCTTAACTTTCACTCTATTTTTCACCTATTTTTTTTTTCATTTACCTACTTCTTCTCCCTCTATTTTCTTCCTCTCTATCAAACTCACCCATAGTAAAACAGGAGTGATAAAATAATAAGGGAAAGGAAAATACAAGGAACAAATGCTTAATCTTTTTGTTGTCCATCTTTTGGCCATCCTCTTGAGAAATGTTGAGCAAGGTGTCTAGCATGTCATTATTTGTGACATCTCCTCCGAACTCCAACCGTTTGTCAATCAAGTGGTCAAAAATAACGAACAACTTGGAAATGTAAGTAGACGAGCGCTTTCTAATGCCTTGTGGATCAACCAGCTTCAACAACGGGAAAAAATCCACCAAGTTTGGCGTTGCAATTGCCCTCACAAGATTCTCCACTATACCCTTGTACTCTTCAGTTTGATCACCTACAGAGTTGACAAAATCCAAAGAGAAAAAAGTGTTTGACAAAAAATTAATTAAAGTCCTAAAAGCCACAGTTCCAATATCCACTGCTTCACCACTGAGGCTGCTTGTATGCACATCATTGAGGAGTTCATGCAGTTTATGGCGTCTAAGGTTTTGGCTTGAATCAAGGGACTCGTGGGAGAACAATTGGTTATTGCATATTTTCCTAAGGTCTCGCCAAAGAGGTGAAATGGGGAGGAAGGGTAAGCTATAATGGTTGTGGTTGTGAACTGTTGTGGCTTGAGGAATTGTTCGGTTTGAGAATAACAAATCATGGGTTTGGAGCACCTCTTTGGCTATGTCTGGTGAAGAGATAACTATGGTGGTTAGTTGACCTAGCTTCAAACGCATTATGGGGCCATGTATGACAGCAAGCTTGGCCAATGTTTGTTGTGGCTTTTTGCCAAGTTCATAGAGGTTTCCCACAAGGGCAAGAGGAGAAGGTCCTGGTGGAAGCTTGTGGTTTCGTTTCCTCCTTATTTTATTTGAGAAAACGTGTATAATAGTGCATGTCAGTAAGAGGAGAAGTATACTTATTACGGAATCCATATGTATGGAGTCGACAAGGACAAGTAAAAAGCGCAGGGAATAAGAAGCCAAGATTTTGATGCACAGGACAGGATTAATACTGGAGAAAACATCATTTTATAACACGTGAGAATGAATCAAAGTCAAGAAATTGACAGAATCTCATCTTTCTCGAAGACTTCGACATAATTAATGTATATATAGGCATGGAAATGGCAATGGTCAATAAGTATTTCTAGAGATAAAGAATTGAATTCTGTCAACACAAAATGAATTAACAAATCAAGGAAAACAAAATTTAACTAGTTTTTTTTTTTTTTTGTGTGTATTTCAATCAACTATGGATGACTAATCCCCTCCCTTAGTTCATGCTAGAGAACACACTTGTCAAATAGACTTTAAACTCAACAAGAACTCAAGAAATCCTAGTAAGCTAGTGCAATGCATGACCCAACATGATCTAGACTAGTCATGCCTATTTAACAAACGTGTCCTCTAATTGTTCCCACCATTTCTAGAGGTAGTGTGAATGGTACCTTAATCACGTGCGAGAAGGGGGTGGTGTCAATAATGTCTTAGTCACATGTGGAAAGAATCTAGAATCTCATTGTACCAGGTTTGAGGGCTAGAGGCCTGGAGACTATTTGTGCTCTTAGGGCCTTTCTCACTCATTAATGTGAGAGTGAGTCAATCACAATGAGTGGTCAATATAAAAGTGTACTTTGGTCTATTCTAGACGTTGGACATGATGGAAACTCCCTTACTTGGTTTGCCATCCATGGTCTAATTGTAGGTCGACGGTTCATAATCCCTCAAGTTCCAAACTTGAAAGGAGTAGGCAATTATTATTCTTAGTTGGACGGTACATAACTATTCAAGCGCCAAGCTTGAAAGGCGTAAATAGTTATTACTCTTGGTCAGATGGTCCACCCTTCAAACTGTAAAGATTATTAAAGTGGATTTGTTTAAAGGATGTAATTAGTATCAAACTTTGTTAATTAAAATCTAAATGAATTAAGTTAAAATCTAAATGCTTCCATGGTTACAAATATCACCAATTCTGCCAACTAGTCATCAATTTGGAGTGTAGCAAGAAAATGACGTGCCAATGTGATTAAACAGCCATATCGTTATTTTCTTTGCCAGTCCTTAATTTCTCTCAAATGCTTGAAATCCAGAGAAATTACATGGTTTATTATGAAACCATCATGCCTTAGCTCTAAAACAGCATCGACTACTTGCATAGTAGTCCTAATGATACCAACCTTCAATATTATGCCTCAGCTTCAACACGGCGTTGACCACTAGTATAGCAGTCCTAATGACAACAAGCTTCAATATTATGTCTCAGCTCCAACATGGCGTCAACCATTGGCATAGCGGTCCTAATGACATCGAGCTTCAATATTATCACATTCCATGTACATATATACAAAGTATATAATGAAACTCAAATCAAATGAAAATATCACCAAAAGGTTCAAAATCAAAAGATCTATCAAAATAGGGGAAGGCAACACATAACTCATAGTCCCACTAACCAAGCATATTAAAAGATTAGAAGAACTCATAATGCCTATATTCTTAACATGTCTCTTGAAAACAATGAGCCTAAGTCCCTTGGCTAAAGGATTAGCCAACATGGAATTTGTGTCAAATGCTCTACCACTATAGTGCTATCTTTCACAATGATAGTTAGGTACTTTAGCTCTAAATGCTTAGATCCACTAGAAGTTTTATTGTTCTTTGTATAGAACATTGCAGCATTGTTATTACAAAAAATCCTTAGTGGTCAAGCAATGGAGTCCACAATGCAAAGTCTCATCACAAGATTCCTTAGCCAAATAACATGATTAACAGCAACAAAACAAGCAATGAACTCTGCCTGCATAGTATAAGAGGCAACAAGAATTTGTTTATTACTCTTCCAGGATATTGCATCTCCAGCCATCATAAAGATGTATTCAGAAGTCGATTTCCTATCATTAGGGCACCCACCAAGATCTAAGTTTGTGTACCCCACGATCTTCAAGCTGTCAACTCTCCTATACATAAGCATATACTCTTTGGTCTTCTGCAAATATCTCATCATCTTCCTAGCAGCTATCCAGTGATCATTCCCAAGGTCTAACTCGTATCTACCCAGAACGCCAACTATGAAGGCGATGTTAGGCCTAGTGCATACTTGAGCATACATGAGGGTTTCCAAATCATTTTTAAAGGGTCTATCAGTTAGTTTTGCTTACTTAATCTCATTCTTAGGATATTAGTCCTTGTTGAACATGTCACATTTGACGATTGCAATATCTCTAGGTTTATAATTTTGTATATTGAATCTCTTTAAGACTTTATCAATGTAAGCCTTTTGAGATAACCCGAGTGTGCGAAGTGATCTATCTTTGTGAATCTCGATCCCCAACATAAAAGAAGCCTCACCAAGATTCTTCATATCAAAAGATCTGGTCAACATTTGTTTTGTCTCATGCAGCATGCCAAGGTCGTTAGAAGCCAACAATATATCATCCACATACAGCACAAGGAAGATAAATCTGCTCCCACTGACCTTAAGTTATATACACTGATCAACTTCATTCTCTTCAAACCTCATGAAAGTTACCACTTCATCAAATTTTAGGTACCACTATCCAAAGGCTTGTTTCAAGCCATAAATTGACTTTTTTAGTTTATAGACTAAGTCCTCATTACCACCAATATGGAAACCCTCAGGTTGCTCCATGTGTATTGTCTCACTCAAATCACCATCCAGAAACGCTATCTTCACATCTATTTAGTGCAATTCCAGAATTAAAGTGAGCTATTTAAGCCATAATGATTCTAAAGGAATCATTTGTCGATACAAAAGAAAAGGTCTCATTAAAGTCAATGCCCTCTTTCTACGTAAAACCCTTCACCACTAGTCTGGCCTTAAATCTCTCAATGTTGCCCTTTGAGTCCTTCTTTGTCTTAAAGACCCATTTACAACCGATTACCCTACAATTCTCAAGCAACTCAACAAGGTTCCAAATGCCATTAATTGACATAGATTGCATCTCCTCATTCATCGATGCTTCCACATTTTAGACTGAGAATACGAAACAACTTCTTGATAGCTTTTCAGCTCAACTAGTTGTTGAATCTCAATTATGGTAGGAGGATCAAACACATCATCAACTTGAGGATTACCCACATCCTCAACTGAAAACGTGAACTTCATTAGGGATAATAGATGCGACACTATTATCAAGACCAAGTAGCAACGAGGAATTGGTCTTGATCAAAAGATCATCAACCTCATTTGATGAGATGATAGGGTCCATTACTTTAAGCTCTAAGAACTTAACGTGCATGGACTCCACAATTCTAGTGCTTCTCATCATATCCTTGAATGTGCGATTATGCCTTTCAACCACACCATTCTGTTAAGGACACTCAAGCATGATATATTATGGAACTATTCCACTGTTTTATAAGTTTGTAGCAAATGGTCCTATATGTTGCCTTGCAACACCATATTTACCATAATACTCTCCCAAATGAAGGTATATAAAAGGTATCCTTCAAAACAAATTCTAATCTAGATCCTAAGACCAAGTTGACAACTCCCACTGATTCTGCATCTACTTAAAAAACATTTCCTATCTTGGTTTACTTTCCCTCAATTTTGGATCTTTCAAATTTTAATCCCCTCTAAAGATACAAAAGTATGGATTATAGAATCGTTATTCTCCCACCAAGAGTTGATAGGGGCATTTACTATGGAAAAAATAGCTCAAGACATAACAAGTTATCAATAATGAGGCTAATATAATTAGCACATTCACCTTTGGGCAGAATGCACTAACCAAGGTTATACCTCTGGCCTAAATCTCAGATGAGTTAATTTATGAGTACACACTAGATTCAAAAAGTTATCCCTTTTGGGCAAACAAATTCCCTAGCTAGTGCTTTCTCCAATAACTCCATCCCAAAAAATCACTATTAAGATAAAACACGAATGCACCAGAACATATTACAAGACAGGATATAGCTTGAAACAAAACAAGCTATCATAGTGAGGCTAGTACAACAACACATTTCCTTTTGTGTAGAATGCATAAACCAAGGTCACAGCCTTGATCAAAACCTCAAATAGGTTAATCTATGAGCATATACTAAGTTTAGAAAATTGTTCCCTTTGGGCAGATAAATCCCTTTACCTAGTGCATTCCCCAATTACTCCATCCATTCTTAACTTTTAACCTAAACATACAATAACTCCCTTTGGGTAGGCAATTGCACGTAAAGATAAAAAGCATTCCTCAAATTACAAAAAAAATTCATGAACCAATACAAGTGGTCCTACTTTAATGGTAACGACTTGTAGCAACCCATGAAAATTCTTGCATAGGAATTAGTTTTCTCTTGTCCAAAATCATGACCTAATCAATAGGCAAATGCGTCATTAAAAGAGTACCCTTACTGGTCATATAAATTATCAATAGCATTCCCAATATGTTTTGCACTTAAACAGTCTCAAAAGCATTCAAATAAATATCAACTATAAATTCATAGCAACGGAAACTGAATGAATAATAGCAAGCTAGAAGCATACCAAAAAGGTACATATTTCAAATATCAACACATAGTTATATGTGTGTGTGTGTATATATATATATATATATATATAACGCAACACAACCATAGCAACATAGATTGGATTAGTGGTTGGGGCTCTCTTACATTCCCTTGTGCACGTAGTGTCATTGCAAATCACCAGCGTGAATTGAATTGTGTAGTGTAATAGGTGCAGCGTGAATTGTAATCCAGGTACGTGAATTAAAGACAAAAACCCATTGAAACCGTTAAACAATCACAATAGTAATTAAAAAAAAAATTAACGTAACAATATAGCAATAGCATGAAATGGTTCAGTGGTCAAGCTTTCTTATATACTCTGTGCACTTGAGTTCAAATCCTACGAAAGAAATTTTAGCTTCCTGCTTCCTTTCATTGATTTATTTTTCCAATTAGATAATATCAACTAACAGCGTGAGTCAATCAATTCAAAATTGAAATTCACAAATGTAACAATACAATTGAAATCAAGTTCTTTACTTGAATAAATCAATTAACGTAATAATTAGAAAAACAAGTGCATTGCAATGGAAGACATTAAATTACTTGAATGAAAATAAAATTCATATAATGCATAACCAGTATATTACAACCGAAGACAATAATAATAGTAGCACGTCAATCCAGTATAACAAATCGAAATTAAAAAAATAAAATCATGGATTGAAATTCAACCCAATTCGCAACAATATAACAGGTGGCGTAAAATTGAAATTGAGTTGAAGACATATCCATTCAATTGAAATAATCACAATTGAAATTCATAGCAACCCAGACCCAGCGTACAGTGTAATTCAATTGAAATATAAAATAACATTCAAACCCATTCAATTGAAATCAAAATACCAGCTATTATCAAAAAAAAAAAATAAAAAAAGAAATCGAAATACCAGATCGTAGGCTAGCGAAGACGAGAAGACATATATTCTATAAAAGCCATATGGTTTGGAGTTCCAAAATCATCAAAATGGAATCCAAAAAAAAATAATAATTTAATAAAAGAACATAACAATACCTAACAATCAGGTCCTAAATCATATAAAATTGGCTCTAATACCAAATGTAAGAAATAACAGACTAAGAACGACACATACTTTTTATGAATTTAGATCACTAATAATATTTATATAATTTACTTATTTGTTGAAGATATAATTAAAGATGATGAGAATTGCTCGTGTGTTGCACGATCTCTCAAAACCCATAAACCAAGCCTTTCTATGCCTAATCACACGTTCCAAATTCTAAGTTTTCAATAAGACAAACCTAAAAAGCAATTAAATATTGTTGTGACGGCAAAGAGAACCTAGCCACATTATTTATTAACCCTAGACTAGACACCTCCTACTATGAACCTAATGGTTAGGCTTACACTATTTCTCACATGGATCAGTGTTAAGTGTTCAAAGTCTATTATAAATTAATCACATTATTAGTAGGCTTAAATATTATCAAATGGATCATAATATTAATTAGCCCGTTTTTAGATAAACAAAAAGTCACAATTGATTTCATCCCACAAGAATTTATTGAAAAATTCTACCATTAAAGCCTTCCACGGCTCACCCATACTATTTCTGGTCAATCCTTGCATACATAGCAGCCACCTCGCATATGTAGATGTAGACCAAGTGGCGTTCCCTAAACCTGCAAGCTGGTTCTTGTCAATTAACATTTTCTTGGCTGGACTTCTTATGATGATCAAAACAATTGCTAGAAAGGGATACTTTAGTTGACCAAAAAAGTGCTTTGTTTTTTTAATTAAAGTGAATGATTCATTGCCAGAATATATACCAGGTTTTAACTAGTGATAAATGGATTGGGTAATCAGTCAAATATTATAACATAATACAATATCTTTTGACCGCTGTTTTGAAGGACTTTTTCTTTTTCGTAAAAGAAAAACATGAAAAACTACATCCTACAAATCTAACGCCAGTCAACTCATAATGAAGATGAGCAAGCATCCCAACCGGCGGAGTGAAACAAACGTCGTCCCATGAAAAATAACGTTGTGTATGTAGAACCATTTAGCCAGAAAGAGAAAAGAAAAAAAAAAAAAAAAGACTTACAATTGTTTGTCCTCAGGAACAGTATTAATATTTTAAGATAGCACACCAAAAAAAAAAAATTAAGGTAAATAATACTTTAGTTTGTGCATTATATAAATAAATGATTATTTATATAAATAATAAATAAATATTTGTACATTTATAAATTATATTATAATTACAATTTATAATAATTATATATCTTTGATGATATAAATTATATTTTTGAATATTTATAATAAACAATTTAAATTGTAAAATAAGATTATTTTTAACTATATATTGACATTTTATTTTAAGAATTATTAAAATTTAATTTATAGATATAGAGATAAAAGAGAATAGATTAAAAGTGATGAAGCATATAAGAAGATCAAATATATGAATAAAGATAATATTGAGAGTCATTTCATATAATCAAATGGTTGAGAGAGAATTGTTTCAACTAATTACGAGGATAGTGTGAACACATCTAAAGGAGAGCAAAAGAAGATAATATTAAAAATGTATAATTGAGAGTTTTATTCTTCAAATTATATATTCTAATTTATAATATAGTAGGAGATTAGACTCATTTTAATTTGTCTTTATGTGTGAGTCGAAAAAAATCTGTAGTAACAAATGAAATTTTTTTTTTAAATTTGATTTTTATAATAAATTTATTAAATATGTCTATTTAATTGACATATTATTGAACATATTTTTCCAATCAAATTATGTCACTATAATCATTAATATATTTTATTTTGTGTATATAAAAATTAAATATATTCATTTTTATTTCATTATTATTTTTTAAAATATTACATAAGATATCTACTAGAAAAATAAATATATTAGCGACATGAACTAACGACAAAAAATTAGCTATAAACTATGACTAGGAAGCTTTCTTTTCTCTGCCATAATACATTTCTGTCATCTTGTTTATCCCTGCACTGTGACTTTACTCTTTAATTTTGTCACTTTTTAAAAAAAAAAAAAAAAGCTCTGGCAGTATTTTAAATAATTTTTTCTCCATATTTTAGGTCAAAATAGATGGCAAGGTCTTTGGTAAAGGGATCTGATTAACATGGCCAAAATGCAGGCATATTATTTTATTTAATTATGAAATATTATTTATGGATATATATGTCCTCTTCCATTAATTTAATTAACTTTTTCAAATATGGTGTTGGAGCACAAGGATGCATTCTTTCTTTAGGCTGCTGAGAAGGCACTTGCAAGTCTAAGATCAAAGCTTGGCCAAAGCATTTAGAGAAGGCAGAGCTCTCTCAGGTCTATTACTTTGACTGGCAGATTGTGTATATTCAATTTTCTTTACATGTTTTATTGTATAATGGATGGAGTTTAGTCTATACTCTCCCTTGTTATGCTTTCTTGATATACCATGTGGTGGTTTGCGCCCATTTGAATTTTGGGGTTAGCTCCATCTTCACATGCTAATAAACAGGTTATTTTGGTCAACATTTTCTGAACACATTTAAAAACTTTGAAAGAGCTTGTCAATGATATATTGATCTTTGTCATGTTTATTTGCCTTATTATTTTTGTACGTATTATATAAAATATACAGAACCCTCAATGATTTGAAATTTCAGATATCATTCACACTATTATAAACAATGCTGCATCCACCATTGTGATAGTTTGTTTGATCTGTTTCTAGTGATAACAGAATCGGGCATTTCCTTATAGGCTTTTGTTTAGTTTGTTACGATTGTCTCCAAATCCCAGATGTCTGACCAGCATTCTATTATTTGTTATTCTTGAACTATTATTTATGTCAAAACATGGTGTAACTGTTTTAGCCATCTGAATGGCAAAATATTTGTTAGTATAATAAGTTCAAAGGTTCATCCATAAATATATTTTTGTTGTATTTTGTCCTTTAAATTTATCTTTATTGATAAACATGTTTTTAACTTAAACATCATTACAAGAATGACCTTTGTAGATTGAAGAGATTTGCAACAATTTTCACTGGACAATAACGTGTGGAGAACCAGTCATTTACCTTAAAAACTTGAGGTTTCGAAATACAAGTGCATATTTTGCATGTGCAAATAACTTACGTACTTATCCTTCGCCACCCCCATATTCTCGTGTCTAAATCTGATACCACTAACTTGGAGTTCAAACCTTACTTATAAACTATTTTCTGAGTGCAGCAACCAACCTGATTCACTATGTGGTTTTGGCCATCCATCTACTATTGAGGTTGCTACAGAACTTTAGTCACATTAGAGAAACTTGACATCCTCGGAGAATTTTACCACAACGGATGCGTTCTATATGCAAATATAGGAAGTAACAGCCAATTTTTTATGTGGCCTCAGTTTGATGTCATGTATTCACTGATTGAGATGAATCAAGGACAAGGCAGAGGAATGCTATATTAGATCTTAATAATTACCAATAATAGGTTCTGTTTGGTTGTTTCTGCTTCCACCTTACCACGGGTGTGAAGGTTGCTAATGCACAAAAGCATACCACGTTTCTTTTTCTTACATGGGTATAATATATAGTTGTATTTAAGATAACATACAGCAAAATAGTGTTTGAGAGTCGCATCACATGGATTGCTTTGTAGTAAGTATGTAGAACTGTGTGTAGAGATGCGCAAAGGACGGTTTGTGAAAGATGGGCTCATTCAGTATAGGATCATATGTCAGCAAGTGAATTTTAGTTCGCTGGAGGAAGTGATTGAGCATTTCATGCACCTGTCAACTGAGAAAGCTGAACAAGCCCGTAGCCAGGCACTGGCACCAGAAGAATCCCTTGATATATGTTGACGATTTAGAGGCATTCCAGTGATTTTAGTTCACACCGCAATTGTGAGCCGTTGCTGTTGCGGGTAGTTCTGTAACCGCAATATTGTGGCCGCAACATGTGTTGCGGTCTGCAATTTAGAACTATGGTCAGTGGTGAGAAAGGGAAAGACAGGTCTGGTATGAGAGCTTGTTATAGATGCTTCATATGTATCTTGTAACCTACGGGGTTGGGTCTAGGTGAAGGGACTAGTCCCTCACAACGTAACGAACCAAAGTTCAAATTTTCATTGGAAGAGGTATCTACATTTAATATCTGATCTTGTCTCGAACAGGATTGCTTCTTAAAAAAGTAGAAAAAAAAATAATTATGTATCTGCCTAACTTAATAAAAAGTATCGTGATATTGCCACTGAATCACAAGACCATGTGGCTAATCTTAATAAATTAATATCGCTACCAACGAAACCGGCCTGATCTTTCAGCTCCTGAAATCTTACAACTACATCTAGATACAAGATTTGAGCTGCTGAAAATGGCCACTGAACTTGAACTCTGGCAGGTTGGCCATTTCTCATTTTTATTTGTGCATCTATTACATGTAAACGTTTGTTTTGTTAATGTTTAAGGCATGGAGATTTTTTGGCAATACAACCTGACAATTTGTTTCTGCTTGCAAATGATACAAAGATTCACCATCAGTTTAAGTTTAATTGCATTACTGATTTGGCACAACTATCAGGGAAACTAGTTAATCAAACACTGATTTTGGAGTAATTGTAAATGGATCTTATAAATTTGATGTAAATGTAATAGTTAAGATAGTTGATTTGAAAGAACTTAATTACGACATAGTCTTGTTTAAAAACCCAAAAGATATATATGATGCCACTACATCTTAATTTCAGTTTAATAAAATATCTACTTCTCAGCAGCATCTGACTGGAGGAATTCTCCTTTCCCGGGAGAGAGAATTCATTGTTTTCTATAGAGGAAAGTACTACGTGCCAGCTGCAGTGTCTTCAGCCATTAAACAGCAAAGGAATATTGGAATGAACAAACTGAACAACCACTGTAAGGAAGCTAGCTTAGATCAGTCGCATACCCAAACGGAACATCTTATTTAAAAGTGCATATAACACTTATATGGTCAATCTGCTGAGAAGTCATTATTTGTTGTTTTGCGTTTGTAATATAAAGCATTTTTGTATGGTGTCAATTCATTCACCACCACCGAATTGCCTTGTACATATATGCACCGATTGCCCTTTGTATATACTAGTGTTTAACCCATGCTATGCACGGGACATACATTTAGTTATAAATTTGCAGATATTTTTTATTTTATTTAAAATATTTATAAAATTGTATGAAAAATTTATGTTTAAACTTTTAAAAAAGATTTAAATTATGATAAATTTAAATGTTTTTGTAATTTTGAAATTTGAAATGGTAAAATAATTTCATTATTTTACATTTATATTGTAAATAAAATAAAATTTTGTTGATTTTATAATATTTAAAGTTTATAAACAATATTTTGAATAATTTAAATATAAAAATTAATTAAATTAGATGCAAACTATTGAAATCAAATATTACTTAAAGTAAATTAATTATTATTTTAATGTCTATTAGACAATTTATATTTCATTAGCACTTTTGTAAGAACAGTTGTTAAAGATATTTAGTATTATCTTCTGCTTATGAGAAGAAAATGTTCTAACTATTAAGTTCTTAACATAATCGTGTGATATTAGCTAATCATATAGTAGTATTTAGTTGTAATAAGTACTTAAAAAAGTAATATTTTTATCCAAATATTTCAATTAGATTTCTATTAAGGATTTTTAATGATACTATATTGTATAATACTGAATGTCATAAGTATATTAAAATTAATATAATATAAAATTAAATTAAATTTTAAAAAAGTGATTTTCAATAAAATTATATATTTTGAAGAAAAGAAATATGTGCTATTGTATGAATATATAGGCTTAATATTCTTATTTTTTTAATTTTTTAAAATTTATATAGAGTAAATATTTTTTGTTTATTTTAATTATTAAAAATATTATGTATTTTGTATTAAATAGTAAAAATTGTTATACATCTGAGATTTATATTAATTATATATAGTTTAAATATTTATACACTTTAAAATGAGTTTGTCATTTCAATATTATATAAATATCAAAACTATATAGGATATATCATTATTAATATATTTTAAAAAAATAGATTTATACTTAATGAGAAATCATTTAAATTATGTGTCATTTTAATCTTTCAAATTGAGTTAATATTACGTCCTTCAATTTTTAAAATTAAACAAATTAATTAATTTGTGGTCCCATCATCGATTTTTTTTTTCTCCCTAAAGTAACAGAGTTGAACACCAATCTAAGAAATTAAAAATGCATCTTGATCAAATCCATCGATGGCACAAAGATAACATGTTGTAATTTGAAATAACTATTACGAAATGTCCATATATAGTTCTTTTCTATTTTTTTCCTTTTGATGTCAACTGTCAAGTTTTTTTTCTTCTTCTTCTTTTTAAGAGGATGTCAAGTTCTTAAAATTGATACAAATCAAAGAAATTCCCATGAGATACAAAAGAAAAACCAACGACCGAGGCCATTATTCTGTACCAAACAAAGATGAAACCAAGAGTCAGACCCCGTGGGACGTACTATTACTAAATCATAATTTTATCGTAAAAAATATACCTAAACTAATTTGTATTTGGAAATGAAATAAATAAATTGTCCTTTGCAAAGACCATCTGAAGGACATTTAAGTGCTTCTTCCAGAAGTTAAGCAGATTCAGGATCCAGAATTATATCTGCTAACACACATGCTTTTAGAAAATAGGCTTCAAACTATCTCTGAATTGTTAATGGATCTATCAGTCATACCAGAGGTTCATCCCAATAGCTAGTATCATATAGAATCCATCCTTCATAAATTAACCTTTCTTGCATTGAGTTAGAATGATTTCTGGCCATCCTCAATCTGCGCAATGCAGCCTTTTGACAGTTTAACCAATGAAATTCATAAGTGTGATGAATTCTCTTGATATTGCATTTTATTAATAGAATTGAATTATGTAGGCAGACCAGGAAGCATTGACACACTCAAAAGAAACCAAATGTCTTAATATAAAGAGCCTTATAGGCGATAAACAATGTGATAAGCTTATCAAACAATGACTCAAGGCCTCTAGAACAATGTGCAATAAATACCATATATAGCAACAGGCAGTTGAAGAAGCGAGATACTGCCTATAGTTTTGATTTACAGATGTGCTTACCTCAAAAGGAGTAGAGACTCACGAAACTCTAGCAGGCTCTTTCTAGGCTAGCATCTGATGTATAATAGCTAAAGAACCAACATCATCTACAGATGACCATTCTTCATAATTGCATCCAACATTCAACCTAACTTTTTGCTGTACCACATGGCTAAGAAGATGGACCAAGTATTTTCCTATGATCTTCCCATGTAAAGTTATATAATTTGAATCTAAAGCTTGTACTAAGTTCTGGCTACACCAGACACTGAATATGCTTCAGGTGCTGCCTCAAAACTATTATTTTCAAAATACTCTTTCACTACAAAACCCAAATGAGATATTATTTTCAGACGTAATACTTATTAATGTAGACTTGGGTTTGACTCCTAATTTTAAATTTATGGCAAAAAATTGCACATATTTTGAAATCCAAATCCAAGTATATATTAACTCTTCTCCTTACACAAAAGGTGAGGGGGACACCTTAAAAGTGCACTTAGAATTACACGGTATCTTTAATATAGTGTCTTCAAATTTTTTAATCTTCAGTGATCTATCTTCAATCATGTAATAAATAACATTTATCAAATCTCTTGTTTAATAGTGAATAAGCTGCAAATAAACACCAATACATACAGACGTATTAGTTTTTTATACTTTAAAAGGTTTTAATATTATCAAGATTAATTCTTTAGATTAAAATAAGTAATATTAAAGTATATTATTACAATAATATTTTTAACAAAAATAAAGTTTATAAAATCAATTTGATTCAAATATTAGTTTATAAACTCTATTCCCGTAATATCAAATTTAATCATTTGTATACATTAAACAAATTACATTAAATTTTGGATAATCATATATATTTAAATCAATTTTAGTAATTACTACATCTTTCAATTTTTTTTTCTATGAAATGATAATCGATTTGTAATAAGTTAAATATAAGTATTGATGGATTTCAAATGGATTATATTTTTTTATCATTTTATTCAATATCAAACCAACATAATAGCAACAATAGGCACACATTTTTAATATTTTATTGTAAATACAGTACAAATGCTTTTTGGTGAAAACATTAAATTAATCCTTGCTTTTATTTTTTATTCTTTTAATTTTATATGCTTATATCATTTCTGACAAATATTTTTTAATTTATTCTTCTACTCATCTTCACATTTTTGTTTCAATTTATCATAAATATATCATTTACAAATAAATTTTACAATGCATAATCTACACTTCCATGAAACCCATCTTAACTTTTGGAAATTTACTTTTTATGTTACATAACTTTGTAATCACACTTCCAAATAGATTCCTTGTATCCTATCCCATGATGCAGGGGTTTTTTTTTTGTCTTTATTTTTAAAATGTAGGAAAAATTAAGATGATAAAAAGTGAAATTAATTTTCAAAATAGTACTTATAATATTAAATATTTACTTTTGGTCTCACAATATATCATTTTGGAAATTTATTGTAGAAAATAAATGCTATGCAATGTAACTAAGTTTAACAATCTATTAATTTACATTATTCATCCAGCAACTTTGATATTACACCTTGAAAGAAATGTATAGAGAAAGTTTATAACATGTTTGTTGATATAGCATCTTAAGATTTGATACTTTTAGGTGAAAAAAATACATTTTAAATAATAAAATACAACTATAATCATTAATTAATTAACTTAATATTATAATAAAAATATATATGCACATATAATAAATTATGAAATTAATAAAATTTAAATTAATAATTTTTAATTATTGTTATTATTATTATTATTTTAATTTTTTTTATATTTTAGAAGAGCTAAATTCATCGTGTTATTGTTTAGATTACTCTCAGTATTTGATAAGTTTATACAATCACAAACCAACATATATCATAAATTTATTGAGTTTTATAACAAATACTTTAAAAATCACATGAAGCATGATTTTTGATTACTTAATAGTATAAATACTTTGACAAATATACTAATTAATTGAGAATGAAGGCCCATTAAAAACTAATTGACAGTAATTTTGATAGTTATACTAACTTTGGTTCTTAATCATAAAACGGCAATTTTTTGGCTTGAGTTTGGGATGACTCTGCTTCGTAGTGTTTGATTTGGACGTTTTCTTTGGTTTAGGGATAAAACCAATCAAGAAGCACTTCAATATTGTGCTACCGAAGTGTTTCTTTTTTCTTTTTTCTTTTTTTAGTTTTATTGGCAAATATGTTTGCGATATTGAGCTACTATTGTGTTTCTCTTTTTGATGCCACATTTTGCTAGTTTATATTTTATTTGCAAGTTAAGGTATAGCAAATTTGTTTGTCACGTCTATAGGCATACAAATCAACATGCACTAATTCTTTGAATTAGTTTAGGCTGAAACTGGAAATGATGATATTCAGGATGTAGCCATTTCCTTTCACTAATAGCCAATAGGCCAATAACTTATACCTAGCTATATTACCATTGTTGTAAATTGTAATAAAGGACAACCATGAAGAAATAAAAAAAACGGGACAAGCATGAGGAAAAGAGAATCGCAAGTTTTATGGTGCAGCAATTAATGAACATACAATAGGTAAAGATGTGCCAATAAATCAATAAACTAATGAGTGTTCTTTAATTGCTTTTGTTCAATATTCAAAAAAAGGGTGCAAGATGTGCCATTGATATTTATCTCTCACACACTGTAACTTGTACGTGGCTTTCTCAAATTCAATTCATGAGCATGCAGTTGTGGAAGTTTCTATTATAGTTGTTTTACCACAATTTATCTTGAAAAGTTTCTATAATAATTGAACGGTTGTACGTTCTGATTATATAAGTCTATGAGCCTTTATTAATATAAAGGCTACATTAATATCTTATTCAGGTAGAAGGACTTTACATCTACAGGGGGCCACTGTAATGGTTTTGATGGTGTTACTACTGTCACCCATTTGTCTATTTTTAAGCAGACGAAAAGCAGCAAATAAAGGACATGAACATGAATCATTTGGGAGAAATTTTCGAGTCTAAAGCTGTGCCAATACCTGATGCTAATGCTGAGTTTCAGGCAACTATCTGGATACTTTAAATCATAAACATAATGTCAATGGACCTTCTTTTCATTTGAGTTGCTTGGGTTTGCCTGATTGATTTTTTTCGCCCAAGAGATTAGGACAATCAAATAAGCAATTAAGACATATTTCTTCAATTTCAGGTGTTTGAGAAGTTAAGAAGTTGTGGAATTTCAAAAAGATAACTGTAAATTGGATAAAAAAAGAATACTGTTCACTAGTAAATGGTTGTGCGAAAGTCTGCTTTTCCGAGTTTGTAGATGGATTCTCATCCTCAATAGAATTATCTCCATTTGAAAAGAATATTGTCTCTGCTTCGATGTGAGACCTACTCAAATTATGAAAGAAACATGATCATTAGTTTTAGATAAATCTCAACCTCAAATATGATCATTAGTATTAGATAAATCTCAACTTCACATTACTACATAAGCATTGACACAGAAAAAATATAACCACAGAATACTCATTAATATTTAAACTTTAAACCAAAAGTAATCTTAATAATTCATACATTCAGTTATAAGATTAATAGCATTTTTATGGTCAACATATGTTTCATTACCTAATATCTACACTCACAGTTCCCTACTTGTTTGTTAGCTTACCAATGAGAATTGTTTTTAAATATGAGTTGTAAAAACTATAACAAATTTTAATTGAATATGCAACTGTAAATTACTTACATAGGAAAAAAACCAACCAGGTTTCAAAATGTATGATATCCGATCATAACTCTGATTAAAAAATGAATATACAAAGTATGTTATAGGTTTCAAAATTATAATACAAAGCACAAATGAAATCTATTATAAATAAAAACTTACCTTTTTACGAGTTATTTCAATTCTTTGTTGGACTTCTTGTGCAACGAACATGACCAGACCACAACATTGTCCCTAAGACAAATAATTAGCAATTGTCAATGCAACTACATTGGAAAACAATATAGGTGACGAGATTCAAATATCATTTAAAATCAACTGGGTGAGAAATAATTTGTGCTTACCGATGCAAGTACGGTGCTACGTAACACCGTTTTTGTCCATTATACATCCAATTTTGAATGTAGGCCTGAGAATCTTCATCCTTATTCCCCATCTTCTAAATAGGGAACGGGTTAATAAATCCATATAGATTCTTCTGCTCCTTTAAGAGACAAAGGCGATGCATATACCTAAAATATTCAAATGAATGTTAATTATAATAATGAGATACTTATTTAAGAGATTTACAAATAAATTAAACTTATAGCAACCATAATTGTAGAACTGAGATGTTTAGCATGTCATTGCCAATACATATTTTCAAAACATCCTTTTGGGTGATCCATAGGTCAACATCACTGAAATAAGAAAAAGCGCACAAGAAGGGGGGGTTGAATTGTGCGTTTAAAAACTTTTTCAAAACAAGTAGGTCAAACTGAAGAACATTTTCAAACGTAGGGATAGAGAGAAGAGAACACATAAAGTTTTATACTGGTTCACTCAACCTGAGCTACGTCCAGTCCTTTCACCCAGAAGGTATCCACTAACCAACCTTAGGTTACAAGTATTGTTCGCGGCCTCTTCAGGCTTTACAACGCAATCACCCTAGATTGCTTAACCCAAGTATTCTTTTACACTAAGTCTTTCCAGGCTTTCACAACACAACAGGTGTTTTAAAAGGAAAGGTCAACTCACGTAGTGAGGATTTGAAAGATTAAGCTCAAGATCACTTTGAGGATCTTTACAAGATTTTTGCTATTGTTCATTGGACGCTTCTATCAGAGTATTACAAAAGTCTTTATGTTCTTGTTCTTTTTCACAGACTTCGCCTTTTTCTATTCACTTTGCTACATACTTCTTCATTGGTGCATGTATATATATATAGTCTTCAGGGAAAAGATTCGTTGTAGAGGATTTTGACCCGTGATGCAAGGAGAAGCGTGCAAACTATCTTTTCAGAAAGGTCAGGCATGACAGTTTTTAGACTTGCACTAAAAAGGAAGGTGCAGGACTGCGCTAGGCGGTCTGTTCTTCTGAATATTCTTCATTTGTCTTGGTAGCTTGATAAGTTGACTTGATTTATCTATTCTGCTGCACTTTTGCACTGAAATGATGTTGATGTTATTTAATGCTTCAAACAAATTTGAACGTTAGTTCACAGAAGTAATAATATGTCAATTACGAGGAAGATTTAGCATAAATCAAATTGATGTTCAAACTAAAAACTTAGTTGTTTGAATATATGATCTTCGAGGCTTGTATGAGTTTATTCATTGGACGGTCGCCTTCAGTTTGTTCAACTGGTAGGTCCTCTTTGGCGAGTCTTCTGAACGGTTTTTAACACGTCTACTGGACGGTCTTTAACACGTCTACTAGACGGTCTTCTTAGCTGTGACAGGGTTAGTCTATACGCACAAAATTAATCATTAATAAGCTTGTTATCTTCAAAACATTGAGAGTTTAGACGCTTCTACGTCTTTGGTTCCAACAATCACTGGGTTTGCCAAGGAATGTGAGTTCTCAATCTATTTACACAACATTCATCCCCACACTAGATGCCACTTGCCATAAGCATGTCACGGATCAACTTGAGGTTTCGATTTTTTAGGTGGAACATCTTTCTTATATGGTTGAACATCCAAAAAAAATATATATATAAAACAATGTTATAAAATACAATTAAGTTATTTCAATTTGTAATTAGAGAAAAAAAATAACTTAAGATGAGATTTGAATATACCTTGGCTGATGTAACCTTTATAAGTCGTCTCAGCCATTGAATGAGCTGTTTAAAGGCTTGTTCCATAGTCTAAACCTCTTCAGTGGACACAAGAACTTGAATATATGCATCCCAAATTTGTTCAACCACCACCCTCACCATATCATCCTCAATGGTCCTATAATGTATGGTTGATCCCAAATTATATACTCTCCCATAAGCCACTAAACGAACAGGATCCCTATCAACATATAACTCACATTGCTCCAGGATATTAGCGTCAGTCTCCTCCTTAGAAAGATCAGTAGTAGCACAACTTACCTTCGTGCTCACACGTACAGGAGTATGAGCTTGTTCTGGCTGGACATTTGTCTTTTGCTTTGAAAGACCCAAAGATGTCAGCTCCTCTCTAATCTCTCATCTCAACTGCTCCTTAAGCTCATTTCTAATCTCCTGTCTGATGCGCTCCATCTCTTCCCTGGTAGCAATTCCTAAGGTGGGCCCACAACGTGAAGGTAGTCCGTAGTAATCATGAATGCCAACACCTCGTCCAGCAGCACGAACCCGACCAGGGTGCTCTGGTCTCCCAATAATAGTAGTTAATATATCTTCACGTCAACGAGGAACAAACGTTCCCTGTGAGCTTTGCTCAACCAGATAATCCTATAACATATAATTCAAGAAATGTATAAGAAATATGACCTATGACCTAACAAGTTACAATTACAATTAGAAGTCAAAAATTACTTATAATCTTTTCAGCAACAACGCGTGTCTCCTCAAATGTATATCCGCCTGATTTTGGCGTGCGGGCCATCTTCCATATATCCCAGCATTGCAGTGGTGATGGAGAAGCAATATCTCCAGCAGAACTAGATGTCAATGCTTCTTATTGACGTTGCCTTGCCTTCTCCGTCGTCATCTTCTGCTCAAGCAACTTATACCTCCCACGAGACAATCTGTGGGGGTGAGCATTCTTTGATGCAATCATCTGCCCCTTCTTTCTCTTTCGTGGGAACAATAACACATCGTTAAATTCAAAACAAAAAATAAAATCAAATGTTGTTGCACTATTAAAAAAATATGCTTCCAACTAAACTTGAAAGGCACGATCCTTTTGGCTTTCAATAAACTTTGCCAACGTCTCTTCATCTAAAAATGCATACTTCTCATAAGGAGAAGTGTCTTTCAATTTTTCATATGTATATCTTGCAGTGAGCTGTGTCTTAAAAGCCTTATAACGCTTAGCCACAAGTGTAAGCAATTTCTTCTTCAAGATGGCATTATGTGGAACATCATAGGTGAGCTTCAAAATAAAATTGAATAATCAATGTACGATAATAATATGGTTAAATACAATATATATATTTGAGAAAATAAAAGTAAAATATCGTGATAGTTTGTCAAATATGATTCTTCACGCTCTCTTCTACATTATCCCAATCCTCATAAAGGATAGAAACCTTGCTTCGAGCAAGGACGCCCACAAAACTAACGAATTTTGTTGCATTTTCTCTCTCAAGTGCCTCACTGATCATGTTAAACTGAATAAGTATTAGATGGTCACCAGCCTGACTGAGAGTCAATTCTTTTAAGCGTGTACCTTGTCTACCCTTTTTTTTTGTAGACTCAGAAGATGGGTTACTGGAAGGATTGGTCATGTACCTGTTTAGAAAAGAAAAAGAATACATGTCAGTTCCAACATTCACAAAACTTGTAATTTCCAAAGATAAACATAATGATAACAAAAATAAACAATAAAATGAAAAAACATAACAAAAACAAGAATAAACAATAAGATAAATGTAAGTAAGTTACTAATATTGTCAAGTACAAATGTTTTCTCATACTCCTTCATGATGATCATCACGTGTGGCATGTACATCATCCACTTCATTTTTGTCAGTAAAAGTAAGCATCTATGTTAAGAAAGAAGGAATCTCAACAAGATTGACATTCAAATCTTATTTTTCATCACTACCATGCATGCTTCTTCCTTAGAGAACCACTGACCATCTCTTGTTAGAAGGATAACTAACATAAAAAACTTGTTTTGCTTGGTATGCCAAAATGAAAGGCTCTTCCTTGTAACCTACCTTGCTAAGATCCACCAATGTAAACCCTAATTCATCAGTTTGCACACCGCTGTTACTGTTAACCCACTTACATTTAAAAATAGGCACTCTAAATTTAGTGTAGTCAACCTCCCAGATGTCTTCAATAACTCCAAAGTAACACATGGATGCCATAACAGGATTTTTATCTTTTGAACTAGAGAAGTGCATGGACTTAGTCATAACCATAATCCCACTGTTTTGTATGGTACTGTTATCATCCAACGACTTTGTATAGAAGGAAAACTTGTTGATATCGTATCCAGTTCAATATATGACATCAAAGTTAGGCCCATGTGCTAGCCATTTTAATATCTCAAAAGCATTATGATCATTCAAAACTTGTTCTTTAAACCAATTTAAGAATGTTTTGTTATGCTCATTCAACTGCCATTTCTCGGGCATTCGAGGGTTATTTTTCTTGACAATGTTTTTGTCAGTAGAAAAGTAAGGTTCAACTTCATCAGTATTATTCAATATATACAGGTGTGCTTGCAAAACTTCCTCCTGACGCATTGGTTTAAGGTTTACACCTCGAGTACCCTTACCCGAACATCTTCCCTCATGATGAGATTTAGGAAGCCCTACAGGTTCTGCTTGTGACAAGTATTCTATACAAAACTCAATGGCTTCTTCTGTAATGTACCTCTCAACAATAGATGCTTCTGGACGGTATGGATTCTGGAAGTACCCTTTCAAGATCTTCATGTATCATTCAACAGGGTACATCCACCTTAAAGAAACAGGACCACACATTCTAATCTCCCTCACTAGATGCACTATTAAGTGAACCATGATGTCAAAAAATGAAGGAAGAAATGGCACAATATAATAGCAACTTCATTTTCCAACTCATCTAACTTTAGAGGGTCAATGACTTTACTACATATAACATTGAAGAATAAGCACAGTCGCGTAATAGCATGTTTAACATTTTTAGGCATGTCTAGCATTGAAGGAGTTGTTGCATTTAGACGTGGCAATCATGAGACTTTAAGCAAACTAATTTGAGATATTTTATTGATACAAGGCTCTTGATATTTGAAGAGTATCGTTGTGGAACTTTCAAGCCCTGTAAACACTTACAAAAACTTGTTTTCTCTTTTCTTGACAAGGTATGACATGCTGGGTGTAACACTCCTTTAATTTTAAATATAATTCATATTAATTTAATTATTATTTTAAGTTGATGAAAATGTGAGCAAATTTTTTTTTCCTTTGATACTAGCAATAGAAAAACAGAATTTAGAAATAGAAGTGAAATGATAAAAACTGTTTATGTATATATATATATCCAACTGTACATCATGGTTTGAGTAGTACATAATAGTCGAAGAGAAAACAAAAATACATCAAAAGACATATACTACCTAACCCAATATATACATAAAAAAAGATCATATACAGAGCAGTATTTATCTACCCTATCCTTAAGAAAATATTATAAACTAGGTCTTCAAATTTGGAGAAGTATCCTCTGGCTCTTCCTCAGCATCATCAGGCATTGTTATCATCTTCAATAATCACGATTCAACATGCATAACAAAAATAATGGAGTGAGGTGATTTGTTCTAAATCACTTTCACATGTATGGTAGGAATTTAAATACAATCAATGAAGAGAACCTAGGGTTTATTCTAAGTTATACTACACTACCCTTGACTTGGTATGGATCCATACTTCCCATCAGTGAGTAATAGTTCTTAACAGAACCTGGGAAGTGACTGGGAGTACATATACTTCATCAACATCATCACATGGTACAGTCCTCATCATCAATGAGGAACAAATATCAGTCAGGACGTCCATTTATAGAGGTATACTCTCAAACCAATCCTGGAATGCTGAGCAGTTGTCGGGGTTATCGAGCTTGGTCAGGTGAATATCCCAGCTCACGGGCGCTACCCTGGTTATTAGGACTTTCACCACTCGATGCCTACCCCCGAGACCTCCCAAATGGGTCCCTGCCTTTCATTCCTCAGCGTACCAAACTGTAGCTTCCCTAACAGGATGTCATGCCACTGCATGTCCCTTGCTTTACATTACTCACTAATATATTAATTTCTAAAGGTTCATTCTGGTCTCAAGTATTTGAGCACCAGTATAATTTCTACTAATATCTCTGCCTTATATTACAGAGATTTGATCCATACATATCATTCACATAAGTCATAATTCAAATTAAAGCACATAAACAATAATTCAATAAAAATAAAGATATACAAATTAAAATAAAGACTGATAATTAAGAAATAAATCATAGAATGGTCAAAAAATTCCATAAAAATAATTTTTAAACTTAGAAAAATAATTAGAATTTTATCATGAATTTTTAGAATTTTTTCGAAAATTTTTGAAATTCAGTATTTCTAAGAAAAATGTGTCCACAGGCACTTATAGAGCACAATTAGAAGTACTAAATAAGCTTTAAAATTTATGAAATTTTTTACAGATGGTCTATTAGTGTGTCTAGACCTTACCTGAACGATAAGAACTTAAACTGAAATTTCTATAGTAGTTTTCTAAAAATAAATTCATAAATAGCTTATAAAATAATTTCTATCTTTAGTTTCATATTATGAGATTTATGGTTTATTTCTTCTACTATTTTTGCTAAACTAATTGAGTATTACTAAAATTTGATAATTTAATAATTTAATTATTTATCATAATAGCTAAAAATATTTTTTCTAAATTTGGGCAGTATAACAGCTTAGTAATTCTACTGTAATTGTTTAAATTCGAGCAGTATAACAACTTAATAATTATACTATGGTTGTCTAAATTTGAGCAGCATAACTACTTAATAAGAGTATTTTAATTATCTAAAATTGAGCAGAGTAACATCTTAGTAAATGCATTTTAATTTTCTAAAAATGAGCAGAGTAACAGCTTAGCAAGTGCATTTTAATTTTCTAAAATTGAGCAGAGTAACAGCTTGGTATAATTTAATAATTTAAATTTGCGCAAAATAATAACTTAGCAAAATTTAAAGTTTAACATCAAATAATATAACAATAATATTAATAGTAAAACTAAAGCCTAAACGGGTTTAGGGGAAAACCCTTCCTACCAACATGCAAAGTAATTGAAAATTAGAACCAACCCCACTCCCCCCATTACCTCAAAGAGTTGGTGAAGTTGTTGGTACAGAGCTCCTAGGAAGAGGATTTTTACTAGTTATCGGAAAACTAGTAGAATTTTAGCATAAAAACAAAGTAAAAGAAAATTTTCTAAAGAGAGAAAATTTCTCTATGGAAGCTTACGGTGGTGAAAGGAGGAATGGGATGAAAAATTCAGTTATAAGTGATGGCTATTTATAGGAAAAAAATGAACCTAGGTGTCCATGGAGTTATGTCATCCATGATGTCAAAAATGCAATTTTTATTTTTTTTATTAGGGACACATATTCATATAGGGGATGAATCACCCCTTGCTAGAGCTGGTACGTGGGATAGCAGCTGTCCCAAATATTTGCAGTATAAATTTTGACTGTTAATTAATTAGCCGGTACCGATAAAATCGCCTAAACTTGAAAAAAATAACTTTTAATACCAAAATAATTAATTTAGATATAAATCTGAACAAATGTAATATTTTTCATCAAAAATAATTTCTAAAAATAAATTTTAATTTTTTTCGAATTATAAATATATATATTATATATTTTAAGCTTAGAAAATTCATATTAAATTCATTTTAATTCAATAAATGCTCAAATTTTTATGAAAATTCTAAAATTACATATTTTACCTAGAAATGTATTAAAAATATCATTTTCATCATTTTTGGATGTCAAACCAATACTGAGTTGGTTATTTGACAACTAGGGGTATTTTGGTCATGTTGTACAGGAATTTCAGAAAATTCCCAAAAAATTATATTTTAATACATATGACATGATTTTAAACTCAATTTGACATTTTAATATCAATTGAATATTTTTTTTCATGTCAGCCCTTAATATTGACAAATAAGGACAAAATCGTCATTTTCGAATTTCTCCAGGCTTCAACTTGGAAAAATTATTGAAAATCACAATTAGATAGTTTTCAATATTCTGAGTTTAACTGTGGGGATCAGAATTTTTAGATTCCTTCCCGATTTTTCAGAATTAAATATAGAATAAATAAATAAATAAAACCATTAATTAAATAAAAGTGAGGGTGTTACACTGGGGGCAAATATGTCCTCTTACCCACTAACTACAGACCTAACTGGAGGTGTATATCTATCTTAAGCAGATCTTGATGAGCATTCAAACCATCCTTTGTCTTGCCTTTAATGTTCAAAAGAGTGTCGATTACACTATCACATACATTTTCTCAACATGCATGACATCTAAACAATGTCTAATTGTGATCTTTAATAATTTTTCTGAGTCAGAGCTATCTAATTGTGATCTTTAATAATTTTTCTGAGTCAGAGCCCGGAGAAATTAGAAAATGACAATTTTGTCCCTATTTCTCAATATTAAAGGCTGACGTGAAAAAAAGATTCAATTGACATTAAATGTCAATTTGAGCTTGGAATCATGTCATATATATTAAAATATAATTTTGAAAATTTTTTGGAAATTTTCTAGAGTTCCTGTGTAAAATGACAAAAATGCCCCTAGGTGTTCGATAAGCCAGTCAGTATTGGTTTAACATCCAAAAAAGGTGAAAATTTTAATTTCAATTATTTATAGGTGAAATATTTAATTTTAGAATTTTTATAAAAATTGGGGTATTTATTGAATTAAAATGGATTTATTATGAATTTTTTTAGCTTAAAAATACAAAATAAATAGATGAAATTTGAAATAAATTAATAAAAATTAAAATTAATTATTAGAAATTTATTTTTGATGAAAAACAATGTATTTGTCCAGTTTTACATTTAATTTCATTTTTTTTATATTAAAAGTCAATTTTTTTCAAGTTTAGGCTATTTTAACGGTACCGGTTAATTTACCTGCAGATAAAATTAACATCTAGAAGCTGGACAGCTAAGGGAACACGTCCAAAACCTAGGAATAGCTGATTCATCACCCCATTTTTGATATGTGTCCCTAAATTAATTAAAAATAAATCAAAAATAAGAGTTATGACATAATGGCTTATGTCATCAAAGCGGACACCTAAGCCTTCTCTTCTTCTATAAATACCTTCCATCCTTGGTCATTTTTCACACACCTCTCCCTCTCTCAAGCCACCAAATTCGTAGAGAGCTTCTCTCTCTAGAAGAAATTTTCTTTTACGTTGTTTTTATGCTAAAATTTTACTAGTTTTCCAACAACTAGTAAAGTTCTCTTCTTAGGAGCTTTGCCTCAACCATCCCATCCTCTTCATCAACCACCTAAGAGGCAATGGGGGAGTGAGGTTGGTTCTAAATTATTGTCACTTTGCATGTTGGTAGGAAGGGTTTTCCCCTAAACCCGTTTATGCTTAAGTTTTATTATTATTATTATTGTTTAATGTTAAACTTTAATTTTTACTAAGTTGTTACTCTGCCCAAATTTAGATTATTAAATCATGATTACTAAATTTTTATTCTGTTCAAATTTAAATTATGAAATTATATTTGCTAAGCTGTTACTCCGTTCAATTTTAGAAAATTAAAATGCATTTGCTAAGCTGTTATTCTGCTCAAATTTAGAAAATTAAAATGTATTTATTTTGTTGTTATTCTACCAAAATTTTAGTAATTAAATTATAATTTCTATGTCGTTATTCTGCTAAAATATTATATGATTACTAAATCGTTATACTGTTAAAATTCTGATATTGTGCAATTTCTGTAATATAAGACAGAAATATTGATTGTACTGGTGCTCAAATTAAATGAGATCAGGAAAACCTTTGTTTGAGAAATTAGGAAGTGATAAATTAGTGAGCAATGTAAAGCAAGTGACATGCAGTGGCATGGCACCCTACTAGGGAAGCTAGGGTTTGGTATATTGCGGGATGAAAGGCAGGACCCATGGTTAGGTCTAGAGGGTATGGTATCGAGTGGTGAGCGTCCTAATGGCCAAGGTAGCGCTCTTGAGCTGGGACAATCACTTAACCAACTTGATAACCCTGACAACTGCTCAGCATCACTAGGATTGGTGAGAGTATACCTCTATAAATGAATATCTTAAATTGTTATTTTGTTTCTCAATGATGATGAGGACCGTACCATGAGATGATGTTAAGAGAGGTATATGTACTCCTAGTCACTTCCCAGGTTCTGTTAAGAACTATTATCCACTAATGGAAAGTATGGATCCATATCGAGTCAAGAATTGTATAACATAGAATAAACTTTAGGTTCCCTTTTTATTGTCAACTGTGTTTTATTTGTATTGTGTGGTAGAATTCCTACCATACATGTAAAAGTGATATTAGAACAAATCACCTCATTCCATTACTTTTTTTTTATGCATGACTGATCGCGGTTAATAAAGACCTGGCTATTGATGAAGACTTATAAGGCTAGTCTGATAGTTTGTTATTTTATGGGATAAGGTAGACGGACACTGCTGTGACTAGGATCTTTTTGATGTATTGGGAATAAGTAGTAACTATTTTTATGTATATTTCAATCTCCCTGTATTTCATTTATTTTTTTGATTATGAAATCATGATGTATTGCTCCACAATAAATACATACAGATTTTATTTTTTTATTGTCATTTTCAAATTATGTTAAATTTACAAATTTTCTATTATTAAAAGCAGAAAAAAAAATTTACTCGCATTTTTAAATAAGTAAATAAGTATGGGTTGTGTTCAATGTGAATGGGTGTCACATATTCCAATCCCATCAGACACAACACTTTCTTCGCCTTATAGTTACATCTCAGCAATATGTTACCTTCTAGAAGCATTTCATTTAACAACTCAAGCAATTCGATGAAACTTTTATCACTACACCCATTTCTTGCCTTGACATTCACCTATCTTATTACTGCTGACAACCGTGTGAATTTAGTGCACCCCATATATAGAGGCTTATCCGCATCACTACACAAAGTGTTGTACACATGTGCTCGCTAAAAAGACTCTGGTCCAATATCATGAATTATGTCTTTTAGTCGAACGTCCATAGGTACATCAACTTGCTCTATTTGGGACATACTCAGCATGTCTAACAATTCAGCATGCCATGTCCATGTTGTATAACTCTTGCAAAACCCATCACAAAGAATATAGTCCCATATTTGCTCAAGTTGTAGTCGTCTCTCATTCAAACAATTAACACAATGACAATATATTTTGGTACTTATAGGTATTCAATCATAATTCCAAAGATTAACCTGTTAGACAATCCAATCTACAACAAATCTCATAATCAAGGGTTCCTCTGTTTTTGGCACTATCCATCATACCTCGCCAAGGGTATGGTTAACAACAAACAGAAGTACGATCTATTAATCAATATTTAACATTATTCTCATCATTACTCAAGCTCAATTGATATCAATAGGCTCTTATGGACTATGCCTGTTAGATATAAACTTTAATAGTCCTTAGTTATCGTTTTAGAGACAACACTTAAATCGAAGTTCCAAATTAGAAACTAGTACGCAAGAGACTTAACCATTTCAATTCACTCTACCTAATATTTAACTTTAATTGTGAGATAATGATAATTAAATATAGACATCTTAGTCCTTAGCTATCCTAATCACCTAAGTTCACCTCTAATTTAGGACATTATCATGTATTTGCCTATACATATTAAGCTATTGTTGAACATACCCTTGGACAGGGCTAAAAGATCATCCTTTATTACCATGAACTTTAATTAATTAAACTTTAGTATTTAAATTATTCAACTTTAAGTTCTTATACTAATTCACTCTTAAACTAATTCTCTCCTTTTGCTCACTTTATCTTTAAAATGTATCTTAGCATACAAGTTCACTTATTGTCTTTTAATTTCCTAATTAGTTCCTAATCTTTATGTCATCCAATTCTCAACACTTAAAATCATTACTACATATTCATGTAAGTTAATTAACTTAGATAATACTAGTTTTTCCTTCAACATTCATAAAATCATATAGGTAGAAGAAACTAAATTTTTCTTATATTGATTAACATATTCAAGCATAAATAATTAGTAATTAATTCATAATAAAAACAAAATTAATATAAAAAAATAATTTCAAATTAACATTAAAAATTAATAACCATGTCCACATACTTATTCCAAGGATAGGATCACATTGCTATGTCAAACAAAATCACAATAGATACAATCCAAATCAAATCAAATTGTTCTATTTTACTTTTTACAGCAACCATAACCATTACCAAGCTTAATATATCATTTAAACACCTAAAATTATCAACATATGAATTGAAAATTATACAGGACAACAAACGTAAAAATGAAAACCGCAACAATGAGACAACTACATAATGAGCTTCAAACCTATCCAATGTTGCGCGAAGGAGCCTCCACGAGGGGCTACAAGGACCTTCGAGCTTCATGGAGCTTTGACGAGGAAGAAAGAAGTGATTTTCCACTTTGCAAATGCCATAATGAGGAGCAAATGAAGAAGAAGGAGCTTCGAAAAAGGTGTAGAAAATAGATTAGGAGCTTTGAAAATGGCCAAGGGATATGGGTGAGGAAGGAGGATTTGAAATAAAAGAAGTTTGGAGAGGTAGAAATGAAGGCACACATGCGCGCAAAATGTTTGTAAGGCAGACTTTTTAAATCGATTCCTAGTTGAACCGATTTAAAATTATTTTTTTAAATCGGTTCAATAGGAACCGATTTAAATTGTGGCCCTATATTGTCATTTTTTAATTCAAAAAATTGTTTTTAAACCGGTTGAACATGAACCGAGTTAAAAAATTTTGAACAAATTTCAAAAATGTCACCGTATTCTTATTCTAAACCGGTACATTTTGAACCAATTTAAATTCATGCTTTAAAAAGTCAATTTGAATATAGCAGCCACCTCTACGTGCCGTTTCTGGTCAATCCTCGCATATGTAGATGTCGCCAAATAACATCCCTAAACCTGCATACTGGTTGTCAATTTTCTTGGCTATACTTCTTTTACAATGATCAAAACAATTAATGCTTGGGGGTTGGGACGTTTGTTTCACTCCGCTAGCTGGGATGTTGTTCATTTTCATAATGAGTTGATTAGCGTTAGATTTTTTTGGATGTAGTTTGAATGCTTTTCTTTTACAAAAATAAAAAATGCTTTAAATTCTGGTCAAAAAGATGTTGTATTATATTATGATATTTGACTGATTATTGATTGCTTCTGAAATACCCAATCATTTATCACTATCTAAAACCTGGTATATATATTTCGCCAATGAATCATCACTTAAAAAAATATGAAATAGGATCAAACTAATTTCTAAGGATCCATTTCTTTTGTTGAAAAAAACAAAACACTTATTTTGGTCAACCAAAATACCCTTTTCCAGCAAATAATTTTTTTTATCATCGTAAGAGAGAAATACTTCCATGGACACTTCCCTAAATATGAGTTGTTGGACACACTCAATCAAAAGTTGCCACCTCATTAAAAATATTCTAAAATAATTAATAATAAAATAATATTAAATTAAAGGCTAAAATAGAATTTTGATCCCTTATCTCCATTTTATGTTTCAGTTTGGTCTCTTAAGTTTTAAAAGTTTCACTTTAGTTCCTTACAATGTCTCTATTAGATTAAATTGGTTCTTCTGTCAATTTTTGGCACTAACGGTGTCAATTTTGACTGATGTAGCATCTCTCACAATTTGCCACGTGTCACCAAGTTGACCAAATTAGTGTGATAAAGTAACAGAAGGACCAATTTAATCTAACAGAGAAACTTTAAGGGACCAAAGTAAAAAATTTTAGACTTAAAAGACCAAACTGAAACCTAATATATAAATAAGGGACCGAAATTCTATTTTATCCTAAATTAGAAAAGAAAAACATTTATTCTTTCATAGTTTCACACATTTTGTTTCCACGCACCCCACATTTCCCTTCGCACACCATCTCCTTCAACTCCATTACCAAAGAAAAAATAGAGTCCCCCCACATACATATGATTGCAAATCTATAATTTATAACAGAATAAAATGTCCAAGAAAGGGACTAATACAATATTCCAGCAAAATAAAATCTCCAATGCTTACACCTCTCTCTTCCATTCAATCTACAGAAAAGGATTAATGCAATATTACAGCAAAATAAGATCTCACCACTCACACTTTTTTCTTCTGTTCCATGTGCTTTTGATTCAAGGGGGTGCTCATTATACTTTTAAATATCATGACAACTTTATAGGATAATGGAAGAACCCCATTTAGGTAGAACCTCTCTGTAAGACCTCTCTATTCTTTTTGTATGATGAACTTCAAACTGTTGTGGCACTATTTGATAAGGAGGAACATCATGATCAAGGCCCATATTGAAATAGGCAATCTTAAGGGTGTCAATAATATGTTTGATGAAATGCCAAAGAGAAATGTTGCTACATGAAATCTTGAGAGATTAGACATGTCTGGCTTGTAACCAACAGACTTCGATTTTTTTGAAATCTCATCCAACTTCGAGTAAATCTTTTGAGAAAATGGATGGGAGTTATCACCCACTAGAAATTTATGAACAATACCATTTCATGATGGATTTGCTAGAGCGGCTACCCCGACACTCTAAACAAATCTATTGTTGCATGTCCTTGCATGGGTATAAAGGGCATTTTATGATGTAAAAGTTTTATATTTGTAAATTGGTTTAATTATTGTAAAAAGGGTTTATAGATTTACTTGGTCACCATAATGTAAAAGTTTTACAATATTAATAAAGTTATGTTGTTTTAAAATTACTAATACTTTCTTCATATTGCAGTATATGTAGTGCTTGTAAGAATGAGTTTAGTTTACTACAACATGTTGCATTATTATGCTTGCCTGAATTAGTTCACATTGAACATCATAGTACAATGCTTGTGAAAAATCTATCATATTAAAATCTCACATAAAGAGTAAGAAATATCATTTAAGACAATCTGCATTCTATACTAAACTTTTTCCTTTTGTGCCTTTGGTTGTCTACTCAATATAATAGATTCCGAACTTGTAGCAAAACCTTACAACTCATCTTTAGCATGCTATGTTCAAGTCATTCAGAAGGTAGACCATATCAAGAACATAAAGCAGGTTACTTATTCTTGCGTAATTGATATGGATACCATACATTGGACTTATTTGAATCATAGCTATTGCTTATACAGGCATATAATCAAATCCCAACTCTATAATTCCATTGTAAACCCAACTCCAATCCGAATGCCCATAATATCTCCAAGTTGTTACCATCTCATCTATACTGATTTGTTATTCTTGCATTTTATCACTTCTTGTTCTGGAGGTTACACGAACATATAGCTAAGTTGGCTTGCACTTCACTTACCCTGGCTAGCACGGCCACGGGTACCCTATCTAGTAAATCTTTGCTATCTCAAACTGATCCCACTTCTATCCCGACATAACATGGGAATTGCCTAACGGCAAGGAAAGCGTGTAATAAGGCACCCAAACGCACGCTGCCACGTGGTACCTAGTTCTAACAGAATTTCCTTCCAAAACATACTATATAAAGGAATCTATGCTCATTAGGTACACATGCTCTCTCTTATACTCACTCACATTGATATCCTTACTAACTTAGGCATTGGAGTCCTTGCAAGTGCCACCACCGGAGACGCCAATGACAACCGTGGGAGCTTACCAAAGACGCATTCTTGTGTTCACGACACAACATTGGCACCGTCTTTGGGAATCACTTTCTGATTTTCTTCATCCTCTTCATTGCTTGGAGATTTGATCGTGATGGTTAGCACAAGAAACCACAAGTCCGTTGTGGCACCTTCACCACCAAAGCTTCCACCACCGTCGCCTAAGGATGGCGAAGCTACTTCCGCCACTCCTGAGGCAACTCCTAGCTCGAACGGTGTTCTGGCATTGTCAGTTAACATGGCAGACCTCGTTGCGCTGTTGTAGCAACAGAGAGAGGTGTTGAAGAAGCAGGAGAAGATCATTGCGGAGCTTTGGGTGAAGAGAGATAGTAAGAAAGTTATGAAGAATACTTATGATCAAACTGAGAGGTCCGCTGCATCCACTATGAAACCTGCAGCGGAGGTGCACGATGTGCACATGGAAATGAAGTTGGATGAGGAGGACGAGATGATTCTGTTCAACCTTCCCTTTTCATGAGGATTCTGAATTTGCAAGTCCCAAAGCAACTGCAACAGCTGCCTTCGTTGGAGTAATCTGACGGATCTATTGATCCAAATGATCACCTCTCAGTGTTTGAGTCCACAATGTCCTACAAGGGAGCTTCAGCTTCATTGACATGCAGAGCGTTTCCACTCTCGTTGAAGGGAATAGCGTTAAAGTGGTTCCAATCTTTAGAATCGAGGTCCATTGACTCATGGACGATGCTGAGAGAAAAATTCAAGACCGCTTTCGCGACTAGCAAGGCCAGGCCAAAGATTGAGGCCGATTTGAGGAGGATCTACCAAGGCGCGGATGAGCCGTTGAGAGATTACATGGGCAGATTTAATCAGGAGGCAAGGGCAGCCAAAAATCTACAACCCGGAGTGCTTTTGATGTTGGCCAAGGATAGGGTGAGACCAGGCTCGCCTTTCTTCATGTTGATCACTAAAACACCTCCAACTTCAATGGAGGAGTTTATGGAAAAGGCAGATAAATACATCAACTACGAAAACATGCTAGAGGCCGGGAAAGTGAAGACAGCCGAGATTAAAACACAGAAGAAGAATCTGCAGGCAAAGGCTGACAAGCCGCCGCATCATGAGGACCGGGGTTTGTACAAAAGAGGACCGACGTTCGAAGATTATACACTATTAAATGCCTCCAGAGCAAGAATATTAAACGAGGTATATAACATGGAATTTGTTGAAGAAGGAATAAAACTCCCGAGGCCAATTAAAAACAGAGAAGGAGGAGATCAATCCAAATATTGCCGATATCACATGGTGTCGGAAGATGATACCAATGAGTGTTACCAGTTAAAAGATGCGATTGAATTGTTGATCAGATAAAGAAAACTTGATCGCTTTGTTAAGAGAAATAGGGGTCGTAATGATAGAGGATGACTGTCCCTCACCACCAAGGAGGGAGAGAACAAAGAGCCTAGGAAGGGGTGCTCCTCACCTGTGAGAAACCCTTCCCCTCCTCAGCCATCGAAGGATGATGTCGAGGTACACACCATCCGCCGCCGGTCTCCCAAAGGATCGTCATCCTGACAACCCACACGATCTCCCGCTCATTCTCCCGCGCAGAGCCATGAGATCATATACATCATCGCAAGCGGATTTTTAGGAGGAGGTCCATCAAACAACGTAAGAAAGAGGCATGCTAGAGAGGTATTGGCAACTTCTTCCGGGGTTTATGCTAGTGATAACCCTGTGAAGAAGAGAGCGCCACCTTTAATCTTCAATGACTCGGACTATGCCGACATTATGCCAAACCATGATGATCCTCTAGTGGTGAATGCTTTGGTGGCAAACAAGGAAGTTCATAGGCTGCTAGTAGACATCGGTAGTTTTGCCGATGTTATGTCCTATGAACTTTTTAAGAAGCTGAGAATCCCGGAATCAGAGTTAATGCCATACAACAAAGATCTGATAGGCTTTTCCGAATACCACATAACGCCGGTGGGTTACATAAAGTTGCATGTGACATTTGGAAAGCTGCCCTGCACAAAAACTGTAACCACGTAGTTCATATTCGTGGACATTAAGTCCTTTTATAATGCGATTTTGGGCAGACTGACGTTGAATGCTTTGGGGGCTGTTATCTCAATCTCACATCCGGTTATGAAATTTGTCAGCGACAATATGGAGGTAGTCACCCTTTAAGGAGACCAGAGGAAAGCAAGGGAATATTACAAGGAGTTCCTAAAAGTCAGCTGCAACCCCGACATGGATAATAAACCCAATGCTAGAGAAGGTGAAGTACTCTTAACAAAGTTAGACTACCGGGATAAGATAAAGTGAGATACTTGGATACCCCGTCCAGAGCCTGAAGGTGAGTGCATCACGATTCAAATTGGGAAGGACAAGGATCGGGTCGTGAGAATTGGTGCCAACCTAGAGGAAAGAATGAAGGAAGATCTGTCGACGCTTATGAAGAACAATGCCAGCTTGTTCATGTGGAAACCGGCAGATATACCCAGAATAGACCCCAATCTCATTTGCCACGGATTGGAAGTCGACCTCTCCATAAAACTAGTGTGTCAAAAAAGGAGAAAGATGGCCCCTGAACGCCTACAAAAGATTGACAGGCAGGTGGAGGAGTTGTTGAAAGCTGGATTCATTTGAGAGGTGAAGTACACCACCTGGCTAGCTAATGTGGTGCTTGTGAAGAAGCAAAATGACAAGTGGAGAATGTGTGTTGATTACACTGACCTCAACAAGCATTACCCAAAGGACTCGTACCTTCTCCTCGACATTGACAAGCTGGTGGATGGTTCATCCAGATTCGTTACCTATCTTTCATGGACACTTATTCTAGATACAACCAGATCCTTCTATATCCGGGCGATCAGGAGAAATGGATTTTATGACTGAGAAGGCCAATTATTGTTATAAGGTGATGTCTTTCGGGCTGAAGAATGCCAGGGCCACGTATCAGAGGATGATGAACAAGGTGTTTGAGGCACAGATGGGGTGGAATTTGGAAGTATATGTTGATGATATGATTGTGAAAAGCGCCACCCCTTTGGCACATCTTCATGACTTGGAAGAAACCTTTACCCAGTTGGAAAAATATAACATAAGGCTAAACCCCAACAAATGCGTATTTGGTGTCTTGACGGGAAATTTTTTGGGGTATATGCTATCTAGGAAGGGGATTGAGTTAAACTCGAAGAAGTGTCGAGCTATACTGGAGATGAAGATCCCCCCGAATGTAAAGGAGGTTCAGAAATTAATAGGGTGTCTGGTTGCATTTATAGCCAAGTTAGCACATAATGCTCTCCCTTTTTCTGGCTTTTAAGAAAGGACAAGCCTTTTAAATGGACAGAAGAATGTGAAGTTGCGTTCATAAGGTTGAAAGGGACTTTATCTTTTCCCCCCTTACTCACTAAACTTGAGTTGGGTGAAGTCTTGTACCTATATTTAGTTGTGGCCGATGAAGCCGTGAGTGTCGTGCTAGTACGAGAGACACCAAAAGGACAAAAGCCTAACTAATCTATAAGGATTGCCCTCTAAGGAGCTAAATCAAGGTATCCCAAGATGGAGAAGGTTGTGTTTGCTCTGGTAATGGCGGCCAAAAGGTTAAGACCATACTTCCAGTCGCATCAAATTATAGTAAGAACGGATCAGCCAATCTAGCACATTATGCATAGGCTCGAATTAGCGGGGAGAATGATGACTTGGGCCATATAATTATCAGAATATAGGATTCAGTATGAACCAAGGCAAGCACTGAAAGCCTAAGCGCTAGCCGACTTTATAGCAAAGTTGACTCTGGCGGAGTCCTCATTCAAAAATTCGACCTGGACCTTTTTTGTAGATGGGTCATCCAATGAAAAGGGAAGCGAAGCCGGCATAATGTTGGAATTTGTGGACGGCATTGTGTTGGGACAGTCATTGACTTTTACATTTCCCACCTCCAACAATCGGGCAAAATACGAGGCATGCATAGCCGGAGTCACTATGGCAACCGACATTGCGTCACATCATTGCGCGTATGTAACGACTCTCAGTTGATGATTTTGCAGATTAATGGGGCCTATCAAGCTAAAGAGCCAATATTGAAAAAGTATCTGGCAAAAGTCAAGACTCTCGTCGCAAAGTTTAATAATATAGACTTTGTCTACATTCACCGAGAGAAGAACGTTACGACAGATATTTTATTGAAGTTGGCTAGCATGAAGTCTTCTGGTAATAACAGGATGATCATTCAACAGACAATTCACGAGCCTAATCTCGTAATGGTGATTGAGTTGGATTAGAGTTGGATGTCCCCTATTATTAACTATTTGAATGAAGGTGTCACCTCGAAAGATAGAAAAGAAGCAAGGAGGCTAGAGCGATTTGCAGCTCATTTTTGCATAGTGAACGATAAACTATACCAGAGTGGTTTCTCGCAACCGTTGCTTAGATGTTTGAGAAAGCTGAAGTTTGAATATGTGATGGTGGAGATACACGAGGGATGTTGCGGCCAACACTTGGGAGGCAGAGCACTAGTTAAGAAGATACTCAGAGCTGGCTATTATTGGCTGATGCTAGAAAATGACGCTATGGAGTTCGCTAAAAAGTGTGACAAGTGCCAAAAATGCTCCGACATTCACCTGGCCCCCTCGGAATATTTGAGTAAGATCATTTCCCCATGGCCCTTTATATGGTGGGGCATTGATTTACTCGACCCCTTTCCAGAAGCACCCGACCCAGTTAAGTATCTGGTAGTAGCCATTGACTACTTCACCAAGTGGATTGAAGCATAAGCACTAGCCACCATCACGATAAAGAATGATGGGAACTTTGTATTCTGCTAGATTATTTACAGATTCAGAATACCAGATGTTTTAGTGTCAGATAACGACACTCAGTTCATAGACAGAAGCTTTCAAGAGTTCTTGGTTGGGTGGAATATTAAGCAGCACTTTACGTCGGTTGAACATCCCTAAACGAACAGGCAAGCAAAGGCAGCAAACCTAGTCATCCTCAGAGGGCTCAGACAGCCTTTAGATTAAGCAATGGGGTGTTAGGTTGAGCAACTACCACATGTCTTATAGGCATACCGCACAACCCCTCACTCTTCCACCGAAGAGTCTCCTTTCTGCCTTACTTATAGCGTGGAGGCAATGATCCTAGCAGAAATTGGAAAGTCGACGTGGAGAGTGGCTAACCTAAGGCTAGAGGATAATGATGGACTGCTGCGTACAGAGTTAGACGTAGCAGAAGAAAGGAGGGAAGTTGCCACCATAAGAGAAGCTACTTTGAAAAAACAGGGTCGCGGCGAGATATATCAAGAAAGTCGTGCATCGTGTTTTCGAACCCGAAAATCTGGTCTTGAGGCGCGCCGACATAGGAGGGAGAAACGACAGACAAGGAAAACTTGCCCATAAATGGGAAGGCTTGTATCAGGTTACCTCAAAGATAGGCACAGATGCATACACAATGGAAACGCTTCCCAGGATAGCCATCCCGCGGACATGGAATGTAGGGAACCTCAGACGGTATTATAGTTGACGTGTAATTGGTAACGCTAATTTTGATTTCATAGTTTGAGCTTGTAGTATAGTTGGGTGAGTCGCATATTATAACTTGTGGCTCTTGTAACATTTTTTCCCCTATGTGATTAATAAAATGAGGAGTTTTCCTGGCTTAGAAAGCTAAAGACAAGACTGAATGAATACACGAGAAAAGAGCAACGAAAGAGATAAAGTACGTGAACTACCCCGTGTACGTGGATTCACTCTAGCCGAGGTAGGGAGATCGCAAAAGACAAAGATAAAGAAGTGAACTACCCCGCGTACGTGGATTCCTCCAACCAGGGTAGGAAGATCGCTAAAGAAGAAGATAAAGAAAGCGAACTACCCCGTGTACGTGGATTCACTCCAGCTGGGGTAGGAAGATCGCAAAAGACAAAGATAAAGAAAGTGAATTCACTCTAGCCGGGGTAGGAAGATCGTAAAAGACAAAGATAAAGAAAGCGAACTACCCTGTGTACATGGATTCGCTCCAACCGGGGTAGGAAGATCGCTAAAAACAAAGATAAAGAAAATGAACTACCTCGTGTACATGGATTTGCTCCAGCCGGAGTAGGAAGATCGCAAAAGACAAAGATAAAGAAAGCGAACTACCCCGTGTATGTGGATTTGCTCCAGCCGGGGTAGGAAGATCGCTAAAGACAAAGATAAAGAAAGCGAACTATCCCGTGTACATGGATTCACTCCAGCCGGGGTAGGAAGATCGATAGATAAAGAAAGCGAACTACCCCGTGTATGTGAATTCGCTCCAGCCGACGTAGGAAGATTGCTTAAACCGAGATAAAAAAAACCACCCTATGTACGTGGATCCGCTCCAGCCGAGGTAGATTCAAAAAAGGCGAAGACGAAAATCAAGAAGCGCAAAAAGACAAAGTCAAGCAAGCAATAAGCGTTTAAAAAAAAAGTGCAAAGAACAAAGTATTTGCGTAAAGAGCAAAAAGCTAAAGCATGTTCACTCAATTGTATCCAATGCAGGCATTAAAAGAAAACATCAAAGTGTACAATTTATTATTCAAACTATTCGAATTGTTTACAACTTGCAGAAACATAAACAAAATTACAAGGAAAATCAGCAACCCGGCCCTTTGTTCTCCAGCGTTGGCAGCACTTTTAGAGACACCGGCATCCCCGGGTACAGGATCATCACGTGGTACAGGATCATCACCTGGTATCACAACCTCAGTGGAAGGGGGATAGTTGACGTCACCTGTGGGGTCAATATAAAGTTATCCGCAAGTTTCCCTTCAACATCTTGCTTGTCACCTTGAGATCCCAAATCGACCCTGGTTCTCTGATGCACTAGACCGGCTTCATCTTCCTCAGCGTCATCATTAGCGTCGGAATCAGGGACGGGGACGGCAGGGTCCGCCGACATCATTTCACCATTTATGTTCGCAGGCCAAATGCCGTCAATGACTTCACAATTCGGCCAGGCACATGTGATGTCCATATTTCGCTAGAAGAGGAAGCGCACTTGTTCCATTGTGTTTTCAAAGAAGAGCTGGACGGACTCGATCCAGCGGCAGTGCAATAACTGAGATTCTTCTTGAGAAGTTGTCATGTCGGCCTCTAACTTTCGCACCGTAACTTCCAAATTTTTGACCTTGTTCTCCGAAGCTTGGAACTGAGAGATAGATTCAAATCTAGCTCGATATATTTAGCATTCGCAGTAGACAGCTTCACCTGAAGATCAGCTTCAACCTTGGCCAACCACAATTTCTCAGCTTTCTCTTCCACCAGCTGCTCATTCAAGGTTTGCACTTCCTCCTCCAGCTCAGTAATCCGGTAGCCAAACTCCTCTTTGGCCATCCGTGCCCTTTCTTCGGCTTGCTTCAGTTGGCATTTTTCTCGACTAGGATGTCTAGGGGGTTTTGGTTGCCGTAAGCCTCCCTCATCAGCACATATTGAGAATAACCATGAAACATATGGTTGAAAAGAGCAGCTAACTCGTCTAGCCCATTTCGCATGGCGCCCAGCTCACCCCTCATAGCGCTCACTTTGCTGGAGAACTTATTTTCAAACATAGTCGCCTCCCTAGCCAAAATATGTTGGTCGGCCAATTCCACCGCCGAGGGAAAAGGCTGATCATCCCAGCTCCTCTTCAAAGGCGGTTCCTCCTCTCGTTCTTCGCTAGTCATGGCCCTCTTCCCAGCAGAGCGAGAATCATGGTGCACATCGGTGGGGATAGCCGCGACAACAACCCCGATGGAGGCTACTTCGGGGGCAGCTACCTTGACAGGAGCCGGTACAGTAGGCGCATCCCAGGCCCCAGCTTCCTGGATGACGATACCCTTTGATGCAGGAAAAGCTAAGGGGGGAGGTACCTTTATTTTCTCAGCAGCGGTAGCTTTCTGCTTCCCTTTAGCCCTCCTAGGCTCCTTCTGCTTTGTCGTCTTGTCCTGTTGAAGGGCCAAAGCGAAATCAGCCATCCTGGACTTCACCATTTTCTCTGTGAGAAAACGCACGAACTCGGTCAAGCTATGCACAAAATATTAAGACAATCAGAAAACAAACCTGCAAAGCTTTCACACAAACACACCAAAATTTTGGCGATATTCAGACGGAGTGGTGCCAATTAACCACTGGCATGGAATGCAACTTTATAAATTCTTTATCATGGCAGAAAAATGATCCTAGGCTCGCGTCTCCTCCGGTGATAGGTTGCCATCTCGGACCAAAAACCTTCCTAAGTCTAAGCAGTAATGGTTGTACGACCAATACAAAGGAAATCAGGGTTCAATGACATTTTCTCCCGCATCACTAACCATGATAAAAGCTTCCTAGCTCTCTACGCGGAGGCGAAGGAAGAAAAACTTATCTTTGTAATCCTTGTAGGAATCTTGAAAAGGCTTGAGCAAGGCCTGGCCCCAAACGCGTCAGAGGAAGACGGAAAAAAAAATTGGTTGTCATATTTTGATGAATGGGGGTAAAATAATATAAAATAAATTGCGGCTACCACAACCCCCTCTTGGCCGCACAGATTTTCGAACGCCACGAGTAAGGCCTGGCTATTTGGATGCAGTTGCAAGGGGGCAACATTGAGAAAATTCAATACGTGCACTTGGAAGTCCATGAAGGGTAGCCTAATGCCGAGGTGCTTGAAGAACGTTATGTACACAGGTAAAAAATCGGGGTACAAGTACCCAACTGCCACAACTTCCACCTCATCCAACGAGGGGCCCCATTTTATCTTTTCGTCCTTGCGAGCATATCCGGTTGTCATCCCCAAGGGCTATTACGTCGAAGGACATATCGACTGACATTCCGGTTCAACTCAAGACGACCTGCCAATGCGTCCAAAGTTGCCTAATTGAAGCATGACCGAGTCTCGGCCACCACTTTATCTACCCAATCAACGTCCAAATCGGCTGCATCGTGGTAATTCTCCTGAGTAGTCTCCACGTTACTAACTGTTTTTCCCATCTCCTTGTCAAAAATACCGGAAGAAGGGTCAGAATTGGTTGGTTGGGGCTTTAAATGTGATTTAACCTCAGCACCAGCTGTTGCCGGCTTAGTAACCCTGGAAGTATTCCCCGACCCAAAGGGAATTCTCATCAAGTCCAGATATTGCACCCAGGCTTTGGCATACCCCAACACCTCGTTCGAGCCGTACGGCTTCCCTATGGCTTTTAGGTGGCTCCGACACTTTTCTAGAACATCCGGGCAGATAATAATTTTAGGCGGTGAGGGTTCCTTTGGGTCGGCTGTCAAAGGACGTTCGTTGGTTCTCCTTGTGGTCCTTTGTCTACCCTCCCTATCCTGGACTGCTACCCCTTCGCAGGTAGCCACATGAACAGCCGAAGCGCTAGTAGGGCCAGTGACACCCCCACGACCTCTCGAAGACCCCTACTGGCCAACATGATGAGATGGACACAGTGTCTGAGACTGAAATACCCAGTTAACGGTAAAACCCCCCACCAACTCCCGCAACCGCTGCGAGCAAAAGACAAAGTGTTGCACCTACGCGGGTCTATCTTCGACGAAACAAAGACACAATATACAGTATGAGAAAGAACGCAGTAGGAAGCACCCAGTTAAAGAGAAAACGAGAACAAGAGCATTACCTTAGCATGAAAAATGAGCAATGCCGAAAGGTGAACGGTGTGAGCAGGAAGCGTCGTAGCCCCTACTAGAAAAGGAAGTTATAGCACACAAAGAACTCTCAAGAAGAAGAAAGAAAGCCACAGTAATGAAATGCGAATAAGCATAGTAAAACAGTCAAAAGCAAAGCATATATTGTATGGGCCCATACCAGGGTTAGGCCCAAATTCATCAATTTGAAAGCGTAACAATTCAAGTATCCGCCAAAATCTCTTGGAATTCGAAGTGCTGTGGACTTTAAGATGTCAAATCATTATGTATTTAATGCGCCTCGGTTACTCCAAAGATACGGCGCAACTGTCTAAAAAATGAAAAAACACTTGAATCTTTCGGCTCTAGAGTTGGCAAGCCTTTTATGGCGGAAAGTCTTACTGACTTGAGGGCAACATCATCTTATACTATCTTTTTAAACTCTTAAGCCGACAATGCCTGTTGCAAGCATCACCGACTTGGGGGCAACTGTTATGGGGCCGACTTAGACTCTTAAGCCGATGATGCTTTCTAAGCATCACCTGCTTGGGGGCAACTATTCTAGAGGTTACACGAATATACAGCTAAGTCGGCTTGCACTTCACTTACCCTGGCTGGCACGGCCGCGGGTACCCCGTCTAGTAAATCCTTGCTATCTTGGACCAACCCCACTTCTATCCTTGCACAACATGAGAAGCGCCTAACGATAAGAAAAACGTGTAATAAGGCACCTAAACACTCGCTGTCCACGTGGCACCTAGCTCTAATAGAATTTCCCTCTAAAAGACACTATATAAGAACTATATGCTTATCAGGTACACACGCTTTCTCTCATACTCACTCACATTGATATCCTTACTGACTTACACATCGAAGTCCTTGTAAGTACCACTACTAGAGACGTCAACAACGACCGTAGGAACTTACCGGAAACGCATTCTTGTGTTCACCACACAACACTTCTCTCTCGGTCTTCTTTTATCCTTACTCTTTTCCTTTACTCTTTTTATTGTAAAGATGAGCAAGTCCTTTATAGAATTTTTTTGTAATAAAAAAATAAAAAAGAAAACAAAACCTAAAGAATGTGAAGCAAGCGATGAAGTTAGAGTGTTAAACGCCAATCAATTTCTTTAGAGAGTTTTTTCATAAATAAAAAAAAATAAAGAAAATGAAACAAAACAATGACATTAGACTCCAATGTTTTCCACAATTTCACGTCTTTTTCTAGTATTTCAATATCAATTTCACTTATGCTCAACATTTATGAGTTCCATATGTCGTTTTGTCAAGGTCCTTCCGTAGTGAAGAGGGAAACGGAGGCACGAGAGAGGCTGCAGCTCACAGCGATATCTTGATGGAGAGAAACATAGCAAGAGTGAAAAAAGGAGAGACATCTCTCCTTCGACATTTTGGTGAATTTCATAAACCTCACATAATTTGGGGAAATTTCATAATAGGGGATCTGTGTTAAATGTGCTTCCCTTTCACGTGTTGTGTTTTTTTCCTCTCACTCTGTTTGCAGAATTACAAGCTTCCCTTTCTCGTGTTGGGTTTATTCCATGATTGCCAAATTGGAATCTCTTGTCCGCTGGTGATGAGGTCCCGAGAATGAGTAGTGGCTAGGCAGGACCCACTTCGTTCGTGTTTCTCCGAGTCAGGCTCCTGCGGTCTGTTGTTAAATCAAATAATTTTTTTTTTGCTTTTCTAAGTTTAATATTATTCTATTATTAATTATTTTATAATATCTTAAATGAGGTGGCAATATTTCATTTGTTGTGCCCAACATGTCATGTTTGAAGAAGCATCCAGGGAAAGTTTTGCCCAGAGAAGTCCAGCCAAGAAAATTGACAAGAACCAGTATGCAGGTTTAGGGACGTTATTTGGCTACATCTATGCGAGGATAGGGTGTACATGGGTGAGTTAGGTCAGGTTTGCTAAACTTGTTACCTAATTTGATCAAAATAGTATAGGTTAGGTTAGGTCGGATTCATATATTTTTTGTGTTAGACTCGACCTAAACCAACCCTGGTATTAACGGGTTGGTTTAGGTCGGATAATCAGGTCCATATATTTAAAAAAAAATTCAAGTTTTTTAAAAATTATATATTTTTTTATAAATTTTGACACATTATAAAAACTTTTATTTAGTTTTAGACTTTATTTTTCATCATTCTTGTTTCTAAAATTAATATAAAGCTTACAAAAAACTTAGAACAAGAGTCGAGAGAAAAAAAAACAGCAAAAACATGCATAGAATATATAGTGATTCAAAATTAACAGGAGTTCACGACTTCACTAGTATGTGGGTGTCTTTACTCTTTGTCTTATTTAATATTAGTAATTCACTAATTAATAATTATTAGTATATAAAATATATAAAAAATAATAAATTAAATAAAATATCACTTAACGGATCAGATAACGGGTACACAGGTCCGTAAATTAAAACATGTTACCTAACCCGTACTTGAATGGGTTGGGTCAGATGCAACCTGAATGCTCAAAAAATCAGACCTGAATTAATTGGATCGGTTTGTGTCGGTTCGAGTCAACAGGTTATCCGTACCGTAAACACTCCTATGTGCGGATTGACCAGAAACAACACGTAGTGGTGGCTGCTATATATGTATGCAAGGATTGACCAGTAATAGTATCGGTGACAGCTGCGAAAGGATTTAACTCGTTTAATATGCGAGGATTGACCAAAGATAGTAGGCGTTATTGCTGTGGAAGGATTTAAGAAAAAATATAAAATAAAAATGTATCATTTTTTTTTTTTTGCGATACTTAAATTCAAATATATATATACATATATATATATAGGGTCAGATCCGTTAACACCAGATGTTAAAATTAGTCAAGTTACATCTTCAATAACTTTTTATAGAATGTAAATTTAACCAATCCAACCATTGAATTGTGTGATATTATCTTCATGATCATATATATCAAATTTCAAATAATTTAAACTTTTCTAAATGTTATCTAACATTGAGTATTTACATATATTTTAATATCATATTATACGTTAAAATAAAGTGATGTGATGAACTATAAAATAATTTTAGAACTGTATAAAATTTTGTATATTTAATCTACTTAATAGTATCACACAATTCAACGGTTAGATCGATAAAATTTGCATTTTACAAAAAGTTATAAAATGTGTAATTTAACTAACTTTGACACCTGGTGTCAATGGATCCTAACCCATATATATACATATATGTATATATATATACATATATATATACCCTTATTTTTCTCAAAAGTCAAAATGGTACGGAGATGGAATTTGAATCCATGATCTCAAGGTTATCCGTCTTCAACTATGCAATAAAAGAGAAAATTTGATAACTAATGGAAAAAACTAAAGATTGAATGGGTACCTCTGTCATATTTATACAAATAGAATAACTTATTTATACAGAACGATAAAAGGACCCTCTTATAATCACCGATAATAAAACTGAAGAGAATTTTTAATCTTTATTTATCAACTAGACATCAAGTGTCAAATTTTTGTATTTATACTACTTAATAACGTTTTGTCGAATACAAAATTTAAAACTGTTGAATCCTTTGATATTATCTTTAAAATCTTATATGTTAAATTTCACATAATTTAGACATTCGTTAATATGTTATCTAATAAATAGACATTTTCTCATATTTTAAATTCAGTCAAAATAAAATAGCATGATGAAATATCAATTAGTTTATGATTTGCACAAAATTTTATAAATTTAATCAACAATATAAAAACTTCCAATTCAATTGTTGGATTGTTAAATTGTGTATTCTACAAAATGTTATTATGTGGTGTAAGTACAAAACACACACACGCGCCTATCAAATGACCACTTAAACAAATGATGTGCATTTTTCTTTCAATTTTGACCATTTAAATATGATCTAACGATTTATATTTGTAATTCACATTTCTTACAAATAAAAAGAGCTCTTACTTGATAAGCTACTTATATATGATAGAGATCAAATTACATCGACGTAACTTATACGAACTATTATATCATCAATAATTTTATATAGAATATGAATTTTATTAATTCAATCGTTGAATAATTATATATAACATTGATTGTTTTTGTCAAATTTTGTCAAAATTGCACAACAATAAGAAGGTAATCAAACTAATCATATTTTTGTATATTTTAAAAGTATATATGACATCAACTTTAATGTATATGAATGAGGTATATGTCAAATAATTTTGGATTAATATAACTTTTAGTAAATATGATTTATGTGAAAGGAGCTAGCATTCAATCAACAATGAGGTTTGAGATGAATTTATGCATCTTAAAATTTAAATTAAATGGTACAATAATTGGTATAAGTTACACCGATATAATTTGATCTTAAGATGTGTGTGTGTATTCAATCGACAATGAGTTTTGAGATAAATTTATCCATCTCAAAATTTAAATTAAATAGTACAATAATTGGTATAAGTTACACTAATGTAATTTGATGTTAAGATATGTGCGCGTATTCAATCAAAAATGAGTTTTGAGATAAATTTATCCATCTTAAAATTTAAATTGAATGGTACAATAATTAATATGCATTACATCAATGCAATTTGATCTTAAAATATGTGTGTATGTGTGTGCATGCGTGTGTGTCAAGTTACTCCTTCTGTTTCTTTTTAATTGTCGATTTTTTTTAAAAAAATTGTTTGTATTTATCTATCGTTTTCAAAGTTCAAGATAACATTAATTATTTTTTTTGTTAATTATACCTTTACTTCTCACTTAATTTTTAATTAATTTACATATTTACAATTAGTATACATTTATTGTGGAGTAAAAATGAAAAAAGGTACAATAGAAAACTTCAAAACTATTTTATAAAAAATAAGAAAATCTATTACATTTCTTGATTTGTATATAAAAATCTTAAACGAAAAAAAGAACTGAGATAGTATTATTTTGGGTTAAATATGTTTTTGGTTCTCCAAAAATATGACAAAATTGGTTTTAGTCTTTAGAAAATTTTTTCCTTCAATAAAGTTTCTCAAATATTAAAAATACCCTAATCAGATCTCTATGTTAAACTTTGTTTAACTTTTCTATTAAATGATGGTAACATCAACATCACAGTCACCATTAATTTGTTAATAGGGTCGTCTATGTCAACTGTTATATCCAAATCAGATTAATAACATATTTTTTAAATAAAATTATTACATGTTTAACCTTAAACCATAGATTTTTGTAAATTTAGAGCAAAAATAATTACACAATTTTTTATCAAAAATAATCATTGGACACTTTAGGTAATAAAATATTTTACTTGAAAGCTTATGTGACCATCATTTAACAAAAAATTTAAACAGAGTTTAGCACAGAAATCTAATTAGAGCATTTTTAATATTTAAGCGACTTTATTCAAGAAAAAAAATTGGAGACTAAAACCAATTATGTTATATTTTTGGAAGACCAAAAACATATTTAACCCTATTATTTTTTTCTAAAAAAAATCAACTTAGCCATTATGTTATCTCTTTCTTTCACTTAATTCAATTAGATTTTAATTAACAAAGTTTGGTACTAATTGCATCCCTTAAATAAATCCACTTTAATAATCTTTACGGTTTGAAGGGGGATTAGCCACCAATAGTTGATTGAAATACACACACTAATAAAATTTTGTTTTCGTTGACTTGTTAACTCATTTTGTATTCTCAGAATTCAACTATTCATCTCTAAAAATATTTATTGACCGTTGCCATTTCCATGCCTATGCATTAATTATATCGATACGTTTGACGTCGACAAAGATGAGATTCTGTTAATTTATTGACTTTGATTCCTTCTCACGTGCTATATATATAATGACAATTTCTCCAGTATTAATCCTGTGCATCAAAAGCTCTTTGCTTCTAATTCCTTGCGCTTTTTCACTTGTCCATGGATTGTGTAATAAGTAGTATACTTGTCCTCTTATTGACATGCACTACTATACACGTTCTCTCAAATAAAATAAGGAGAAAACGAAACTACAAGCTTCCACCAGGACCTTCTCCTCTTAACCTTGTGGGAAACATTGTTGAACTTGGCAAAAAGCCACAACAAACTTTGGCCAAGCTTGCTAAAATTCATGGCCCCATAATGCGTTTGAAGCTAGGCCAACTAACCACCATAGTCATCTCATCACCAGACATAGCCAAAGAGGTGTTCCAAACCCATGATTTGTTATTCTCAAACCGAACAATTCCACATGCCACGACAGTTCACAACCACAATCATAATAGCGTGGCCTTCCTCCCCATTTCACCTCTTTGGCGAGACCTTAGGAAAATATGCAATAGCCAATTGTTCTCCCACAAGTCCCTTGATGCAAGCCAAAACCTTAGACACAAGAAACTCGAAGAACTCCTTCGTGATGTGCATAGAAGCAGCCTCAGTGGTGAAGCGGTGGATATTGGAACTGCGGCTTTTAGGACTTCAATTAATTTTTTGTCAAACATTTTTTTCTCTTTGGATTTTGTTACCTCTGTAGGTGAAACTGAAGAGTACAAGGGTATAGTTGAGAATCTTGCGAGAGCAATTGCAACGCCAAACGTGGAGGATTTTTTCCCGTTGGTTAAGATGGTTGATCCACAAGGCATTAGAAGGCGATCATCTGCTTACGTTTCCAAGTTGTTCGTTATTTTTGACCGCTTGATTGACAAACGAATGGAGTTCGGAGATGCCACAAATAATGACATGCTAGACACCTTGCTCAACATTTCTCAAGAGGATGGCCAAAAGATGGACCACAAAAAGATTAAGCATTTATTCCTTGTATTTTCCTTTCCCTTTTTTTTTTTTTATCACTCCTGTTTTACCATCATAGTTTTTCAACTTTTTTTTTTAATTTAACAATTTTTTAAGTTGCTTAAGTTTTAAACTTTTTCTCTCTTATTTTTCATTTTTTATATTTTAGAAAAAAAAATGTGTTCACATACATTAAAACTCATGAAAATTTCTTATATTTACTCTCAAAGCAAGAATTCTATCACTTTAGCTATATGTAGTCATCATTCTTTTTCACTTCAATTAATTGATTTGGTATTTGTTTTCTCTTCCACTACAAAAAAAAAATAAAAAATTATCATTCACAAACAAAAATTGTCAAACCTTAATTGTCCTTGTTAGTCTTTAATTAAAGAAAATTAAATTATTTGTATCACATTATGAGTTTATACTAATAGCCAGTATGATATATTAGATTAATAAATAATTTTGTCGATATAAAATATATATTAATATATCATCCTTTTTTTATGTCATATATTAATATATTATCAATAATTCAATTATTAGATAAAACTATACATACTAAGATGGTAACCTAATGCTCAAATTTTTCTTTAATTATTAGTAATTAACTAAATGACAAATTTTTTTTTTGGAATGTTATATTATATATATATGATATCGCCAAACAATTGGTGAATTTCTCATCTAGAGTATAAACTATGATTTTGTAACAGGATTTACTTGTTGCTGGAACTGATACTACTTCCTATACAACGGAATGGGCAATGACTGAGCTAATCAATAACCCGGATATAATGTCAAAAGCCAAAAGAGAGCTTGAGCAAACCATTGGAATTGGCAATCCTATTGAGGAATCAGACATTGCAAGACTCCCGTACTTGGGTGCAATAATAAAAGAGACCTTGCGTTTGCACCCAGGGGCCCCACTTTTGCTGCCTCGAAAAGCCAACATAAATGTGGAGATTCATGGCTACACTATCCCACAGGGTGCACAAATCGTGATTAATGAATGGGCGATTGGAAGGAACCCAAGCATATGGGATAATCCTAATTTATTTTCACCCGATAGATTTTTGGGGTCAGACATTGATGTCAAAGGTCGACATTCTCAACTCACACCGTTTGGCGGCGGGCGACGAATTTGTCCTGGCTTGCCACTAGCTATGAGGATGTTGCACTTGATGCTGGGGTCGTTAATCAACGCTTTTGATTGGAAATTTGAAAATGATGCGAACCCAGATATCGACATGCGTCAACCCTTGCGTGCTATTCCATTTAGAATAAATAAACCTAATTAACTAATGGACCCGTGACACAGCTGGTTAATCAATGAAGAAAACCGAGGAAAGTCTAAGTGCAGTTGCTGTTTCATGGAAGGGTTCACACTTTCTCCAAAATTATTGGAACCGTTGACAAGATTGGATTGATTCCTGGATGTTTACAAAATTTCTTTAATTGTTAGCTTTCTAATAGAACTTGATTGGAGAAGGCTGATTATGTAGCTTTATCAATATTCATTGACATAGGGAGGCTATTGCATGAGCACCCTGTTTAATTTGTATGTTCTTTGCTGTGGAAATGATCATGTAACAAAATTATCGTGTTAGCCACACTAGGGTCTTGTGCTGGGTTTGGCTTGTTATTAATAATAATATTTTTCCCATTAAAAAAAAAAGAATAACCAAAAAACATATGATACACACCCATATATATATATATGAATCTGTTAACATATACACACTTGTTTTTTGGTTAGAATACATTAACAAGCTACACTGTAAGAGTATTTTAAGATACATTATAATTATAACTTGTTAACGTACTCCAACTAAAAAACAAGTATATATGTATTAGCAAATCCCATATATATATATATATATATATATATATATATGATAGGTACATTTTTGTGCCGACAAAACCATATATTTATTCTTGCATTCATACACTGAACAGTTAGTTACGTACGTTGTATCTTTGCATAAATATTGACATGTATAGTATAAGCTGCATCCTGTGCTGATTAGTTATATCTGATCAAACAAAAGAAATCTGTCATTCATCAAGCCTAGCATTTTGCTTTTGATGTATGTTCTCAAACTCCGTGCTCACCTTTGGCACACCTTGTGCTCACTATGCCAAAAATGCAAATATACAATTTCATTTATACAAAGCTTTAGTGAAAAAGCGCTCTATGAAAAAACACAGAACAAATAGAGAGCGCTTATTTAAATAAGCGTTCTCTATTCATGATAAAATATGCTGCACTTGTTTAAATAAGTGCTTTAGTAAAATGTTTTAATTTTATTTAAAAAAAATACTTTTTAGGGCATTTATTTGGATAAGCGGTGTATACTCTTTGATAAATACAGAGTGCTAAATGAAGTAAGCGCGTTTTATTTTCCTCTAAAACTTTTGTTCTGCTTCTTTCCCTCTCATTATGTCCCGACTCTCCCTATTCCATTTCCCTCTCCCACTCTGTCTTGACTTCCCTAGCTCTGGTTCCCTCTGCTCCATTTCCTTCCTTGCTCACCTTGTCAGTTGTCAACTCTCAATTTCCTTTTTGAGTATTTTTGGCATCAGTTTCAACCAAAGCTTAAGGTTCCTTCATTTCCCTCTACACATATTCCTCTGCCGTCTCTACTAAGTCTTAGGTCCTTCATTTCCTTCTACACGAACTCCTCTGCTCTCCTTTTTCGGTTTTGATGGGTGTGAAGGATAATCTGCCTATGCCTATGTTGATATGAATTTCCTCCGCCGCTTAGGGTTCCTTTGCCTTTAAGTGAAGGTTTGTGTGCTTGTGCCTATGTGGCTATGTTGATACATCTCTACATCACTGTTCACCATTGCTTCGCTACTGTGAGGTAAGTTGATGCGTGCATTTTATAACATGTTTAATGTAGTTTTCATTACTAGATTACATGTATTTCATTGTTAATTAGGACTAGTTATGTGTTTAATTGCATTTTTTCCCTTCTTGTATTATGTTACGCTTTTTCCTTGTTTTTCTTTGATTTTAGGAATTTTTATAGGTTTTCTTTAGGCTTGGAGAGCAAAAGATTGACAATTGGGAAGCTCTTTAGATGATTTAAAGATCTTTAGGTGCTTAGAAGTCCACTTGGAAAGCATAAGGGTCATCCCAAAGCATTTGGAAAAGAAAAGCTTGAAGAAAAATTGTTGGAGGCCTCGCCACCATTAAGTGGCAATCTCCACCACATGGCGGCGCATTCCTTGATGTTAAAAATCCACGCCAGCAAGTTCGCCACCATCAAGTGGTGCATCTGCTGGAAGCCTTTTACTCCCCTACACTTCTATCACCATTAGGTGGCAATCATCACCACACGATGGGCAGAAAGGCTTAAGTTATGTTGTAAGTTTCCGACTTCTTTTTTGGAAATGGACTGAGGCCCACTGTAATTTAGTTATAAATAGACATTATTAGGAATTTTATTTTTTGATCTTTCAACCTCGTTTTAGAACACAGAGAATTAGAGGATTACTCTTTTTTTCTTCAATTGTATCCGATTTGTTTTTATGTTCTTTCTCTTTTCTTTTTGGTGTTCTCTCATAACTATGTGTGAGTAGAACCCTATTTTTTTAGGATTGGACGTAGCCTATAATTTTTTTAATGAATTGATTTCCATTTGTCTATGTGTGATCTTGTTCCTCTTTTGATTTCTCTTCTATTGTTTTATTTATGTGAAAAGAATTGGCCAGCATTTTTCATAACCTTAGGGATTTGGGGAAGTACTGAAAGGTGAACCCAAACACTGGACCCATAGAAAAGGAGCTTAGGTCTAAACCACGAAAGTAAGTTAAATCCTTCGAGGAATAATTGAATTAACGAAGAACTTAGTGGGTCTAATTGAACACAGCCATCACGATAGTAGATGGTAAATTCAACTAGACACCCCTTCATATCTTGAAAGAAAATGGAGGATACCTTAGGTTAATTCACCTTCAATAAGAACAAGTGAAGCACATAGGTAACAAGATTAAGGCATTAAGCATCGTAACGTGAAGCCCCAATCCTGGAAAAAGCTTTTCATCTTGAATTATACCCAATTTTAATTATCGTTTAATTTAATCTTTAATTGCATTTTTCTCTCAATTAATCAAACCCTAAATTTCCCAATTAAAATTTTTTTGTTTAATTTTTATTTATTTAGTAATAATCACTAAACAAGCAATACTTGTGGATATGATCTTAGAAGTATTACTTGATGACAACCATGCACTTGCAATTTTTACACATCGTAAGTCTCTTTTTCTCTCACACATTCTCTCTCTCTTTGTCCCTCTTTTATTCTCTCTCCCATTCTCTCTATATTATGTGATTGCCATCGTTACTACAACTTCGTCGCCACCACGAAGGCGTCCCACGACCATTTGCTCCAAATCTCGACAGTGCCAGCTCCTGAGACGCCTTTGCTCTAGTAAATTAAGTGTATTAAATTTCTTCAAGCATGATTGAGACATTTTAGTGAATTAAATTTCACATTGCATCAAAATTACAATATATTGTAGTAAATAGTGTTAGTTTCCTTGACGTTACTTTTGAATCTCGTTATATTCTAGTGCAAAAGCTGCCAGTGTTAGCACGGCCTTTACATCCCACTCATAGTTTGAAAGCTTGATAAGTATGGTCATTGTCGTTTTGTGAGCAATTTCCTCACTTGGAGGCTTGCATGACATTTGCCACCGTAAGGATTGTACTATATTATGTTCAAGAGTATTAGTCACAAATCATAATGTTTTGAATAATTTAATTCACTATCATAATGTTTTTGCTATTTAGTCTTGATTTTCTACTTAGTACCTTTTATTGTACATCCCATCAATTTTCATATAGCATATTAACATCATCTATGATTGCTTTTATTGACATCATGATAAGCTTGCAATCGATTTTCTTTTAGATACAATGCTACGAAAATGTCGTATGCTTTCCCACTTTAAAGGATAATCAATATATTATACTGATTTGCTCTTTTTGTAGATGGTTCTGTAATGCCTTCGTGGTTTGACATTCTTGAGATTCTTGTGACAGCTATAAGTTCAGCTTTCTCTTCTCTCTTGGATTATTTTGTGTAAAAGCACTCTCTTTTTTAAATATTAATTCTATATGATCAATCTTGAAGGGAAAATAATAAATGGTATAACAAACTATAGCTTTTCCTTTACGAATGCTAGGGGCTTCCAATCTATTTAATGAAATTTATTAGCTAATAAAAAAAAAAATAGTTAAATTTCTCCTTTTCTAACCTTATTGAATTTTCAGTAATCCTAGTTTTCTTTTTGGATATATATATATATATAAAGAGAGAGAGAGAGAAAGAGAGATTAAATTATACTATTATAAGTTTTTTTAAAAAAAGAAAAGTGGAAAATTTTATTAAATGGCTGGGACATTATATATAATTGAATTTAGAAATAGCCTGATAAGGAAAATCCTTTACTCAACACATCTCATGATATGAAAAAGCCAACTTAGTAATCTATGAGAGCAAGTGCTTTGTCCCGTCCGTCTAGTGAGAACAAGATCAAATTCCACCTGTGGATTCAAAGAGCTTCGCCAATCATTCGACACGCCTTAAGGTAGCATGGGGGAATTGTTTTGCTGTTATGCCAGTAGTCATAGAGCTTTTTGTAGTCAATCTCAAATTTCACCTTCCACCGTAACAAATCAATTGCATATATGTATACTTTAATGGAGACAAAGAGCCTACTATTACTTACAAGTGGGTTGCTAGAATGTAGCTGATGCTAGCATGTTCCCGTCTTCATTTCTGACTTCCAAACCAAAACCTATGCCTCTCCCTGTTTGAACAAATGCATCAATATTAGCTTTTAACCACTCTTGTTCTAGAGATTTCCAAATAATGTGGGGGTTATTTTCAATTTTTAGGACTTCTTCTTAGGTTCATTGCCTTACACAATTCATAGACTCTTAATAGCAAATATGCATACTCCAATTTCTTGTTATGAAAAACAAGTTGATTTCATTTGACCTAAAGAACACAAAGAGTGGATATAATATACGCTAGTGCAAAAACGCAAAATCATAACATAATTTTACATCCTTTATTAAGTAAAATAAAGCACGGTGGCAATTTTATAAATAATTGCAAATATTTTACATCAGTTATTAAATGCGTAACTGATGTAAAAATTTGAGTGAAAATTAAAAAAACCTGCATCTCCCTTCTCTTCGTGACCCACTCTCCTTGGCCTGTACAAAACCTCTCCATCCTCTTCGCAAATCACTCATGCTTGCTTTGCCGTTATTGCCACTGACGAGACACCATTGCTCATAGTTCCTCATGCTCGCGTCATCACCATTGCCATTGACTAGACATTGTTATCATCAAACCCTTAGTAGGTACTTCTTCTCTAACCCTTCTCCTCAACATGACAAGGATTTGGTTGTTTCTAATTGCAAGAACAATGTTTTGGGTAGTAGAGTGGTGCCAAAACAACAACATAGTCTCCTCATTACAGCTCAGAGAAGGTGACGTGGTTCATAACCTTATCAAGAGAACATTCATTTGCGGATCGATCTTGCTCATGCCCAAAATCGAGGTTGTTTTTGTTCATTGAAACACGTGTTCCAACATCATTTTGTAGGCACAGCTTTAGTCATTTCAGATTTACGCTAAGGCGGTGTCGAAGCTACGCAACAGGAATGCCAACATGAAGTACACTTGGTACAAAACTTGCAACAAGAAGGAGATAAAGGACATCGTTTCACATGGGTTCGGTCGCGGCCACCATCGTAAATTGGTTCTCTCTCCCAATGAGGATCCTCTTGATAGGGTTGCACACATTGTTTTCATTATGTGACATGAATGAATTCATGTTTTAATATATTAATAAAATTGTGGTTTTTATTTTTTGTAGTGTGAAAGGGTGTGTGGTTGGGAAAGACAATGTGAGGCATGCATTTTTGTGCCACGTTATTCTAAGGAGATCGAAGATTGTTCACGTTGACACAAAGCAATGTTATCCAATTTGTGAGGAGTAAGATTTTGGGGTGGATAATTTTTTGGGTCCTAGCAAGTACATAATTTGGAGCAATTACATGAACACTCATGTTTTGCCTGCATATGTTATAAGCTTCAAAGTTTCTTCCTTGAAAGGTTTTGATTTTGAATTAAAAAGATGGATGTTTATGTGTTTTTATTTTACTATGGTGTTTGGTAATTTTGTAAATTTAATTATGAGTATGTTTGGTTTTGCAGGGACTGAGAAGAGTGACGAAGAACCTTTGAGAGGGTCTTCGCCTTGGATGCCATTCCTAACTCTGATTTCTATGCTTTCCAAGGTTTTGCCTCCATGCGATATTGCTCTTATATCCAAGTTCTACAAAGATTAAAAAAAAAAAGTAAGTGTTTTTTCTTATATGAATTTGGGCTTGAGTGTGTTGCTCTCATTATTGACTACTTCTTACAGGAGAAGAAGATTTCACAACATGAACTGATTTAAAATGATGACTTTTTACATTGGTTTTGAGCATAACCGATGTAAAAAGTATTTTCTACATTAGTTTAATATCCGATGTAAAAAATACCCACATTTTATATCTTCTAAATCTATAACAAATCTACAATTGATGTAAAAAGTCATTTTTAACCAATGTAAAAATTTCTATATGCAGTAGTGATATATACTCCCCACTAGAAGGAACTTGTTTCACAGAAAGGTTGTAATGCCCCTATTTATCCTCTATGTGGAGAGGAGGAATCCATTGTGCACACGTTTCTCACATACAATGAAGTGTGACATGTTTGGTTTGCATCCCCACTTTGCATACGTATTGAAGATGCGATGATATCCAGTTTAACTGAGTGGTTGGAACACTGGCTAGCTAGCATCAGCAGAAGTGGATGCAATACACCATTATAAGTTATACCAATTATTATACCATTGAAACTTTATATATATAGAATAAATATTTTTTGTCGGTCCAATTATTTATATATTATCATAATTGTTTGTATCAAAATTCAACAACTATGAATATATATCATTAAATAATTTTTATTTTTCTTTATTGAAGCCTAATATTTGTTTTTAGATTAGATATAATTGGAGACGTTATATATACATAGGGGATTAAATTAAACTTAAAAATTATAACAACTATTATATCATTAGTAACTTTATATAAAATGTGATTTCTATCAATCCAATGTCTTTAAGTTATAACTATATATTATCTTAATTAATATTTGTGTAAAATGATATCTAAATTAAACAATTATAAGTATATAATTAAAGAATTATTATTTTTATATATTTTAAATAAATAAATAAATAAATAAATAAATAAATATATATATATATATATATATATATATATATATATTATGTAAATTTTGATTTATATCAATAAAGTATTAAAGAATTTTATATTAGGGATTTCCTAATATATTCACACCTTCTTTTTAGTTAGAGAACATATTAGCAATATTCACCAAAAATTTAGGACAAAAAATCATTGTCTCTTTTATTTTAATTATTTTATTTTACAAATAATATAATAATCTAATATTTAATTAAAAAAAGGAAAAACTTATTTCACTCTCTTCTGTCATCACTGATGCATTCTTAGGGGACAATGTACATCTCCCAACTCACCATGTGATTATCTCATATATCTTTAGCACTTGACCAAAGAAAATCCCTCAAAATGTTTTGTTCTAACAACAACTCCCATTATATCACTGGTGCGAGTAGGCATACAAGTTGAAGGTTACTTGGTAGAGCCTTCATCCTAGTGCTAGAAACATTAGTGGAAGCTATCAAGAATGTGCCTCGGGGATAGGCAGACAAGCAACTCCACACTGAGGCCAAGTTTATTGCAAACCTTATGTTGTGGTAAGCCATTATATCATTTTTGTAGATCAATTAACAGTGTTGCCACAATTGTTATGGCACATGCCACATTGACATGGTAGTCATTAATGTTGTTGTATCATGTTAAAGGACACATTTGCAATGGTCACTTAACTATTGAAAATCTCTATAAAGTCAAGTATACATGTATTGCATGATTAATATTTATTTGTCTCATGTATATTAATTGTTTGCATTTTGTTGATGATTTAAATTAATATATTTGTCTTGTTTTGAGGATGTATATAAATCCATTATTATATATGTTTAATTTTGTAAGCTTACCCTCGCACTACTTGTCTATATGTTGTTTGGTTGTGATGATCACAACATTGTTGATAGGAGCGGATGGCGCAGCATCAACGATTAGCATCATTTATGATTGAATTGCAGGATATGACCATCAGGGACGGCAAGACGTGGCTTACAGAATGGGCCACCTAACGAGTTTGGTATAGAGGGGTAGTTACGATTATCTATTCCTTTACTAGTGCTCTACTCTTTTTTGGTCACATTAGATATCTCTATGAAGTTTTGGGTACCTATAGATGTGATATGGTGGGTGTATATCCATACATCTCGATTACATCACACTTTACTTCACATCATAGGCCTTATCATATGAGATCCCGTCCGCGAAGGAGATCTAGTCGTGTCAGGAGCGTTGTGGAGACCCTTCTACTTCTTCCTCTCATACTCATCATCCTTAGGTATAGGAGGTAGTCTGTGGGCAGCTAGGGAGTGCGTTTTGTACTTAAATTCTCCTCCCCTTTAGATGTATGTATTTTGATGATGGGTACCCTTGTATAGGATGCACCACTTACTTACTCCTTTTGAGATGCTTTGATAGTATTTATATATAGGTTGTAGTTCAAAAAGCCATGATATTTTATTCATGTGTTTATGCTATTCATTACATGTTATTTGGTATCTAATTTTATCCATGATTTGCATTTATTTGAGCATTCATGTTGATGATTGTTGTATATCAATAAAAACACAAAAAAATTTACACGCATTTTCATAAATAAATTAATAAGAGTTTTCATATAAAATTGAACTTAAGCCAAAGAACATTGTTTAATGTCATTTAGCAACAACAAGTTGTTACAGTTGTCACTTTCATTTTTGTTTGCGCCACCCCTCATCTCACTATTACCACCTTTATCATTATTGTGGATTATTTTTATTTTACTCAAACTTAATATAATTATATCCATTACTAGAGATGTTAAAATAATATCAAAATTCAACTTAAAATTATAATTTAAATACTTTAATTCTTTATACAATATAAAATTTATTACGATTATAAGCCAATTCTAGTAATTAAAATTACATGAATTGTATCCACTCCCACCATGATTTTAGGTGGTACTCAAAGAAACACTCACTAACACAACCATCCCATGGAATCAGCAACATGGAGTGGCCTTTTTCCCTTTCCATTTCCAATTCCCCTTCCCATTTACACCATTAAGTTTTATTTCATACTACATTGTATATTTGTAAATTATATGATAATTTCTTTCTTCGAGAATTTCATTATTAATTTTTACAAGGCTAACTCTCTCTTACTCATTAAAGAATCAATTTTCTTAAACAACTACACCCACTTTTTGAAGAATTTTCAAATAATCAAATTTGTTTTTAACTAAAATTTCTAAAAGTTCCTAAGTTTTTAGATTGAAATTTTAAAGGTCATAATTTATTTTATTTTATTGACTCTTTGAGCTACTTCAAATTACTTTAGTGTTCACTTGCCATATGAAACTAAAAATGAAATTAGGACTTTGATTTATAATTGAATCCTAGAATTTTAATTATAATGTTTAACTGGTTTCTAGTCAAACTAGAAATCGGCTTGGTATTTGGGGTGTAAGAACCAAAATACCACTTATTTAAATAATTGATCTTAAACCGGTACTTCAACTAGTCTAAAAAGCCAAATAGGAAGAGAAGTTAATAAATGGAAGATATGCCCATTTTATAACATGAATGTCTCACTTCCACTGAATAGACCACTCGATGTGGGATTTTTACTTTACCAAGGCACATGGAAGAAAGGGGTTGTCCTACATGGTGCCAACATTGGCTACCCATGTGGGGTTTTCACTATGCAAATGCCTAGCCTCTTTCACTCTTGATGTAGGATTTTGACTATGTCATACACAAAATAGAAAGATTCTTTTCCTTATTACTATTAGCTCTAAGGTTTCCAATAGTTAAAAATCCTTCATAACAAATGCCATCAAATCAACTTCTGTTACTCTACTTAAGGAGTCACCTAGAAGGAGAACTTGAACAATATTTCTAAAAAGACAAATGCTAGCAATACTCTCTCTAACACTCTCTTTATAACACTCTCTTTATTGCTGGCTGAAATTTATTAGAAATCACAAATCTTGGTGGGTCTCACTTCTAAATCAAAAAAGAGAGTCAATAAATGAGAAGTGGGACTACCAAAATTTGTGATTTCCAATAAATTCTAACCAATAGTAGAGAGAGTGTTATAGAGAGTGTTACTAGCATTTCTCTTCCTAGATAGAAATAATGAGTAGTGCTTTCACGTAGGTGACCTGCTCTTTTAAACTCTAAGTACAGGAAAAACAAGACAATAAAAAAAGATGCACAAGACACTGAATTTTTAAAAGGAGTAAACTAGTGCCTAATATTGCGTACACTAATTTATTATAGAATTATATTGAAGTGTCACTTTAATCATTTTAAAAATATTCACATTAATATGAAGGACTTATACAATATTAATAATTAAGATAAGATTTACTTATTTTAGAAACACTCTAGTTCCTATCCAAGGAGTTTTCATTCTTCTTTTAGCTAAAAATAAGCAATGTTTTAGTTTAACCTAATGCCTCATTTAGGGAGTGACGAATTCAACCCATAGCCTGAATATTGGGTTATTGTTTCTTTCTTTCTTTGCTGCGTAACCAACATAAGCATGATTTGTCTTTTATTTGTCCTACCAAATCTTAGGAAGTGATAACAATGCATTGGAGAACTTTTAATTCTTCCAATGATATAAGAAACAGTTTAAAACATCGTATCATACTATAATCAATATTAGGTGGATTGCACTCACTTAGGGTTAGGTGAGGCTAAACACAAAGGGTTTTACAAAATGTGAGGAAGTGTAACAAGTTGTGATGTTGTTGGCTGTGGAGGCTTGTTACATGATTCTTCAGGCTAGTGGGTTGTTGGTTTTGCAAAATTTGTACGTTACACTTGTACCTACATGACGGAGCTTTAGGGTGCCTATGAAGGTCTTCAGATGGCTAGGAGTAAAGGCATGGAGGTAGTGGAGCTCCATTTAGACTCCGAGGTGGTGACTAAGATTATCAAAGGTGAAACAACAAGGAGCATTCAAAGTTAAAGAATTGTTCAAGCAATCTAACATTTACTAAAAATGGATTAGCATGTCTGCGTAGCCCATATTTTTAGAGAAGCCAATAGATGCATTGATGCCTTGGCTAATATAGCTTGCAATCAAGAGCTTAATTTGGTGGTTTATAACAATCCCTTGAAATTAGTTAGTTGCTAGTTGTTGATGTTATAAGAGTTTTTACTCTTAGCATAGTTACTTTCTAATCTTTTTTTCTTTGGGCTTAGGCCTTGTCGATTTACAAAAAAAAGAGAGGAAAAAGAAGCATGTTAAGCCTACATAGAGTAAAGAAAAACAAGACATTAAGAATGAAAAAAAAGGACCTTCGTGACATAGGTGACATATTGGAGAGCCTAGAACTTAGTCATGACTAATAAAAAAGACTATTTTCTCAATTTAACAAAATTTACAATTTTCCATTTCTATTTGTTTTAAGTTATTTTAGAATTTTAGAAAGAAAGAGATTTTTTTTCCCCTAATTAGAGTGAGATGAAGATGGAGAATGGGAGTTCTGCTAGGGTTTTAGAAGATGATACATACCAAGAGGATGATCCATAAATGTTAAGGTGCCTAAGAAGGATCCTAGTCAAGATACACAGGTTGTGGAAGTGGAGGAGTTTTGCTAGAGAAGTCTGATAAGGAATCCCTTATGTCTTGAATTTTTTTAATCCGACTTTCTAGGATTTTGTGTTTAAAGAGAAGGAGGAGCTACCCGAAAACAGGTGGTACAAGGAGGAAAGTATGACAACAAAGTTCAATCCTTGTCCAGTTGTTCCAATACTGGATAAGGAGTTTGACGAATGGTGCAACTCATGGAAAGGTTATTTGGTGGTTCATGTACTAGGGAAGTGAGTGGGATTCAAGCTTTTGGAGTTCAAACTTTAAAAAAATTACGCTAGAAGTGGCTAAATTCGAATTGTAGATATGCTTGATGGTTATTTTTTGGTGCAATTTACATCGATGGATGACTATAAGCATGCGTTATTCGAAGGACCATGAATAATAACGAATCACTATTTGGTGGTTCAGAGATGGAGGCCAGCATTCTTAGAGAGTGAGAGGAAAACAAAAAAAAAATTGTCGTTTGGGTTCATTTTGCTCGATTGCCAATGGAGTTGTATTATGAAACTTTTCTATGGAGGGCGAGGTCACTACTAGGAACAATGCTAAAAATTGATAAACTTACTTCAATTCATTCTCAAGGTAAGTTTGCAAGAATTTGTGTGGAGGTGGATCTTCAAAAGCCATTGGTTCCTAAAATTAAAGCAAGGGTCCATGTATATTATGTTGAATATGAAGGCTATATTTGATTTGTTTCAAATGTGGGAAGTGTGCGCATAAAGTTGCCCGATGTAGTTATGGTATTTTATAAGAGAACGATGGAGAAGACGAGTACATTGGAGACGATGATTGAAGGTGGAGTGAGTATGCCAGAGAGGGTTGACATCGATAGTGCAATAAACAACAATAATGGGGGGTTGTCAATGAAGGGCAGGACTTTTTGAATCAAGATCCCAATCAACTTGATTTTGGACTATGGATGATTACAAAAAAGTAGTAAGGTGCAACAAAATAAACTCCAAGTTCAAATTAACAAGTATTAATAATGGTAATAAAGAGAGCATTTAAGGTTCAAGTTATAATATGCTGGAGAATGTTCAGGAGGAAATCATGGAGGTAGTTAATAAGGATAAAGTGGAAAGTGTGGATAAAAAAAGTAGTGAATCTACGCAACGACCTACCATTCAAAAAGTGAGGGACCCACATGTGAGGAAGAATAAATAAGATGTTAAAAAGGGAAAAAGGAGAAGTTATTAAGCCTGGGAAGGCAAAAAATAAGGCAAAGGAAAAAGACCTACAAATTAATAAAAATAACAACGTAGGGCATGGGAGCATGTCATCATGTGGTGCAAACTTGGAGGATCATGCTAGGATCCCATACAAGTGGTCCCACTTGGCACTCATATAAGTAATTTCATCAAGTGTATGCTGCAAATCATACACCACCATAAAGGATATGAAAATCATTAAAAAGTTTATAAGTAACAAAACTTTCTCACAACCACATAAAGCTTTACTATAAAGCTTAATTTCTCATTAGTATAATGTTTAGCATTTTTTCCCACCATAGAAGGGACTAAAATTAAAATTAATTATAGTGCTAGCAGAACTGACAAGTGACTTGTTCTTACCCATATGAACCTTTTTCATGGGATCTCCAATTAACAAAGGTTAGGTTACCATCATTTATTTGTTTTCAAGTGGCTTAAGTCTCATTCTCCTTGATGTTTAATATAATAATATCTTTCCTAGGTGTTTAAGTTAAAGGATCGACTGAATCCATTATTGACTTCACATAATCGATAAATTTCTATCATTTAAGCAATTCCTTCATCACATTATTTCTAAATTTTATATTCCTAAAGGAATATTTGCTTAAGAGGTTTTTTATCCACTAAGCCTCATAATTAGCCATTTCTAAAGCAATAAATTTTGACACAATCATTATGTTTGACTGATCTCCAAGTAACTGCACCACAACCAAGTGTAGTGACACAACCATTAATGGATTTTTTTTCTCATTTGGATTAAGGATCTTATTAACATCACCATATTTTTCTAATACAATGAAAAATCCACCATGTTCGATACCATAACCATGGTACCTCTCAAATATCTCACAAGTATCTCATGTTAAACCAAAATTTCTTTCAAAAGCAAAATTTAGAGAACTTGCATCTGAAATAGTTCATGCAAAGCCCCTACGGTTTATCAGGATTTGACCGAAGTTCAACTGGAGCACGTTACATTGCTTAACTAATGCCATCTACATTTTATTATCATACTTATGATGTATAATGTATTTTCATCTCTTCTCTTGGTCTCTTTAGTTGGTGAGGTGGATTCTAAATGGACCACTCGTCCTAAGATACTTACATTTTCTATCACCCAATCTCCCCCACTCAGAGTTCCCTTATCAGCCTCCTTCAAACGAGTTTTTTAAAGAAACACCTTTGTGTCACGATAAATGAATACGACTAGGTAGATTTGGAAAGAAAATCTAGTTAAGCAATAGACCATATGATTTTTTTTATATAAAATCCCCATTTAAATTTAATAAGCACAAAAATGTTTATGAGATACCTACATTTAAGGAAAATATAGTGAACACTAATACATTGAAGACATTCAGGTTTTACCACTAGGTAATAAAGTAGTAAATCTCATTGATAGTCAAAATCACATGGATTAAGGTTGGAATCATAGAACCTATTAGTTATGTAAGGTTTCTTTAAAATCAAGAAATTTCGCCAAAACTTTACCATATCTTAAAAAAATTTTCCATACTTAAAACATTTTTAAAAATAATTATCTACGGTAGAAGTGAGCCTAAACATGTCTATAACGCAAAACATATTTTTATGGAATTTTCTAAATAGGATTAAGAAGGCAATTTATCTTAAAACTAAGCTGTACTCGAAATCTAGACAATTTTTAGTAAACTTGGTATTAAAAACCATATAAATTTCAAATCACAAAATCAGGGGCTACCTTTGTGGAGAATCATCCTTACATATCCATATTTCACTTAAATTTTCACTAAGGCTTGTATGTCTCTATAAGAGCCTCAAAATAGGCTCTCAAAACCAAGTTGATAAGATTCTCCTCTTTTGGAATTCCCCAAAACACACTGTTTAAAAGAATTTTTTATAAATTTCATACTTGGAGATTTTCTACCATTTCAGTTGCATAGAACTAGTATACATGCCTATTTTCAAGTAAAAATATAGGGCAGAGTATATTTTGCACTGAACAAGGATTTAATCATCTCATTCCTCACAACACCAAATTCGCTATAATATCTGGTGATGTCTAGTAGAAAAAATCACTATAAATTGCACAAAAAAGCTAAAATGATCATTCCAGTTTTTATTGAAAATAGACACATAATCCTACATCCTTACCAAAAAACCAATTTGAAACAATATATACAAAATTCATGGTAGACATGTAATCTTAGTCAAGAACAGGACATGTTACATTAGCATTTCTATCTAAGACTTCCTTACCTTTTTTTTTTTAAAAAAAAGTGTACATAATTTTCAATTTACTCCTTTGTCATAAAGTCAATAAAAAAAGAAAAACTTTTTAACTCAATAGCCTTGTTTGGTCTCTTCGATAGCAAAGTTTATATTTTGCATTCTCCATTGATAAGCACTTAATAATCATAACCTTATCAATTAAATTACCATTCACTGAATACAATAACAATCACATTAAACATGAGGATGGCCCAAAAGTCTTAATGTGGATAGATCCTAAATAGCAATGACAGGGCCAATTCCTTATCTCTATGGTAATTTTTTATTTAATTAACTTCTTATTAGAAATGTTCCTTCTCAATAAACGTGTATGGTTGGGCCCAAAAGATACCTTATGGATATTAGAACCCATCACCCTACTAACATAATCTTCTTTGGCCTTTTTTTTCTTTTAAAAAAAGGGTTGTGTAACTTATCCCAAGTTAAAATAGAGTTAAACAATCCCATCCAAAATGATTGGTATAATTTTCTGATGTACTTTAAGATGGTTGGTTGCAAGTATTAATTGCACTAATCATTTTAAATGGGGTTGTTTAACTCCATTTTTGCTTGGGGTAAATTAGACAACCCCTTTAAAAAAATTATCAAATTAGCTTTTAGAATGATCGTAGAACACATACTAGGGAGGACAATTTTCCCTCTCCGTGATGTTCGCTCTCATAACGAACCACTGGTAGATGCATTCGACATTGGTCATTGTCATGAATAGTGATTCAATGCGAGCAAAGAAGCTCAACACTAAACACATCAAAACCTTCCATATCGTCGCGCTTCTCATTTTGCCTACAAGATCACCTTACAATCAACTATTGGTTCATTAATTTGTAGATTGATATTTGCTTTTGTGTGGAGAAGAATGTGATTTAGGGGTAAGCATGCCAATTGGGAAGTGTGCTTCGTCACTACGTCAACCAGAATGGAATGAAAAACATCGTTACTGCCACTGTCGATTCCCAATATTTGTCTCCCCATGCACTGTCATTTGGGGTTGAAGTGGCTTGTGGTGATGGAGTTGGAGCCACACAAAACGTATTAGTAGAGACGGTGTTGATTTTGGTTTTGGATTCACAATTTCATTTTAAATTTGCTAAATTCACTGCACGAGATTGTGATGAAAACTGTAATGAACTATAGTGAATCAAGTTGCTCTTTCTCCTTCTGATTCCATCACATTTTAGGTCTAGAAAAAATTAGGGATTACAAAAAAAAAGTAAAATAAAATAAAATTAGGGATCAAAGATTTTCAGTAGGAAAAAATAAGAATTTGGATTGCTATGGACAACAACAAATTGAAAAAATTAAGTCCTTGAGATTGTTGTTCTAGCTGTCCAAGATCACGAACTATGATTAATCACGAACCCACGAGCATATATAGTCATTAATAAATTAAACCTGAGACGTGTGAATTCACACTGTCTTTAAAGACTTATCCGCATGATGCGTAATTCCCCTAGGATATAACAAGTTCTTCCCAACAATAATTGAGACTAAAGAACTAGCAAGCTTTTAGTGAGAATAAGCCTAGAAAGTCATAAAGGAAAGAAGAAAAAGAAGATGTGGAAGAAAAGACTCATTCAAAACCTTATGAAATATAAATATTTATAAAAGAAAAAGATAGGTTTTTAAAACTACTTGAGACCGAGTCAAAAGGATAAGGGAAAGACTCAGTCTAAAAGACTAAGTCAACAAGACCAAGTCTGAATAAAATGTATGTTTTAATAAGCACTAAATTAATTTAAAATAATTTTCTAAATTTAATTAAACAAAAATGTTAACCTGTTGAAATATCAAACAAAATATACAACAGTTAGGAGGTAAAGGAATAAGACTGAAGCTTTGGTGGATCATAATTGTGAGATCATTTTAGATCAAGTGGTTATTAGAGGTATGGAGAAGGCGCATTTCTAGGAACTGTATAGTGTGGAAGGTGAATCCATACCTTAGCCTTTGAGTAATAACTTTCCTTGTATTGGTACAAGTGCTTTTCACAGATTGGGGGATTCTTTTCTGATGATGAAATTTGAACAACAATCTTCAGCATAAGTTCCTTTAAGGCTTTAGGGCCTAATAGGCTTCATCCAATTTTTTTTTCTAGGCAAATTGGAATATAATTGGGCCTTTTATGTGTGATATGGTTTGTGATTTCTATTATGACCCAACCCAAATTAAAGAGATAAATGATACTTTTTTTGTTCTTGTTCCAAAGTGTGAGGCTCCCATATCCATGAATTAGTTTCGGCCTACTAGTCTTTGTTATGTAATTTACAAAATGATTACAAAGATTATAGCAATTAGACTAAAAAGATTTATGCCTTTGCTAGTTGGACCAAGTCAATGCAGTTTTATTCCTAGAAGGCATAAGACATATAATGTTGTTATTGCTCAAGAAATTTTCCAAATTATGCGAAAAAAGAAAGGACTAAATAGATTTTTGGCAATTAAAGTAGACCTTGAGAGGGCCTATGATCGGTTGAGATAAGACTTCTTAATGGATACTTTGAAGGAAGTAAGGTTTAATGACCACTTTGTGACTTGATTTTTTCTTGTGTTTATTCTGCTAATATGCAGGTGCTGGTGAATGGAACTCCAACTCAGGGGTTTTCTCCTACAAGAGACATCAAACAAGGTGATCCATTTTCACCTTACTTGTTCGTGCTTTGTATGGAAAGATTGGCACATCTCATTGAAAGAGAGGTTACTTGTAGAAGATGGAAGCCTATAAAGCTATGCAGGTCAGGTCCTCTCATCACCCACATTTTCTTTGTACATGATTTGTTGTTGTTTGGAGAGGCCAATAAAGCTTAGATGGATACTATCAATCGCTATTTAGAGGTCTTTTGCTCTTCATTTGGGGAGAAGGTGTCTATGGAGAAGACTTGCCTTTTTCATTTCTAAGAAAGTCAATCACCATAGAACCATGGAGTTGAGTTGTATTTTTGGGTTTAATCCCACCAATGACCTTGGCAAATATCTTGGAGTTCCTTTATTACATAGCAGGAAAAAGACGAAGACTTATGCTTACTTGCTTAAATAAACACAAAGTCGCTTAAGTACATGGAGAGCCAATAATCATTCGTTTGTAGGTAGATATACTTTGGCCAAAGCAGTTATGGCAACTTTGCCTACCTATACCATGCAAACTGTTTTAATTTCGAAGCAAGTTTGTGACAAGGTGGAAAGCATGCAAAGGAGATTTGTTTGGGGTGAATTCGTGATTGTCAAAATGCCAAATTAGTTTGGTGATGCCTTTCTCCAAATATTCCTACCTATATTTTTTGCAAGTGATTTAATGTAATGGATTTTTTATAGCCTCCATGAAGGATGTTGGAAAAGTAGAAGGAATCGATGGTGTGCTATTTTTGTTGTTGGCGTGAATTTAATATGGCAAACATGTAACAAATTTCTATTTATGGGGGAGTCTGTTAACTTTCCAACAATTTGCATATCTATTTGGCAAAAGGTGTGGCAATGTGATGGTGCAAATACTGCCTTGGTGAGTACAGGGGTCTAAACTTTACACTATCAAACAAAAGATGTTAGATGGGAAGCTCCTCCGAGTGCATGGCTGGAGGTTAATGGTAATGCATCTATGAGAGGCAATGATTTATATGCATCTTGCGCTGGTGTTATCCAAAATTTAGATGGGCAATGGATAATGGGTTTTTTTGCAACCTAGGGTCCTCTAACGTGATCATGTTCAAGCTTTGGGGTGCTTTTTCGGCTCTTGAAATAGCTTAGAATGTTGGGTTTAAGAAGCTGTGGGTTGAATGTGACTCAAAGCTTGGTGCGAGTTTTGTCTCGTATAGAGTTGAGGATGATGGACAACCATATAGCTCTATGGTGAAAATAATTTGTCACTGGTTAGTAAAGGAGTGGGAGTTTAAGGTCTTACATGTGTTTAGAGAATCAAATGGTGTTGTTGATTATTTAGCAAATTTAGCTCATAGGCATGACTTTAGATAGCATATTTTAAATAGACCCCCAAAGGGTGGTGTACTTTTTCTTGTTAAAGACACTATGGGGCTAGCAATATCGCGTAGGATGCGTTTGTAGTTTGTCTGGGCTTTTTCCTTCTCAGTACCAAAAAAAAAGAAAAGAGTGAGACTTTTGAGAGAGAAAAGAATAAATATTAAAGCCATATAATATTTTGGTACAACATTGTCAAATCTATGTTATTTTTTTAAAATATTATTTAATTATTATCGGTTTAATCATGGTTGAACTATTAAACCTTGATTCAATATTCTCACTAGTTTAATGATCAATTTGATTTTGAAAACAATGTTTTTTAGAATTGGAATCATAATTCCCAAATCCAATTCCATGGAGTTATAATATGACTAAAACTAATTTTTTCAATTTCTAATTCCTACCCTCCTACGAATCATAATTCTTAACCTCACCTTGTACCTTGTAATTGTTGTCCTTGTATTTGACGCTCCTCCCCAATCATTGTCATTATTGTCATTGTCACTACAATACTACATTACCATCCCATTATTTATTGTTACTACCATTGTCATTGTTATTCCTGCCACGATTTCCATTTCCAATATCATTGTCATTATCACCATTATTGCTATTTATCCTCACCACTATTGTCTCCACTGCTACCGTTGTTATTATTATTGTTATCATTATCATTATAACTATCATTACTATCATTCTTGTCACTTTTACTTTGCCACCATCATCTCTCAACCCATTATTATCACAATTGCCATTGTCACTTATAGATTATTTTTATTTTTATTTGGTTTAAATACTTATATGTTCCCTATGGTTACAATTTTTTTTTATTTTAATCCTTATATTTAAAAACATTCTTTTTTAGTCCCTACACATATTATTTTTAATCATTTAAGTCATCGTCGTAAGGACTAATAAGAATTAAAATAATATATGTAGGAACTAAAAGAGATTAAAAATGATATGTGCAATGACCAAAAAGGGATGTTTTTAAACATAGGAACTAAAATGAAAAGTTTTTGTAACTATAGAGACCAAATGAGTAATTAAATATTTTTATTTTATTCAAATTCGATGTAATTCTATTCATAATTACCCTTAACTAAAGATGTAAAAATAATATTAAAATTCAACTTAAAATTATAATTTCAATACTCTAATTCTGTATACAATCCAAAAATAAAAATTAGGTTTAGTTATTTTTATTCTTATATTTGTACAAACTTTACCTTTTGATCCCTATAGTTAAAAATAATCCGTTTTAATTTTTATATATGCACTTTCAATATTAGTTTGGTCCTGCCGTCAAGTGTGTCTTAATTTCGTGAAATAAAACTGTCACAAAATAAAAATTGATGGTATAAAACCACCACAAATTAACATTTTCTGTCATTTTTTATTCAATTTTTGCTGATTTAAAATAACATAAACTAAATTGATATTGAAAATATATGTATAAAAACTAAAATAGATTATTTTTAACTATAAGAACTAAAAAATAAAATTTATCCATCCATAAAAGGATAATTTAACCTAAAAATTATTACGATTTGTATTTGTTGCCACCGTGATTTTAGTTGGTGTACTCAAAGAAACACTTCCAATATGCAACCATCCCATGGAATCAGCAACATGGAGTAGTCTCCTCTCTCTTTCCATTTCTAATTCCCCTTCCCATTCACGCCATCCCTCCCCATACAAAATTATGGCATTTTCAACTCTCCACACTTTCCCACTCCCTTCCTTTTCTTTTCCCCACCTCTTTCCCTTCCACCTCACACCCCCTCTTCTCTCTCCAAGACCCACCACTCCACTCCTCAACCCTCGCCCTCTTCGTCCGTCCCCTCCTCGCAACAACATGCCCGCTTCGCGCATCCAAGACGCCGTTGGAGGAGCAATGGCCCTCGTCCAATCGTCTCCCGCCACGTGGCAGTCCGCGCTTCTCAGCAACGCGCTGATCTTCCTCGTGGGCTCTCCCATTCTGGTCACCGGCTTGTCTCTCTCCGGCATCGGTGCCGCGTTCCTGCTCGGAACGCTCACTTGGCGGGCTTTTGGGCCTTCTGGGTTCTTCCTCGTTGCCACCTACTTTGTTATTGTGAGCTCAGTTTTCTTTCTTTTTGGGGTTGGCTACTGGGCGTGTTTTGAAAGTGAAAGGTGTTTTTAGTGCAAAGTTGGGTTTTTTGGGGAGCGATGCGGAATTTGGGAAATGGGTGTGCGGATTTGCTTGGGTTTTGTTTCTGGGGTTGGGAATTTGTGGTCTTTGAAAGTGACAAATGTTGAGATCAGGTTTTGTTATTCGTTGAGTTGTGAAAATGGGGTTTTGGGGGGTTTTCCTTGTTTTTTGTTTCTGGGGTTGAGAATTTGTGTTGTTTGAAAGTGAGACCTATTGAGATCGAATTTGGTTGTTCATTGAGTTGTGAAAATGGGTGTGGGGGATTTTCCTTGCTTTTGTTTCTGGGGTTGAGGATTTGTGTTGGTTGAAAGTGACAACTATTGAGATCAAATTTGGCTGTTCATTGAGTTCTGAAAATGGGTGTGGGGGGATTTTCCTTGTTTTTGTTTCTAAGGTAGAGACTTTGTTGGAAAGTGATAAATTTTACTTATTTCATGGTTGCAACTTGTAAGCAGGAATTTCTTGTCTTTTTTTTATTATTATTTATTTTTCTGTCTAGCTTTATTTGGAAGAGATTAATTTTGAGTAAAAAAAATGGTTTGCTTCGGATTATGTGCAATTCTGAAAATGGGTGTGGAGATCTTTCTAGATTGTGTTTATTGGGAAAGTGATGAATTTTGAGAGAAGAATTGGTTATTCAAGGAGTTCTATGCAAATCTTAAAATGGGTGTGCGGATTTTCCTTGTTTTTGCTTCTGAATTTGAGGCTTTGTGTTCTTTGGAGGTGATTTGTTTGGGGTTTGGTAGGGTACAGCTGCGACAAAGGTCAAAATGGCACAGAAAGTGGCTCAGGGGGTTGCTGAGAAAAGAAGAGGAAGAAGGGGTCCGGGCAGTGTTATTGGATCCAGTGCTGCTGGTTGCATTTGTGCTTTCCTCGCGATATTTGGTGTTGGGGGAGAGGCATTTTCTCAGCTTTGGAGACTCGGGTTTGTTGCCAGTTTCTGTACCAAGTTGAGCGACACTGTCTCAAGTGAGATAGGGAAGGCATATGGAAAAACAACGTGAGTGGTGAGCTCTGGTGTGTAAGTTGGTTGTGTTGTGTTGTTATCAACATTTATTTATGAAAATTTGTCATGATTTTTTTTCACTTGTTAGCCTTTTCAGAAAACACCCTAGGTTTTAAAATGCGGTTGTGATTTTGTTGCAATCTTTGATATTGTGAAAAATTGAGAACAAATGCGGCCACAATTGCAATTGCAATGCGATTGTAGAGACCCCAAAAACTTGACATTGTGGCTGAAATTACGGTCACGGACCATTTTTTTAAACCTTGGAACCCTGTCCCCCATCGTCCTTCCCCCTAATATTAGTTCTGTGCCATGAATTGAAGGAAGCCCTTGAATAAATCATAATTCTGTATTGATGGACAAAATTTTTAAGCTATTTTGTAATTTTTGTTGATAATTTTCCAACTGGAAACTAAGGGATACCACTCCATTTATGGTGGTGCATGAATTCGGCAGGCAATATCTATTGCCTTGTGAATTCAATGCATAACATAAACTTGTATAATATATTTGCTTGTTGTACATTTTACTTGATTGCCAATATTATTTTCGTCTGAATTTATTAAAGTAGTTTCTCTTTAATTGTGAATTATGATAATCCTGGTAACTTAAGAACTATGTTCTTTCAAAAAAATTATATATTTCTTTTAGCTAATGTTTACTTGCAACATTTCAATACTAAAGTTCCTCAGTCATAATATCCAGGTACCTAGTTACAACACTCAAGGTAGTTCCAAGAGGCACAGAAGGGGCTGTTAGTGTGGAAGGAACCCTGGCTGGGATTTTAGCATCCATACTTCTTGCTTTTGTCAGTTTTCTCATGGGTGAGGTACTTCGCTAATTTCTGACTCTGTACATGTCTATGTGATGAGGATGGGTGGGAACTGGGAAGTACAAAGAGTTCGTGTGGGTGCCCGGGGGGGGGGGGGGTGGTCTAAGAATTCATTTATGTTGTATGTTTGGGTTGGCTTATTTTGAATATATACATGTATATATATATATATATACACATATATATATATGTATATATACATACATATATTTTGGAAAAAAAAATGATCAATCCCAATCAAACATGCTAGTTAAAACTTAAAATATAATTCTACAATTAATAAATGCTATCAGGAAAAACAGTATGCTTCTCGGCTTGTTATTATAATCATTCTGTTTCAGTTTCAGACGTTATTATTGCTCATTCCCATTACCCCCAACACGGCTTTTAAATAGGAATGAAACATTAAGTTCATCCCTTGAAATTAAATAGTAAAATTAATGGAATGATCTGTGCTTGATGACTCAAAATTGCGGGGAGTGGTTAGTTTGTGATCTACAGATAAGTTAGTTGTTTCTTCTCAGAAATGCTGGCATAAGAGATGGAAGTGGATTGGTTTCAGTCACAAATGCTGTTGGTTATGACTGCTTATTTTTGGGAAATCTATTCCCTAACTTTGCTATTTTTTTTGATGTTGTGTTTCTGTTAAGATTCTGAAGAATGTACAAGGAGAGTAATTGTTAGCGCTTCTAATACATTAATTTTGATTTGTGCTCTTATAATTTACTTCAAGATTGACAGTAGACTCCTCATACCCTCCCCTCAAGGATCTTTGGCTTATAAAGCCTACAATCTAAATGTTTTTGGCTGTTAGTAAATTGATTATGAAAATACTATATCAGTATAAGCCATAAGGTTAGATTAGATACTAACTTTGGTAGTTGTGGTGGAATTGGGTTTTTTGGGTGAGACTAAGTGCTACCTTTTCAGGATCAGTTGTGGTGGAGTTAGTGTTTTCTGTGAGATTAAGTGCTAACTTTTACAAGGCTAATAATGGTTGCATTAGGGCTTTTTGGGATGGGCGTGCATTTCTTTGGAAGTGGGTTTGTTTGTATGAGGTTGGCTGTGCACTCATTTGTTTAAAGGACATCTTTGAAACATTTAATCCTTACTCCTGAGAATTATTGAGAATGACTAATGCAAGAAAGAGAAAAGAGAATATGGGTGCATGTGTATGGAGTTTAATTTTATTATTATGATTTGTTCTTCTGTCACCCTTTTTTGATAATATGTGCTTATTATAATCTTTTATATTTGAGTTAAATTATTCTTTTATCTATCAGATTAAACTTTTATGTGTATAATAATTAGATTAAATCCTGATGATACTTTCATGGTTCAATCCTATCCATCGGCATATATTACTTATTTATACTTCAATTTGAATTACTTGACTAATTATTCAACTTTAATGTTTAACAAGGTCTATAAATAGATTTTCTGGTTGAACCATATCAGAAACCTGACTTGAATGTTAGCATGATATAGCTGCTTGGGGCTCTTGTGAGAAAGCTGTTTTTTCAAATTAGTGGGTGGTGGGTTAAGCACATACAGATCAGTTTTCTGCCCACTGAACACTAAAGTATGTACACAGATCTTTTCAAATCACTTGACTAGAAAGTACATTCTATAAGCTTCTCATAATGAATGTGGGAATGATATGTTATGGATTTGCAGAAATAAATACCTTCAGGGATGTTTTATGAAACAATATATCTTACATCACCAAACATTCCAATCTAGAATCTACATCCATGGGGTATTTTACAAATTCCTTGTTTCATAACTTTGAACTCATGAGATGGGATTCATTTGACATATATCACAAAACATAGTTAAGCTGTTAGATCTGAAGCTGATTCCCCAGCAACACTTGACTGTTGATGATATGCCTATGAAATTGGAAAAATAATGCTAGGTGCCTAGGTTTGGGTTCATAGAGAAGAGAATCAAAGGAATTTGGTGTTATGGAAAGGAATGGAAAGAAACAAACAAGTTCAATGATATTCCATTTCCCTGTTTGGGTTTTGTGATGGATAGAATATAAATAATATCTATAGGCGTAGAACTATGTGAATGCCTTTCTGTGTTGTAGAGTCAAAACTTTAACATAGGGGTAAAAAGTGAAATTTAATGCAAGTTGTGCAACTAAACATAATGGGTCCTACAAGTTCAGGAACACAGCTTGATAACTCCCATGTTTTTCTAATCCATGTGGAGATTAAGAATAGTGGGTCCCATAAAATGCTGAAAAGTCAATGAAGAAATATCCCTATGCATTTACTTATTTTTGGATAGTGTTCCCTCTTTTTTGGATTATGAAACTCATCAAGGGATGGCACCCTTCCACAACTGCAAAGTCATTGAAGAAGAATCCTTATACCCATAGTTACTACTTTATGGTCAGTTGTTTAAGAGTTCATGAACTTAATTTGTGTTTCTGACTTGCTTATTTATTTTTATTGTCAAACAGGTTGGCTCACATGAAGCAATTATTTGTGTACTAGCTTCTCAGATTGCTAATCTTGGTGAGAGCATAATTGGTGCTGCACTTCAAGAGAAGGAAGGATTTAAATGGGTAGGTTCACGAAAGCAGTGATATTTCGTTATCGGGACTATGTCAAAAATCTGTTTGATTTTGCCTATTAAAGTTGTGTACTTGTATTCAAGTTTTATCAAGACGGTCCAAAAATCAAGTTCTTAAATGCCAATCTGCCTACAAGATCAAATATTGGTCCCAATTCCAAATACTTTATGAGATGTGACAAATTCAGACGGTATGCTTGAGCTTGACTGCTTTGTGTACATATACATGATACCAATCTACATGAGTTACTACGGATTAGTAATATGCAAACCATACTTTTGGATGGATCTTCTTTTCTTTTCTGCTACATGCTCAAAGCTGGATTTCAGTTTTTTTTTAAGCACCTCGGGATTTGGTTCCCCAGCTTAATATGTATATCTGGTAGCAGTATGTAGATCAAATGTACTTTTTCACTAGTTATTTATGTTATTGTTTTCTGCAGCTTAACAATGATGCAGTCAATATCATCAACATATCAATGGGCAGTATCATAGCGGTCTTAATGCAGCAAGCCCTCCAGATCTGGAGTTCCTAAACTTGTTGCAGGGTTTTCGAGGAGCTCAATCATATTAACATAGTGGCCATCTTGATAAATGCTTATCTAGAACACCATATTGAGCATTGGAGCAGTGTGGATAAAATGATTATTTGTTTGTCATTGAAAACTGACTTTCAGATATTTATACTCCTGGATGTTCGAGTGCCTTACACGACGCAGCCTTTCCTGACATGATATTCATCTACAAGTTTGATATGTTTCTGATCATACTCAAAGCATGTTGGTTGTCACAAAGATTAATAGCAGTGGCAATGGAAACAACAAAACTCTATAAGCTGTAACCATGATTCAACTCTCTTGTATTCGAAGCAGTGGTTCTTTCAACATGTAGATGTGAACTTCCTTTTGTTGATTCAGCTTACCGTCAAGAAATAGAACAGTTTCTCCCAAGTATTTCTATCTATCATTCTGTTTTGATTTCCCTTGTGTTTCTGGCTGTTGGGAGGGTAAGATGGGGTGTTTCTTTGTTCTTGGCCGGGATCCGTATTTTTTAATGCATGCACTCAGCGAAGAGCATCTGAAATACATTCCTTGAAAGAATAGCTGAAGAGTTTAGTTAGACTTTCATTCTTGTATAGTTAATTTTAGAGATTGACTCCTCTACTTATCAATAGCCAGGATGCATCACGTTGCATTCTTGTGTGTAAGACTCCTTGTAATGCTGAGTTACCAACTGCACGTCATTTGCTTTGTACCCACCAACACAGCAATTTAAGAGTTGGAGTGTGAAATTCTTCTCTTGGGTTTTTAGAGGACAAAACTTAGATATAGTATTATAAGTATTATTGGTGTTGTTTTTTAATTAAAATTGACATTTCATCTTGGTAATTGCTACTCTTATCTTGATAATTAAAATTGGTAGCAATTGTTGAGATATGGAGCAGATTCTGATTAGAGGATATTACCATGACTACGTATGTATTATATAGTTTTACCCCTTCCTTTTGGAAAAAGCATATTGAACTTGGTTGTCATCTCATGAACTCCCCTTTTCTCCAGCTCACCCCCTTTACAACGGATCACCAGTGAGGCAGTGACAGCCATAATGAATTGCGAGCTTCAGTCAGTTGCAAGCTGCCAATAGCTTACTGTATGTTTTCGTCAATGGTTGTAAATTTGATTTAAATGATTTAAATCTGAAATTTTGATTAAAATTGAGTTTAAAATGAAAGTGATTTATGATTGGAATATTTTGTCTCAGAAAAAAGTTTTTGGTAAATTTTAGTACAAAATTCTCGTATGACAAAGTTATTTACTTTTTTGGTTATAATATATCTACTTGTAGAAAAAAAAACTTGTTTCTAAAGAACATAAACCAAACATGATTATTTTTCATAAAAGTTAGTGGTAAATTTTAGTAAATAATTCTCATGCAAAAGTAATATATTTTTGGTCATATTAAACGTACTTTTAGAAGAAAAAAAAAACTTGTTTATAAGGAACATAAACCAAACATGGTTATTTTTAATAAAATTCTGTTTGGCACCATCAAAAGGAATTAAAATTAATATTTTGGTCTTTAAATTTTTATTGTTTCGACTTGGTCTTCTAATTTTTTATTTCATTTTAATTATTTCTCTCTCAATTTAGTCTTTTTTAATTATAGCAGTTTTTTACCACTAAAAATTGATATTTTTGTCAATTTGTGGCACTTTTTGATTGTTATTAAAACCAATAACTTGACAAAAAGAACTAGCCTGAAACCATAAAGAACAAAAATACAAAAGAAAAAAAATACTAAATAATAAAAATTAAAAGACTAAAATACTGATTTTATTTTATAAGTTTGGATAGCATGAACACTACCCCAATCGTGCTATTAGTGAGTTTACAATATTATAATAGCTTATAATCAACCAATCATAATAAGGCAACCACTTAGCATTGCACTTAGAAACAGGTCACCTATCAATTGAAAAATCAAGCAAACACTTACAGAGCAACGGTCATAGTCTCACTTAGCATTGCACAGTAGATGTTCAAAATATATAGCTCTCTCCATTTGCAGTTCAATTCTCAGGATCATGACAAATTGCAAGCAAACCAGAAGGTAAGTCACTAATGTCCAATCAGATTGCAAACTTAGAATTTCAGCGAGGCAGACGTTCAGGGTCTATACCAATATCTCATATGGAAGGCTTGCAACAATTGATATGATAACCAAGGGTAGAAATGATCTAAATGATATGCACTTGGCACAGCTAAAGCCTCAAGGTGGGCTAATTTTTATGGACCCAAAACAATTGCACCGTATGATTACTAGATTCCTTTTACTACACTTCTTCATGATCTTATTTCACTTTAATAGCCTTGAATCAGGACATATAATCCGGAAAAGAATATACAACATCAATATCAAGTTAGCTTGAGAGCATGTCATCCCAGTATTTCATCAACCAGTGTTTAGCTAAATTGCAATGCAATTTCCAGGATGTCCATTAGTTGCTACAGATGATATTTCTTAGAATCATTACATTTACCACAGCAAGATATCTAAATTCTCCAATTGATTTCAAGCTAGGCAATGGTTTTTGATAACTATTTTGATATCAAAATTAGATTTAATAGGCTAATAATGACAACTTAAGTGCAGAGAACAATAAGCACATGGGATTAAATTGTTAAGATTAAAAGATAAATGCATATGATTTTTTTAAGTAGTCATGTGACCACCAATCAACTTTTAATCTTGATATAGTTGTACGACTCAAATTGTTCTACTAAAATGTGATTTTTATTGATTCAATCATTGAATTATAATTATATATTATCTTAATTATTTATGTCAAATTATAGCTCACAAAGGCCTAGTGTTTTTTAACTTGACCTGATTCGTAATTACAAAGCCTTAATATGGCCTATTTGTTACAAGCCAACTTTTAAGGTCTAATCTAACCTGTTTGAAGGACTAGTCTAACCTAAAACCTTACTTACATGTCTTGTTTTATATAAGGCCTATAAAAAGACAAATATGCCTACAAACCTAAATAAGCCTTTAAAAATTTATTATTAATAATATGTTTTTTTTTATTATTAGGTATAAATTGTAGTATATATATGTGTTATGCATTAATTTTTATATATAAATAACAATATAATGTAATTTGAAAGGTATTTTTTAATGATAACGTTTTTAGGAATTTTTTTATCTTTATTTCTAAATTGAATTTTAATATTTTGAAAAAATTGTCAATAGTTAAAAATAACATTATATCACAATATATATTATTTATCATAAATCTAAAATATAATTGCTATAAAAAAGGATATATAATTTGTATGCTCAAAAATATTTATTTATTACAAATTTTAATTATAATATAATTTATATATTCAAAAGTATTTAATATAATTTCATTTTTTTTATAGCGTCAAATTATTATAGCTTATGTTGGATGTGAATCCATTGTTAGTGAATGTGTTAGGTTAGATTATTATACTATGAGAAAAAAGGTTATGCACTGACAATATAAAGTAGTTTTACACAGTCATCTAATCACAAACTACCATTTATTGTAAATTTGTTAACTTTTATAATAAATACTTTAAAAGTCATATTAATGATATTTTTAATTGGTTAACAGTGTAAAACTTTTTACATTTACAATGCATGACCATTAAACTCTTATACTATATATTTATAAATGAAATTATTTTAATATTATCTTATATTTTAATTAATTATATTTATTGACAATTAAGTTGTTCAAGAATTGTCAAATATTTTTGGATATGTCTTAAATATTAGTTGGTTAGGCATATCAACATGCCTAACCCCCCTTCAACTTATTGGGTTGACGAGTTAAATCACCTAACTTATCTTGTCATTTTTGGCAAGTTGACCCAATACATTCAACGCATTTTACCATCCCTAATATAGATACATAGTACAGGGTGTGTTGCCACCACCAGTTCCTGGGCCTTCTATGGAAAAGTTCCAACATGATAATACAGAAGAAAAATTTAAGAGGAGTGTTAGCAATACACTCTCTAATTAATTCCTTATAACACACTCTCTATTATTAGTAAAAATTTATTAAAAACTACAAAATAATGAGTGAGAATCATTAAATAAATATTTTTGAGATTTTAGGATATAGAAATTTTTTCATATTAAAAAAATTAACAGTAATTATTTAAAAATATAAATAACTGAAATTTAAGAAAAAAATATCAATGAAATAAAGTAATTATTAAATTTTAAATTTCCAAAATAAATGTAAAAATACTAAATAATTTCAATTTACATAAGATCTGTGAGAAGAGAAAAAAATAAAAGATCAAGATGGCCTAAGATGGCTTTGAAGAGAAGGAAAGAGAGAGAGAAATAAGAAGAAGGGTACAAAAGGAGGAGGATGGTGGGTGGTAAGGGGAGGGGTAAAAGGTGAGAGAAAGAAGGCAGAGCATGCAAGGAGGGAAGGGGAGGGTGAAGGTGGGGGTAATTTGGGCATTTCAAAAAGTCAAAAAAAAATTGAGGTGTGAAGAGTAAAAACTGATTTATTTTTAGTCTTTATAATTTATTTTTATCTGTGATCATTATAATATCTAAACATTTTGTCTTACGAGTATTTCTATTACAAAAATGCTTATGAGACTTTATCATATGCTGCCACGTGACAAGATATGGGGCATTGACTATCAGATATGCAGGTCAACTCACTAAGTGTCCTGGATTTGGACCTAGTGGTTGGGCCAGACATTGGCGGGAGAGTTTTATAATAGTTTGATAGATTCAACTGGGTTCGGGCAAGAAGAATATGAAATTGAAAGAAGAACTAGGGAAAATAGTCACTGAATATTATTCACTACTCCTCTGACATGTACAAGTCAAAAAGAATACAATGGTAATGGCAAGGTGAATTCGAGAGCACCTTCTCTCTCTTTTCAATCTGAGTCAGTTTCTAACTACTCAATTAACTATCTGTTTTACTATTTATAGGTAAAGCTAATTAGATTGTTCTGTTATTTTCCTCTTAGTGCCCTTTACATATACCCTTTTGACTGTTGGACACCTATCATAGTTTTGCTATTTCTATACCGTCTTTTTATTTACAATTCATACGTTTAGGATCTACTATTAACGAACACAAGACTAATTTAATATATTCAACTCTGTTATTGATATGTTTTGTGGGCGTTCACAAGTACATATTGGTTTAATTTCCTTGTGAATTAGACATTTAGGCACGTGTAGGTAGTTTTACCTGTTCATAGGTATTCAACAAATTGAAGACCATTGTAAGACTTTTATAAATTTTTGGGTTAGGTCTCATTGGTTGTATGCTTTTCACAAGTTGGATTCTTTTTCTCTTTGACTAGGTTTTTTTTTCCTGTTTATATCATCGAGAAAGTTATTTTAGATGTACTACTCTTTTGCTACAAGATTCTTGTCTTCAACCTTGACAAATGATCTGTTACAAGATTTTCTTTAGAGAAGATGGAGGCCAATTGAAATCAAGAGAAAAAAGAAAATGAGAAGATATCGTTGCATATTCCTATGGAATGCAAAATATTTGTGGAGCACCAAGAAATTAACTTAATACATTTATCATGTTATTTTGATACATATTTAGAAAAACGCTTCATTATTTTAGCATGTGTAATGCACAGAATAAAAATTTATTTCATATAACTAAAATTTATAATAAATAAATATTTTTGAATATATAAATTATATTATAATTAAAATTTGTAATAATTAAATATTTTTGAACATATAAATAATATTTTAGATTTATGATAAACAATTTACATTAATGTAACATAAAGTTAGTTTACATCAAATTCATTGTTATTAAAAAAAATAGGCAAAATAAGTAAACTTGACTCATTTAGGTTAGATCACTATCAATTGAGTGTAAAATGATCTAATTTCCTTCTGTGATGAGTTAAAGATCGGTTACACACACACACACACACACACACACACACACACACACACATATATATATATATGAAAAATTAAAACCCTATGTTATGCAATTTGTAGGATAACTTATATTTCAAGTAAATTAAGTCATTTTTATATTGAATGAGTAAAATGATGAGATTAAAATTTTTAATTTTTGTTTGGATTATTGAAAAATATAATAAATACAAAATTTAAATAATGCTATTAAAAAAAAAATTTTATTTAAGATGAAAAAAAAACTGAATTTAAAAGATAATTTTGTTGCACATTTTTTCTATGTGTGTGTTTTTCTTTAAAAGGTAATATACATGTTCCATTATTATTATTCTCAATAGTCTAAAATGACTCATTATAGATTATACATATTATTGTATATTTTAAAAAATGTATTTAAAAAAACACATATGTATTTAATTTAGTTTATTTCTTGAAAAATAATATTTTTTTACCATCTTTTTAAAAGATCTTTTTTCAAAAAGAAAATTATTATTTTTCAAAATATAAGTTAACACAAACATGAACCAAATTTGCTCAATTAATGAAAAGATTGAGCTTGAAACCATTTATAGGTTATTCAAAGGCATTGTTAGCTATGAGTGTCTAGAAGAAATAATAAGTAAACTAGAATTTTAGCCCAAGATTGCATAGATAAAATTCAATATGTAAATTTTATGATTATAAATTTTTATCATAAAAAAGTAAAAAATTATTCATACCATTTAATAAATTTGTTTACAAAAAAATATTAAATATATATAAATATAATAATTGTCAACATAATAAATTAAAATTCAATAATAATCTTAGTTTTTGCAATTTTATTTAATGATAACAGTAAAGTGGGAGAAATTTAAATAGAGAAACAATAGCTTGTTCTTTTCATAATTAGAAAAAGAGTAATGATAAATCAATAGAGTTTAATGATCATGCATTGTCAATGTAAACAGTTTTAAATTGTCAACTAATCATAAATCACCGTTAATATGACTTTTAAAGTATTTATTATAAAAGTCAACAAATTTACAGTAAATGGTGGTTTGTGATTAGATGACAGTGTAAAACTACTTTACACCGCCAATGCATAGCCTGTTTTCTTAAATCATTATCCCTAAGAAATCGAAAAAAAATTATCCGCACAAAATAAGAGATGAGAGAGACAAGATATTTTTTGTAAAAAAATAGGCAAGACAGTGAAAATGAGGTATGAGATAAAAAAATCTAATTCAAGTAAGAGATAAAAGAATTTAAATCAATATGCAAGTTAGAAGAGATAAGGATAATTTATTCCCATAAAATCAGATAAAATCCTTATGAAATCATAGATGGATGGACAAATTAATTTAAATTAAGCAAGAGATGAATGAATGTGAGAAGAAAAGATAAAAGACTAAGATAAGAGATACAGAAATTTAACTCAGAAAATAAGAGAAAGAAAAATCTTAGGAGAGGAATTTTTGAAAACGAATAATATTTGCATAGAGAGTATAGTTCACCTTTGTTTGAGAGAAGAAAATTTAAGCAAAATCGAATATAAGAAGTTGGAAAATAAAACTCTCATAAGCTAGATAACTATTATAATTTATATAGGATAAAGGAACACTACTTGAGTATTCAAATTGTAATCTCCTTATTTAAAAAATAAACAGAATCATTAAAAAAAAACCAATACCAAAGTGAAGATAACAAAAAAATTAAGAAATAAAGAAAATCAAAACTCATACAAAAGTGACAATGAATGCAAGAAAAACAATTCTAGGGGGTGGAAGATGAGAGAAAAGCCTTTTAGTACCTTGTTTTTATAGCCAATCATGTTCCTAAAATTATTATCTAGCATTTAAAATTTGAAAAGTTTAAGAGATAAAGATTGAGAAAGATAAAAATTGAGGGCTTGTTTTGATTTTGGGAGGATGTTGATAAATAAGAAGAATAAGAATAAATCAATAGGGGTAGATGACGAATTTGATTTTGTAGGCAATGATTTAAAATAAGAAAATAGAGTAACAGATGAAAGAAAATAAGCTAAGAATATAAAAATAGATCAGAGAATATGACATGAGATTTTCTATTGTTGATTTTGTTGAGATAGGGAAAAGGAGTGGTTGAGAGGAGAAAGAAAAAATAAAAATAGAAACATTGCACTATGAGAAAGTGAATTACACCACCATATAAGAGCATTCAAATGAAAATAAATGGGAGAGAAAGTGGGGAAAGTGAGCTCCTTTGGTGATAGATAGAGGTTCTCATATAATATATAGGGTGGATATTATCATAAGAATTATTAACACCACCATAAGTAAAGTAAATTATTTAGCACGTAAATTTTAAAAATGATTTAGACAAGTTGATGATACAAAAGAGTTATCATTATATGAAAGATAAAATATTTTAACATATACAAAAATATCAAACTAATATTTATTTAAGTTAATGGGTAGTCTACTCAAAACACATCCAAAATTATGTAAAATGAAAAATATTAAAGAGAAGAATAATGATCACTCCTTTATAAATGACAATATTGTTGATATCAATAATTAATTCTTGACATCAGAGCAATAATGCAGTACTAAAGTTTAATGAGATTGACCAAAATAACTGATAACATTTCCTTTTTTTTTTATCATGCACAATTAATTATATGTGAGTTTAATAACTATGCAAAGTTTTACATTGTTAATTAATTAGAAATCATTGTTGTTATGACTTTTAAGATAATTATTGTAAAAGTCAACAAACTTACCATACATGTTAGTTTTTGATTGGATTGTTGGAACCAAAAACATATGAAGTATCTAATCCCCCAAAGTTTTGAAGATAACAAAGGTTATTAGATTTTTAGAGCACTTGTTTATAAGCAGCTATTTAAGTCTTGCTACATAGTAGAAAGTTTTTGACACATCCAACATGCTATATGAAAATCTGGCGTCTAACGCACCTCTCTAAATAAAGCATCCAAAATGTTTTAGAAAATAGAAGCATCCAAAGCGCTCTTTTGCAATATCCATCCAAAGTTTTTCTTTCCCTTAAATCATCTTATCTTAAATTCGTCTAGATGACTTATGTTAGATACAACTTAAAATTAAGTCTCATATATTTTGTCCTATTTTTTTTCATATATATAATCTAATGTTTATATTTCTCAACATTTAATGAAAAGTAAGATAGTTTTGTGATTTAGTGTAATTATGCAAAAAAGTAAGTTAACTTATCAAGCCGTCAAACTAGAATAAGGAATGTTTAGAACAAACAGCTTTGTATCGCATATTTGCACCTCACACCTAGGTGTAATACAAAAGCTGTTTTGTTTCTCTCTCTCTTCTGTAATTTCAAAACACACACAACCATGAAGGTTATGCATCAGAATGTGTTCCTAAAGAATGAAGCCCTAAGTCTCAACGGCTATCTTCTCAGAGGCTATAAAAGCAAGTTCGGAGAAAATGAAAAGAGAGAAGAAAGAAAAGAAATTCTCTACTTCACCTTGTTGGACGATCTTGCAATACGATAACTTTCATATTCTTTTCATTTCAAAGTGTTTGTAACCATACTTAAGCACATAAGGCAACCCAAGCCCTTGCTTTAGGCGCCCAGTAAAAGGTTATTTAGTATTAACAGTTATATAACTTTTATTATCAATTAGTTTAGTGTAGTGGTAACTAAGTTGTATTTTTTTCTTAATGAATAAAGTTCAAATCTTGATAGAGGAAAAAATTCTTTTATTTTTTAAGGCCCCTAATTTTTCTGATACTTTTATTAATTTTAAGAAGGCCCTATCTCAAAATTTGCTTTGGGCCTAAGAATATGTTAGGCCAACCCTGACTTAAACTTTCATATCCTCACATTGTAAGCTGATTTCTTGTAACAACTTTATCTATGTTGTGAAAGCCTAGAAAGGCTTGGTGACTAAAGAATACTTGGTATCTAAGTTTTCTTGGGTTGATCACTTGTGTAAGGCCTAAAGAGGTGGTTAGAATACTTGCTTGTAACCAAGAGGTTAGTTAGTGGAAATCCTTCTAAAGCAAGGTACTGGACGTAGCTTAGTTTGAGCCAATATAAAATCTTCTGCGTGCTTTTCTTTCCCTTATCTTTACACGTGTTTTGAGTTAAACATTATTTCATATAATTGTTTCTACTTGTGAAAATAATTATCGGTTTACTAAAACTCACAAACACACAATTCAACCCCCCTTCTTGTGTGTTATTTTCTCTTTCATGGATAACGATGTAAAACAACTTTACACTGTCAATACATAGTCTATTTTCTCGTTATATGTTGTATTATCAATAGTTATATCACCAATTCAAGAAATATACAAACTACTTTAAAAATGAAGTATATAATGAAATGTTTAATAAATTACTTAATAAACTATAATATTTGATAATATTGTTAATCTCAATAAAAAATTACACATATTATCTTTAAAATATTATTTATAATATCATTTATAATAATTTATAAATTAATAAAAACTTTATTTATTAAGATATTTTTATATATTTAAATTATTTTTTTTATATTGAAACAAACCAATGAAACACATATGTATTAAGGGCGCATTTGGATAAACAACTTAATTAAGATCTTATTCAATAAGCCCTTATTCCATAAAAGCTTATATCATAAATGCTTAAAATTTAGGTTTAATTGCACTTTGTGCGACCTAAGTTTCATCATTTTGAGAATTTTGCAAGCCTAGGAAAAAAATAACCCAACTAATTATCTTAATAGCCCAAAATCTAATTATCTATTAACATATTTATTTAATTATTAAATCCAATTCTTACTTATTCAATCAATTATTTTTTTACTAATTTAATATTTTATTTAACCTTCCTTTGATTATCTATTTAATTTATTTATTCTTACACTCTCTTAATTAATTTAACTATCAACTAATTTCTTACTTAATTTTAGTTAATTATTTTCACACATACTAAAATTCCTAATCCTTTTTATTAAACCTCCTATTAATATTTAAAGTTTCACAAATCTTATTTTGATCTATGCACAAATTCTTAATATTTTTCCAAGCTAATTTCTATGACTCTTTTTAATTACATTAATTTTGCCCAAATATAATTATAATACAATTATTTAAACTAGTAATCAATAATAATAACTAGCAAAATAAAATAAAATATTAATTTAATTAGTTTTCACAAATAAAGAAATTTAGAGAAAAAGATGATGTTATAACTATTGATAAAGCCTCTAGCATCAATCTCATATCATTGTTTATGTTAAAGAAGCTTGGTGGAGGTGAAGTTAAGCCTACAAATATGGCATTACAACTAACTCCTATCAAGAATCCTTATGGAATTATAGAGGATATTCTCATTAAGGTTGGTAAATTTATATTTCCAATTGACTTTGTTGTGCTTGTTATGCAGGAAGATTCCAATATACCTTTAATCTTTGAAAGGCCATTCTTAGCTTACTAGGAGAGCCCTTATTGATGTACAAATTAAAGAGGGGAGCTAATATTCTGAGTTAATGATGAGAACATTACTTTCAACATCTTTGAGGCTATGAAGCAATGTAATGACATAGTGGGATGAGTTATGATAGAGGTAATAATGGATGAGATGACTCATAATTATTTCAAGCAAGGCATACTTCATGCACCCCTTGAGAAGGTGAAGGTGAATTCTATTATGCATTCTATTATGCATTCTAAAGAGGAGCTTGAAAGTAATATAGGGGGTGCTTGTGGAGTTTAAAATCACAACCACTTGTGTGTGTCAAAGAAAACCAAAAGGAAAGGTTGAAGAAATGAAGGAAGAAGCCAATAAAGGTATCTAAGGAGCATAAGACTACCTTACAAGAGAAAGTCTTCTACCCAGACCAACAAGTATATCATTCCAAATCAAAATTTTATTTTATTTTTTTACAGGGAAACAAAAGTCTAAATAGTCAGGACCCTTTGTAGTCAAAGAAATTACGACCAAAGGAAGGGTAGAGATAGAAGATTTGATCTCAAGGTGTTACAAAGTCAAAAGAGACAAATTGAAGTCTTATCATGAAGGGGCAATAGAGAAGATAAATGCTCTTTTCATTATGAAGGGACCTTGAGCAACATTGGAACTTTAGGCTCGGGACGTTAAACACACTACTTAGGAGGTAACCTAAGCACTCCTACCTTTCTTACTTTCTAGTTTTAGTTGTTTTAGATTTTAGATTTCTTTCTTTTTCTCTTTCTTTACTTTTCTTCTTAGGAATTGAAAGATTGAGAAGTATGGTGATACTTCACACAACAACTTGCTTGATTTTCTTCAAGATATTCTATGCTTACTTAATCCAAATAAGTTCTCTATACTCTTTTACTTTTGTGGCTCATTTGTGTATATGCCTATTTTTTACTAAGTTGGCCACTAATGTCTTTCGGTTTTCTAATCTATGACATATTTCCTTTCTCATCATAACTTATGGATTTCAAACTTGGATGATGCCTGTAAATGTTTTACATTGTATTGAGAAAATTAGTTGCCACTTGCTTTTGTATGTCACTTATAATTTGAAGATTATGCACCTTATGAGCACTGCCTATTAACACTTACTAGTAATGAGATTGTTTATATTGTGTGTTTCCCTTATTCTCATTCCCATGTGAGACTTTAAGCCTAAACAAATTATTATTATTCAGTGTATTTCTTCATGGCTTGTTATTTGCTCTAGAACTTAACTTGTTTCTTATTATTGTTGCATAACATATACACACACAAATGATATAGGCAAAATTTTCTCCTTTAAGCTAGGGCCGCCAAAATTAGCCACTCTACGTATTTATCCTTTACTAACCTATTTGAGCTTCAACCCATTTGTTCTTTGAATTAGCTCATTATAAGGCAAAATGTGAAAAGCCATATTGTCCCTCTTTATTGAAATTAAGGGATTTAGTCTTACACGACACTTATGGTTTGATTTTAAGTTTAGGGTTGTTAACTTGCTTAAGGATAAACAATAATTTTAAGTTTAGGGTGGAGATACAACAAAATAAAATTCTCTTGAAAAAGAAAGAAAGAAAGAAAATGACAATGAAAATGTTTTATAAAAAAAAAAAGAGAAAAAGAGAGAGAAACAAGAAAAATAGCTCAAAAAGATGTAATGTTTTCTGCCTAGTTATTTTTCTATGGTTATTGTGAATAATTGGGTATGAAAAATTGGTAAGCAAAAACATTAATGCCAAGCGATGATAGTGGTAACTTAATTTGTTGGTGTGCATAACAGTCATTTAATTCCAATTAATTAGCCTAGTTCCAATTATTTTCGCACATTTGCCCCTAGCCCCATTACAATCTGAAAAAGACCTCTTCAATGTGTGTTACTTCTTTTATGATGATAACTTTAAAATCTTAGGGATAATATGTAATGATGTTGAGTATAAATAAAACCTTTTTTGGCAAGTTAAATGTATACAGGTCATTTTTTGAGGAGTGAGGTCAGCATAGAGTGAGGTGATTGAATTAATATCTTATGTTAACTTGTTTTGCTCTAGAAGAGAATCATGACTCTTAGGAGTGAGTGAATTCAATTTTGTGCAATTATTCATTGAATTGAAAAGGGCAACATTGATGTATGATTGAATTGCGAGAGGATTGAGTTAATGCAGGGGATTTGCTCTGGCCCTTAGTTTTGATTGATTATTGCTTGAGCACAAGCAAAATTATAAGTTAGGAGTTGTGATAAATCTACAACTTACGTAAATTTATAGAGGCATTTTACATGATATTTTCATTAACTCATAAAAAATTTAGGAGAAAATAACTCAATAATAAGAAAATTCTTATGACTCATGTACCTAAAGCTGATAATTGAAAATTGCAAGAGTTTTACTTACATTTTTGGGTTTTTGAATGTAGAAAAAATGAGCAAGAACATAGGACAACATTTGACTGAAAGTAAAATGATTTTTTCAACCTAAGAAAACCAAAACCAACATCGAAACAAAGCCAAGTGTCAAAAAGGAGACTTGGACATATAGACCAACACTCAACAGCAAATACATTGTGCTCGATGCTAACATGGAGTGAAAAAACCAAAAAATGTCGGTGCCCAAATGGTACCTGGTAGAACTTTACTGGTGCTTAATGGTGCTTAGCCTGCGCTAGGCTCCAACATATGCTAACTTTCAAAATTTTAAAGAAAATGGCCCCAGTGTTGTTGTGTGGCCAGAAAGCCCAATTTTAACTTTTTTTATTGAAGGAAATTACATGAGAATGACATTCTTTGACTCCTCTAAGTACAAAAGCAAGGAAGAGCTTAAGGATTCATCACTAGCTATTGAATCTTGAAGAACTTGGGCACGATTCTTAAAGATTTATAGCTTTTTCTCTATCTATTTTTTGTTTTTGTTTTGTTCTTATTGACTCTATGAGTTTCTAAGTTCTTTAGGACTAGGCTATGAGGAACCTTGATTTGAGCCTTTTGTAATTGATTTCTCTTTTAAATTCTTTTTTTTTTATGTTCATTAAGTTGTTGAATTTAGCTTAGTGCTTTTCAATGATTGATCCTCATTAGGAAATTGATTAGTTATTTAAATCTTACAATTAAAAAATTAGGTTTAGACTATTTCAATTCAATAATCATTTAATTGTTGAGCCTAGGGATAAGGATAGATTGTATACATATGTGTGGATTTCCAAAACCTAAAGCTTGTTACTAATTTTGCTTGCCAAAGGAATTAAAGTCCATAATTAGGAATAAAGGATTTACCTCCTAAAGATTGGGGATTAACTAAACTAGAGAAATTGGATGTTAATCATATAATAATAAGAGATTTAGAAAGGAAAGAGATTACTTGAGGGGAGAATAAAGGGGTTCCAACACCTAACCGTTTTCATTAATTGAATTTTCTAATACTTTTATTGCATTATGCTTTTTTTTAATTATATCAGAACCCCAAAAGTTCTCAATTCTTTCTTAATTTCTAAATCAAAAGAGTTATTAATCGATTGAGTCGTTAAACCACAATCATCATGGATATAATACTTTCTCACTTCTTTATTACTTATACGACTAATACACTTGTCATGATCTTAACAAACATCTTATGAACTAATTATAACATATTTTTATAAACTCTCCTAAACACTTATAAGGTAAATCCAAATAAGTTGTTCATAAGCTTTTCCAATTTATAAGATAAATCCAAATAAGCTGCTCATAATGTAACGCCCGGCCACTTACAGGATGAGTGACTGTCCCCACAAACCAACACAAGACTTTTCAGCGTGCTTTGTCCTCACTCACACGCTTCCTGGGAAACTTCCCAGTAGGTCACCCATCCCTAAATCGCTCCAAGTCAAGCACGCTTAACTATGGAGTTCTTAAGTGATGGGCTACCGAAAAGTAGATGCATCTTGTTGGTATAGGTAGCACTTATTAATTCTTTTAAGCTATCCTCAACTGTACAGTCCCATACCCGCACAGCCTCTGGATCCCTCTCGTTCGGGTGTGTATTCGATTCATTCATGTACCCCTCCCGCTGGAAGCCTGCCAGGAGCCGCTCATTGTCCGTGCCTCATCTCTTTTGCACCGGCGATCACTCCCCGCCCTCGTCAGCGCCCGGGATGTTACACATAAGCTCTTCCAAATGTGGCTTACATCATTTAAAAGAGCTTATAAATAACTTAATTAAACTTATCTTATGTTATAAGTGCTTGGGAGATTGAGACTTTGAAAACGCTTATAAAAATATATTATGACTAATCCATAAAATGTTTTTAGCTTATGCTTATAAGCTCTCCAAGATAGCTTATAGAAATAGCTTATGTGAAGCTTATGAAAATACTTACCTTCGAATTTTGTCAAGGCTAAACATATATAATACTAGAATATAATGATTTACCAAAATGACTAGTGCAATATTTCCAGTACATATAATATATGAACAAATTAATATAAATATTAACTTATACACAAAACAAATTATAATTATTCGTTGCTAGTAATTTTTTTTTAATTTTTTATATGTTTCCTTCTTTTTTACTAAAAAATATAATTTAATTAAATAAACTTATATTTTTATATGTTGCTAGTAATTTCTTTTATAAACAAATTATAATTATTCATTGCTAGTAATTTTTTTATGTTTTCTTCTGCAATGGTGTGTAGTGGTTGAGTTTTTATATTAATTCACTATTTTTATATACTCATATTTGTTTCTATATGTGAATGGTGAATTTTTTAAGTTTATATCATGATTTTATGATACACACACACACACACATATGATTTTAATTTTAACACTTTAATTTATGTTTTAATCATGTTTTGATTATTTAATATTTTAATTTTTAAAATTATTGATAGGTGCATGGTGAGTATTTTTATGGATATGGTTTTAAATATTTTATTTTTAATTATGGTTTTATAATGTGTGTATGCGTTCGTGCGTGCATACGTGTGTGACATAATTTTTTTAAAAAAAGTTATGATACTTAAATTTTTGTTTTTTAAAAACTAAAAATAGGTAAATGGTAACTAGTAATTTTTGTTTTTGATTTTTTTGTGATATATATAATGTTAGTATATTGATTATTTATTTAGTTTTAAAATTTTTAATTTATTTTTCATCATGATTTGTTTCTTTTTTTTTTTATTTTCAAAATGAGACAACTTTTTATAAGTGTTGATATAACAATGCATTCAAACACTTCAAATTTGTGTAAACGCTTATCAACATATATATACAAGAGAAAATAGACTATGCACAGTGTAAAACAATTTTACACTGTCATTCAATCACAAACTACTATGTATAGTAAGTTTGTTGACTTTTACAATAATTACCTTAAAAGTCATACTAACAGTAATTTTTGATTGATTGATAGTGTAAAATTTTTTATACTGACAGTACCTAGTCATTAAATTCTATATACAAACACAAATAGTTTATTAAATTTTAAGCACTTATAACATAAGTTCTTAAATAATAACAACTTATTGAAAAAAAAAACTTAATTAAGTTGTTTTTCCAAAAGGTTAACTTAATCAAGAGCAGGGACAAATTCAGGGGGGGCAAGCAAGGGCCTTGCCCACCCTCCCTCCCTTTCATTCCTTGAGAACTATATATGTTATTTTTTGAGATTAATTCTTTATGTTTCAATTATTAAATATCATTTTTAACTATAAAGATGATAAAAGAAATAGGATTAAAAAAAAACAATATTCACAACTTAAATAACAATATGATGTATTTTATTATTATAATTTAATGTTTATTTAATATTTATTGTTTTGTTTTTTTGCGCCCCCCTCCCACCCCCTTTAATAGGCTTCTAGATCCGTCCCTGATCAAGAGTGAATTTATATAATGTTAATTTCTTTACTTTTTTTGTTAAAAGAAATAATCCTTAAGCTAATTATTTCATTTTTTTATTGCGCATAATTTTTCATTTCTAATTTATTTTTTATAAGTTTCTTTCTAATTTATTGTTGTGTAACAGATTTATTCTTCTAGAATGAAAGCCATTTATCTCGAATCTGGTTATATAAAAAGGCAATATCTTTTCGCAACAATCACAAAAATTGTACCCATACAAAAATATACATTCCTTAAGCTAAGATCTTTTTAATAAAATTTAGCCACGGATTTTTAAGCTCTATTATCTGAATGAAAGTACAATTTTCGCACAAGTTGTTAGATATTACGTCGCGTTAGTACGGTCCATCATCATTGGATTTGTCTTTGTCGAAGAATCTTATATATTGATTATGGATATGAAACCGGTCCAGTCAGTCATATCCATATGTCTATGATCAAAATTTAGCGCGACCATAACAAATGATCAAGATTTTATGACCTCCAGGTCCATGTGTTAAAAATGTCACATCTCGCTTTCGAATTTGGATCACTCAATATTCCAAATACAAACCGCAATATTGCATGACAGCTCATTTTTTAGGGCCAAAATATATTTTTTAGTCTAGATAAATGAGTTAAGTTTGATCTTAATTTTAATTTTTATTGATTTTAGGTTTTTAAGTTATTATAAAGTTTAAATTTTTTAAAAATGATCTTTATTATAATGACATGCATTTATATATATCACATCACATGTTACACAAAATATGTTATTGTTACTTTAAAATTATTGTTCACGTGAGTTAATTAGATGTATACATGTCATATTATTATTAAATGATGATAAAGAATTTTTAAAAAATTAAACTAACATGGACTAAAATTAATAAACTTTTTTATGACAAAAAATAAATTTAACCATATATACATTGACTAAAAATATGTTTAAAATTTTAAAGTAAGTTTAAAATTGTTTTTAACAATAAAATGGAACAATTTTAATTATTGGGTTCAATATGAATGCAAATCAGATTCAAGACGCAATGACGTTTGCATGATCAGTTACTTTTTGCTCCACACATGCGGAATATGACTAGTAGACTACAGCTGCCTCGCACAGTATTCGTCTCGGTGTTTCATTCTCAATCACTCAAACTCGATATATGAATAAGAATACATGGCTAGACTGTTCACTATTATATGGTTGCAAATATAACTCCTACTGTTAAGGATTTTTTTGTCCTACGACATGTAGGATGTCAAGTATCTACATTTATTTAAGGGAGATTTTTAGGTGAAACAACGTTATCAAATTAATGGCGTTGCTCTTATTCCAAGGAATATCGTTCTTGTAGGTCCTGTAGACTGAGATTCACCATTGCACATTCAATTTCAGGTATTTGATTAGGTTTTTGTTTCTTTGTTTATTTTCCGTCTTTCACAACGACCACAATACTCAATATAATTTCAAAAAGGAAAATACTTAATAGTTCCAAAGGAATTGCACGAAAAGTATGAAAAGTTAAATCAACTACCGCTCATGATTTCTGTCAAATCTAATCTTTATATTTTTTTTCTTTTTTAGTCTTTTGTACATAACGGTTTCATACTATAATGGCTATGTTTGACTAATCGTTAAAAAAGTATTTTTATGAATTTCAATACACAAGCTTAAATTTTAATACATAAATAAAGAAGAAAAAATTATTATTTTGGAAATAAAAATACTTTTAAACTCTCCTAACTAAAGTTTAAACATGCACAAAAAATACTAGTAACATGATCTTTCTTTTCTCACTTTTTTGTTTTTCTCAATAAAAAATATGCTAGAAGAAGTATGTTACTAGCATGCTTTATAGTATGAAACCATTCTGCACAAAAGACTACGAAATACATTAGTTTTTTATTGGTTAAGGTGTTTAAAATTATATACCCTCAACACTAAAAGTTGTAGAAAAAATAACTTTTAAGAGACTCTTTCACAATTATTCACTTTGGTTAAGAAATTTATTTATATTAGAATGAATTAAAATATATAGCACATTTTATCTGTTGAAGAAGGAAAGTGCAATTTATATATATATATAAAATAATATAATATAAATGTCTCACAAGAAAATAAATATAATTGAACCCCTTTTTCAACAGTTCATATTAAAATTATTAAAATAATTATTTCTTCAATTAAAGTAATCCAAAATCCAAAAGTCAAATTCGTCATGTAGTTGGCCACTTTAAACGTGAGTTATCTTTCTCACTACCAAGGTGCAATCAACAATCAAAAGAGGTTTATAATAGAGTGGCAAACAGACAAGGTATCACTTTCCCCAAATGATGAGTCGTAAGTTCTTATCTAACTTAACCATTAGTCTTTCTCGAACATTATCAATGACAAGGAAAAAAATAATAATTAAGACTAATACAACACACCCCACGTGATGTATAGCACTAAAGTCACCAAGATTATCTTATAACCTTTTCGCGTACTTGCACATTTTAGCAAAGTAAACTCTAGATTAACCAAGATTAACTTTTCAGTAGATATTTTCCCTTTGGAGGAATCATTCAAGAAATCCTTTTATGGTATAAAATTTCTTGTGGTTAGATTTAGCAAACGAGGCTGTCATCCACATAAATTACTTCTTTCGTTAGGATCTCAGGCTGTTTCGATATTGTCCGTAATCCAGCAATGAACTACTAGGCAAAGAATAAAATTATTATTATTATTAACTTTAATTAAAATCTATTACACTACCATTTAATTATAAATTATTATATAATTTAAAATGTTAACTTTTATAATAATTATTTTAAAAATCATATTAAGTATAATTTTAATTAATTAATAGTGTAAAAATCAACAGTATATCAAAATGAAACTCCTCTTTCTGGGTTTTTAATCAATAATATCACTCAAGAAACTCCATCCTTTCAAACACACCCCTCATTGGTGAGGATTACGCGTTCTAAGAACCAACTAACAAGTTCTCATTCAATTAGATATTATAAGTATTTGTGAAGGGGCAAAACTCGTAACACAACAGACCAATATTGAATCAGATTTCTACTATAACCCAATAGATGCATCTACATAGGATTCAAGAGCTAAAATGAGAATGCTACAAGACCAAACTTAATAGTAAAAGCCTTCTAAACTCCCATTATTTGTTTCTGCTTTGCTAGGCAAATTTCCAATGGCATGTAGAGAGTTAGATATTACTCGCTAGAAGAAACTGAGACAGCCAAGAATAGGAATATGTCACTAATCCAATGAAACCTCACTGCAACATGAGAGAAGTTAGAATCATACCAGAAAATAAAGGAATCAATGTCTCTAATTTATTAGCAAGAGTAAACAAATTAAAACTGCCTCCGGCGTCTCGAAAAAATACTACTAATCTGAGGTTGTTGCATGTGAGTAAAGCATATGTTAGGAACAAACAGAACACTATCGGATGAATATTGAGGGTCTTTTGGCCAGTATAACCCAGAAGCTGTAGGTGGGGAAGGGATCTGAGGAACCGTCCAAGATGAATCCGGAACGCAGTTCCAAATAGTCATCCTCCTTCTCCATTTCCTCTTCACCGGATCTTAAAACAGGAGAATCAGAATCCCAGAGCTTACCACTGTCAGCCTGCACGCACACTCATCAGGAAAGGAAGAGGTAAAAAAAGAAAATTACAAAACCATAAAACCATAGAGATAATCAGATAAGGCCGCAACAAAGCTGCTAACACTATCAAAGCACAGTCTAAATGGAAAGTTGATGAAAGTTTCATTACAATGTCAAACACAAATAAAAAAACATGGACACTAATTTAGGCAAAAACAAAAAATAGAGGTGGATATGATGTGTACCTATAGTAATTTGCCTATCTATATCTGTACATGGTGAGCAAACAAAGACAAGAAATGTGAAAATAATTAATTGAATAAGAATAGTCACAAGGAATGAAAAGTCTTAGGTAGTTTGAATGTTGAAAATTTTGCCTTTGACATGTGTGTTTAGGGTTTAGGAATTATGTACAATAATTCCTTTTTCACATTTTTATCCAAATAACATCATGTTTTTAAGCACTCAAACAAAATAGGACTGCTGTTTCTTGATCATGGATCACCATTGAGAATGGCCATTCCCTAATGTAAAGGTAATAGCTCATCGTCACCTTTAAGACGTGGATTTATTAATCTTTACATCTAGCAATATTTAGTTCAGAAAGAAATTATGTTTCAAGTGAAAGCCAACTGAGTATTGCACTTCTAAAAGGTCAAGTTTTCCAAAGTTAAAATGGGCTTACAACTAAGGGAAAGAAAGAAACCAAGCACAAGAACTTCAATCAACCAATCTGTTATATTCCACTGTTTGAAGTCTACTCAATATAACACCTTTTCTGACCACAAATATGCAACATATTTATAAAACCTACACTATATTTGCCACTTTTTAGTCATGTGACCAACATGTTAACAGGGCATAACCCTCAGAAGACAGGATCAGCCCGTCCCTGTCCTTTGCGTGTGTGCTGCGTGTGTGTGTGTGCATGTGCATGCGTGTGAGGTGAGGGGGGAATATCATACAGATAATTAATCTATGACAAAAGATGAATCTGAACTCTGGAATACTAACCCAGTCAAAAAAACAAAGCATTAAAAGATAGAAACTCTACAAAACCAATTATCAGGGGATACTACTACTAGGCTATGAGAGTATATTTCAACAACTATGAACATACCCTTGATGATCCTTCCATATAATCGTAATTCTGACTGAACTCATTTAGGCCAATAAATTCATCAATCGTCCACTGTGAGATATTTCCAGCTGTAGAACCACCACCAAAAGACACCTTAGCTGGCGGTGGAAACTCCCCAACTCCTCCAACTTCAATGGGTAAGACTTCATTGTAATCTGATGGCTGGGGCACTGTGGAAACCTTTTTAGAGACAGAAGAAGACTTTGTATCTGAAATTTTCTCCCCAGAATCTGACTTCAGAGAAGTTGAGGAAGCACCAGGTTCTATAGCTTCAAGGCCTACTCTTACACCAGTGAGAAGAAACCTCTGATGACCAGAGACATAAGCATTTGCAGTGTGTACTGCCAAATCACATTTTCTGCAGAGCAGAGCCCGATCCTCTAGACAGAAAAAATAGCCTAATGCTTCCTGTAAAGAGTAGCACACTCTACCATCATCACAAGCTGATCCAAAATGACAAGCAGTTTAAATTCATATAAACTGAACCAGGACAAAGAACAAAATAAGAAGGATATGATTAAATGCTGACAATGGTTTCAGTAACAAATATATTTCAGACTTCACGTATAAGCCAAAGATTTCCTATAACAATAAAAGCACAAAATGAAAACAGAAAACATTTTCAACCCAAATAGACCTTTATGACCTCAAATAAATATAAGGAATGCTCTCTTTCATTAAGACTCACGTTATATTCATTGTGAATGTTCTTCAATGAAATTAGGGTTTGTTTGGTGGTTAAAATAGGCTAAGGATGGATAATAAAAGAGAGCATGATAAGAATAGAAAAGGATATGGTCTGGATAAGCTCTTATCCTATCATGTGTTTGGTGCACACTAGATAACCTAGTAGATAGTAATATAAATTGTATGTAAATGACAAAATTACACTTGCGAAAAGTAAGGGTAGTGGTGGGAATGATGATAGTTGTAGTGATGGTGATGTCATTGGTAGTGGGGACAGCGATGGCTACTGTAGTAATGTTGGCAGCTGTGGCAATGACAATGGTGGCAAGTGGTGAGGCAATGATAGCGGCAATGGTGGTGATGATTGTTGTGACAATGACAACATGGATTGTGGTTACAATGATGGTGGGTGGCGGTGGCAATGATAGCGACAACTGTGGTGATAGCGTTGCGGTGGTTGTAGTGGTGGAGACAGTAAGGACAGTGATTGCAGCCTATGTAGATGGTGATAGCAACGATGATGGTGGCAATAACAATAGTAGTGATAGTAATCAAGGTGGTAGTGATCATAGTGGCAACAATAGTTGTGGCAGGCGTTGACAACAATTGTGGTAGTCTTAGTGATGGTGTAACAAAGAGTTGTGTAATGTGAGGAGGGGTGAGAGGGAAAAAATTCTTTATCCCATCCTATTTCTTCCTAAACCAACTCCCCTTAAGAATAACTTTTAAACTAAAGAACAGGATATGATAAGCAAACAAGTTAAGCTTATCCTATTTAAACAACTCACCAAACAATACATTAAAATAAGATATGATAACTTCTCCTATTCTATATATTTTTTTTCCACCCTATCCACCAAACCGGCCCTTTATGGATACCATTTATATTCAATTCAATCTAATTTGGGGAAAAAAAATTACACCATTAACAAAACCTGGAAGGATACATTTTTCAATAAGCCTCACAAACTTAAAACCCCTATCACTGCAGATGATATCAATCACTGAGCTTTGTTTATAATTCCATCAGAGACTAAAGACCAAACATAATTAGTATCACATTCCAATCCTCACAAAAATTTCAACAGTATCCAATACAGTCATTTGATCATACCCAACACTCTATTTCCCATGTAGTAAAACACATCTAACTGATTCCAAAGAATAGAAAATCTCCATTTTACACATTTCACCAAACTAAAACAAAGTAAAAACCACAAAAAGCAACAAACCTGACAAATGTCACATTTTGGCATATGAGAGGAAGAGGTAGAAAGAGACACTCTCTGGTGCTTGCTGGCGAGCTTGTTAGCCGCATGAACCTTCTCATCACACACCCAACACAGCGCAGCTTCGTCAGCACAGCACAGAACCTTGGCCTCTGCAGCCTCACACACGTTGCACTGAATCTTCATCCTTTCTACCCCAAACCCAATTCTAGTTTCTCCCTTGCCACACCAAAAGTTCCTTCCTTTCCCTCAACAAAACACCTCCCTCCCCCAAAGTTTCTCAAACTCTACCCTCTATTCTACAGAAGATGGTCAAATTAAGGGAAGGGGAATCAGAGAACCCCACTTGGGAATTGAGAGAGAAAAATAAAAGAGAAGAAGAAGTTTTGGGGCAGCGAGAAGCAGAGGGGCAGGGTTTAAGAAGTGGGGGAGAAAGAAAGAAAGAAAAAAAAAATGAAGGATATTTTGAGGCCACGAAGTTCATGTACACGTGGCGGCAAACGGGTAGTGTCGTGGCAGAGGAGACCGCCAGTGCTGGCTAATGGCTTCAGTGATGCTACTGTAAGAAATCAAAATCTTAAAAAGAACAAAAATCTAGGATATTTTTTATTATTATCATTATTATTTTCATAGTACAGTACTTTACTGAAATTTTTGGCTGAAAATTTTTGGACAGTGTTACGGTCAATCAAAGGATGCTCTTCAGACTTAAATATTGGGAAAGTCTAATAATATGTAAGTTAACTTCAGGAGAAGAAAAACTGACATGCGTTATACAAAATTAATATATAATGTTATACAAAACATAATATTACTATCTATAAGAGGCTTCGGGCCTTAGACTAATGAAGTCAGTCCAGCTCTGATGTTTATGAAAACCTGTTTTAACAACATTGAGCAAGAGTTTCCTACTTTTCAAGGCAAAAATGTAAAAGGAAGAGAGATGTTGAATTGAAGTTCCACCGGATTCAACTGAAAAATAAATACACATTATGTATATAGTTAACATCATTGTAGCAGGTATGTGCATTTAATATGTTTTGTAACTCTAATGGAATTTTTACCGATTTGAGCGTGAAAGTACTTTTTATAAGTATTTTATCCATTTTTCACGCTATCTCAGCCACGCTGGCGTCTTAACTGATTTTAATAGAATTCGAACCTTAGCCTTCCAGCATTTTAGAACAAGATAATAATTCATTTCAAAAAAGTCAGCAATTCACTTTAAACAAATCGGCAATCTATCTTAGGATATTATTATTCTACTTTGAATTCGCTATCCACAACTATTTCGGACTCATACGATAGTAAACTTAAGTTTTAGATATTTTTTTCCTTTTTTCTATCTGAGGACTTTTAGCTTTATATTTTTGCTGACCGGGGGAGGATACACATCCACTAATTTTGGGAAATGTTTTCACTTATGAAAACAAAATGAGAAGGTACAGGGTTGTGTCATGTCCCGTTGTACCCTAAGAAAATGGAATGGAGTTTTGGGGAGTTTGCAAAGCGTGAAGTGAGGCCCCATTGTTTGAGGCAAAAGAAAGAGGGGGACGGAAATTAGTTCTGGCATGAGTGGGATATTTTGTAGCACAAGAAGAGATACACCATGGTTTTAGGTGAAAGGGAGGGAAAAAAATTGTAGTTCAAAACTGGGATCTCAATGGGTGGAGTGGATTGGAGCAAAAGTGGGATATTTTGTTACATTGATAGTGAAAATTCAATGTTTTGATAGTTAAATCGAACTAAACTTATTCTGTACCACAAAAATAAGATAGTTAAATCAAATGTTTCTCCAAAAAGTTGAGTGTTATTAACATTTATTTTCTTATCATATTTTATTTTATCATAAAATCATTAGTATGGAGAAAATTGAATAGAAAGACTGAGACATAAGAAAAGAGAAGAATAAGAAAAATAAAAAAAGGAACATAAAAAAGTGCTTTTAAGCCTTGTGATCAAGCTAATTTTCTTTTCGGTGGCCCGATCTAGATCAAGCTTAAACTAGGCCCCTTTTTTGTCCATAACAACTATGGCCATGCCTAATTTTAGGCTGAAACATAGACCCATTTATCTCTGCCTAGTAGTCTCATTCTATTATCACAGGCCCACATATCATAATGTCTCGGTTCGTTTTCTCTGATTAATTTCTGCATCCATTATAGCAATCGAATGACGCCAGACAATGTGAATGCTAATAATTAAATCAGAAAAAATATCACAATGAAAAGCTGATGGGTGCTTAATAAGGCTTAATGCATAGTTTTATTTACCACAATTTCGAGTTGTCTATGATATGAATGAATATTTGGCTGAACAGTCATTTCATCAATGAGGTATAAGAGTTTATGTAAAACTTTGGCGAAACACCACGGTGATCTGTCATATCGTAAACTATAAGATTAAATATGGTTTTGATTGTTGAAAATATCACAATTTGTGTTTGTTTCTATAAAATTTTATTCGTTATTAGTCCCTATTTGAACAAAATAATGTGATTTTACGTCCTTACTAGGGAATAAAAACACATGAAATGAAAAACTAAAACCGCATCATGTAAAATGTGAAGACTAAAAATTAATGAAATTTTTATAGAAACTGAAACTAAAAATTGTGACATTTCAAGAGACATCATATTTAAATCAAAACTATATTACCAAACAGGGTCCAAATAAAGGCACATTACATTAAAGCTCCAAGGCTGTGCTTTATTGAACATGATGTAACAAAAACAAAATTCAATCCAAACAGGTTCGAACATCCCAGTTTACATATTATTGCAAAATGAGGGTAAAGATTGCATTGACATTGATAATTCCAATGGCGTATGGTTGGATTATGATGTTCACCCTATATCAGCCTTTGAAAGGCATAAAAAAAATGTTAATCTGTATGTACTAAGATTATCAAATCATCAGGTGGTCGCGGCACATAATCTGATTGTTAGGCGACTGGCATATTTAGTCATATATATCCATTGCATGAGCATCATTTACAGCTAGCTATAGCACCAAAATACAATAGCATGTTCAAGATGGGCCTGTTTTTAACTTTAATAAAAGGGGTATAAAAAAACTCTTATCCACTACAAAGGATAAAAGATGAGATGCACTAGGTAGCAAAATGCCCTGGCTATCTGTGAACCACAAGACTTTCCACTATGAAAATACTCCCGCTTGGAGCTTATGAGTGATACGTACACTGGAAACTTTATCCTCAATTTTATAGTCTAGTCAGCTTCAAATTTATGGCCAGGATATTAATGCATGAGACTCTGAATTGCATCTGTTGCTCAACCCTTAAGAAGGAATGGAACATTGCAAGCTCATAGCCATGTCAGCTCATGTGGCCTATATTTTTCATTAAACACACTAATCCTCCAACAAAATTTGCGTATTCTCCCGATGATGATAAGCTGTGAAATTTACTTGACATCTTCTCTAACTATAACAACTGATGAGGCATGAAAACTTTCAGAACCGGTGCTTTGGAAGATATCTCAATGATATCCCCAGCTTGGATGGTATAATTGATATGAGAACCATCAATATATACCACACCATTTTTACAAGTCCATGTAGCCACTATTGTCTGGTCATGTTTAATCAATCCATGCATAAAGTCTGAGGCTGCCCCAGGTGAAATAGGCTCCCTTACCATGTACTGGAGATCCTGAGATAAAATGGGCAATGGAAATCCACCTGCTGAATGCATTGCAGCAGTTGACCCAGCAGCTGTTGACACTCTTAGACCACTTGATCTGCAGTTAACTAGAGGGGAACATGGCTGGTCTCCCTCTTTGATTCTGCAAAAATACATGCTTAGTTGGCCTCTTTACAGAGAATTAATGCAATGAGATGAAAATATGAAAATGTATGAGTTGAATTTCTCGAAGCTCTTGCCTGAAGGAGAATCTAGAGAGTGAAGCAGGACATGGATGTGCAATTAAGATATCATTGAGAGCATAAGTTGACAAGTGTAGTCCATTAACAGATATCATGATCCTTGTTAACTCGGAAGGAACAATTTGACCTTCAAGTATACCATCTAAAACCTGTAAAAGATTTTAAAAACTAGATAGAAGAAATATTATACTTAAAGCAGCTAGCCAGCTAAAAAGATCATGTTTACAGTTGTTTAAGGTACAATGAAAAGGATGGAATGATGGAGATGACCAAGAGAAAAATAAAGTTCATAGTGCTTCTTTGTTTAAATGATTTGGATTGAAGCACTATGGATTACAGGAAAGCTTCTTCCATCTGAGGTTAAAGAGGAGCCATAGATCAAGGAAATAATTTATTTCCCCATTGACATAGATATGACATAAATATGAAGACACACAGAGACCAATATTTTAAAAACCAAACCAGTCATTGAATTGGTTGAACCAGTTATATCTTTTAAAAAGGGTAACCTAGTGCTACAAAGCTCCCGCCATTGCAGGGTCTAGGGACGGGTCAGATCCATCATGGGTCTATCGTAGGCAGCCTTACCTTACCTTTGCAAGATGTTGATTCCAAAACTTGAATCAGTGATAATTAAATATATATTTTCAATTTTATTTAAAATATTATGTAATATACTAACATAGAATCAAAAGAAATCAAGTTAGGTAAAATTTTAAATTAGCTTACAAGGACAATACTATTTGTCCTGCAAGATGAAAAATCAACAATAAAAGACTGAAAAATAACAATCCATACGTGGGCTTCATATGTGGGCCTTCATTGCTTTGCTTGGCTTTAGGCCATTGTTCGGCTCAAAAAATGTTTTTGGTAACTAAATATAAAAAATAAACAAAAATGGTTCTCCCCTTCTGGCTCTCTGAACATCGGGTTTTTTTCAATTAAATGGACAGGTTCCCCACTTTACCAATTCAATTGGCCAATACAGTCCAATTTTCATATCAATGACACAGCCCCCATATACATGTATGCATCGATTAACTTGCTAGTGAATACCAAATATATTCATAAGCATGTGGCAAAAAGTTTATCAATTCTATAATCATTAGGAGAAGAAAGCAAGCAACAAAATGCAAAGATAAAAATCATTTCTAATTCCTAATTTTAACAAAAGCCAAAAGTTTTGTCTATTTTTTATTTATTACACTTTGTCCAATTTTCACCTTTCAAATTTCCCATATAAGTAGGGGAATGTTCAGCATAGAATTCATGTCAAGAGAAAATCCCTTATTTCGCATATATCATATATGTGCAATGAATATGAATTTTTTTCATTAGAAATAAGCATTTGATGCTGAATATTAATCTAAAATTTGAACAAGTCACATAAAAAATAGAGTAACATATCAACAAGTAAACTTTTAATATGGGGAAACAACAAATTGTTTAGGACATACAAATTAGAAATTTAAGAACTTTAATTTTCCTTAATTCTATGAATTGATTCCCCTTCAAAGATATCACCACTTGTGCTTCAGGCTTGCAGCTCATCAACTTATGGACTAGATTAGTATCAAATTGCAAGTTTTGTAACAAAATTGAAACCTGCATCAACTTATGGATGTTGGACACATTTACGTAGACTTTGACAAGTAAGTCACAGTATAATGATTAAACTAGTTTCACAGGAGTAATTACTCGTTCATCATTATGATAAATTGACAAGTGTCATCAAATTTGAACATTTCAAGTTACTGCATGTTCAATCTTTCATTCCACACATGCTCACTGCCAAACCTCAAGGAGTAGCAAGAAAAAAAATGATTACTGCTAATATTTCCTCTATTGGTAGAGAAGAGCTAATCTTACTTGTTCAAAGTTTTCAACAGTTGCAGCACAAAGATGGCCTGTGCTTCTGGTAGCATCAAATTCACTGCTGAACTGTTCCACCTATTGCAAATGAAATATGACCAAAATTGGCTACTAGGTCAGGTTGGTTCTTTATCGCAATAATCCAAAAGATGGTCAAATAAAGTGTTTTTGACTCTGAAGCTAATATATCAATATTAAAACCAAAATGACATGAATATAAACCTCATCAATCTGTGTAGGGTCAGAATTCACTCCAAGAACAGGAATTTTGTCATCCATTAAATGGCTAGCCTGCAGAAGAGTTCCATCACCACCAATTGTAACAACTAGGTCCACATCATTGATGGGCTTTGACAAATTGTTACGCTGCACAGCATTCCATTCAACTGACTTTTTTTGCAGAATGGCTTGACAAAAGTTTATTGCATCACGGTGCACCTTACACCTGTTCTCCAAGAACTGTATGATCTGCAATTTTTCCAACAAAATTCAAATTTCAAATTACACTAGAAAGAACTACAATTATGCCTAATATCCATCCCTTATTAAGTAAGACATCATATGTGGGTCAAGCTCTTCGATACATCCACAGGAATCAAAGCATAAAAGTCAGCTTATTAGTATCTTATTCTTTCTTCATTATATATATAAAATCAAGTGAGTGTGACAACTTAGAGGTAATATTGATCATTCATGGATAGTTATACGGTCAAAATTAGCTCTTCTTTCTGACAAGAGCACGCTCTCACCTAATATGCTTCACACGCATGACCACACACACAAACACAATTACTTTCATGGTTCTAGTTCATTTGTGTTGGGGAAACAACACCTCTCATGCACAACACCACAAAATAGGAACAGCGGAAGGACACAATTTTAACATAATTCAGCACCTTTTGCCTACGTCCACAAAAACATCTCAATATTTATTCATCTCAAATAATCACCCCATTTTAAGCTTTTTAGAAAAACTTGAAAAACCCCTCCTTTTACATGACCCTCCTCTCACTTAAGCTTGTGACCCCTTCTACAGGCTGGGTGATTCTTCTCATCTTAAGAATCCTTATTTATACAACTTGCATCCTATTCTTAAAAAAAGAAATAAATCTTTAAAATAAAAATAATATCTTTAAATTTAAACAAAATCCTAGAAATTTTAAATTGGAAATTTGAATTGTTTTTCAACAATCTATAAGAAATTACTACCCCATCTTTTACCAACACAAACAAGCACATATAAACAAGCATTCAGCATCTTACTAAAGCTTTTCTAGGTTGAGATGAAGGTGGGCAGGAGGGAAATGGCAAAGTAGCTGGAAAGATACATAAATATATTTGATCTTGCGATTTTCCCACCTACCCATTTTAGATTCCAAGTTCCAACCTCGCACAGCCAAACAAAACCCCCACATTGACATTTCATCAAGCAGGATGTGTGCATAGGGGAAAGTGAGGAACCAAACTTTCAATTCAACCGTGGCCTCCTAGAAGAAGACTCAAAAACGCAAACAAAACCATCACAGGGAGTGGATAACCAAGCATGTGAAAGGGGTGATGAAACGAAAAGGGAACATGGTGGGTGCAGTCAATGTTGAGAAGAAGCCATACCTGAGGATGGGTGTGGGAAGGTGGTGAAGATACACTTAAGGGTTTTAGCAGCAGTAACAATCTCTTCATAATCATTTGCTTTTGCTCTCTCAATCAACTCTCCTCAAAATGTTGGCAACTTGCAATTGCAGGAGCACGCAAACAAGCACTACACCTCTGCTCGTTAGTTTTGATCAACGAAAGTTTGCGCGAGTTGGGTTCCGGTAGTTTACTAGGATCAGGAAAAGCTTCAAGGCTCTAAAAGCACATTTATCAAGGTACTTACAGGTTATCTATCAACAAAATCCTCACATTGGCAAAATTCGAACTCATGTTCTTGTTACCAATTGAACCAACATTTGTTGGCACCTGTGCTCGTTGGTTATGCATAAAGGTCTTTCCTCAAAAAATAAATAAATAATAATAGTTTGCAACTTTGATCATCAATTTAACTTTACATCCAATATTCTGCTCATCATATTTTTCAAATATTCATGGTTTAAAAAGGAATAAATTATATTGAACATTTCATGAAATTTTTTTAGATTTTAAATAATTCTCTTGTTTTTTTAATGTTTATAATAACTTTTCTTATAAGAATACACAATATAATGTTTTTCAAATAATTAAATAAGTTAATATAAAGATAGAAAAATGAAGAATATCGTGTACAATTTGAAATTTTTTTAAGAAATATCAGTATAATTTTTTCTTTAAAAAATGATAATTATAGGGTGTGAACCATGACCACACAAGTATAAATAAGCAATAAAATATTTACACCACTAATATATTTGGTATAAGTATAATAAAAATATGAGTAAATTGCATTCCTCTTTCTTAGGAGATGCAATTATTACATTGTTATCCCTTCTTATGTTGAAATATATAATTTAGTTCATTTAACTTAACATCATTAAAGTAAATTACACTCTTCTTCCTTTAAAGATGCGAGTAGGACTGGCAATGAACTGAACCAACTCAAACATAGTTCAAGATATTCGACAATTGACTCGTTGAACTTGGTTCTTGAATCAAATGAGCTAAACTTGAGTTAATAATTGAGCTCGTTAAATAAACGAGCTAAACTGAGCTAACAAGCTAAACCAAGCTGTTTACGAGCTTGAATTGAGTCGAGTTTGAGCTAAAAACAAACGTTGATATCAAACTTGAGTCGAGTCAAGCTTGGTTCAACTCACCTCGACTCAACTCATTTCTAATCCTAGATGCAAGCATTAAATTATCCTTCCTTTAAAATATAGAATAAATTACACTTTCTCCTCTTAACAGATGTAAGTATTACACTGTCTCTTTCCTTTTGTGTTAAAATATATAATTTAGTCTATGTAACTTAACATCATTGTTTTCAAAAAAAAAAAAAAAACTTAACATTGTCAAAGAATTTTTTTTAAAATATTTTAAAATATATTTTTAATTAAAACATATACTCAAATATTTTTAATTTATTAGGTTATCATTCACCCTCGATAAAGATAATTTTAAATATGTAGTTAAATTTAAAATAAAAAATTTATTGAAGCAATAATTAAGAATAGAAATTATGATATATATATATATATATATATATATATATATATATATATATATATGTATGTATACATATATATATATATCAATTTATATATCATATTAATATAAATTTAAAATTTTCTATTTTAAAATATGCTTTATAAATTAATTTTTAAATAATAATAAAATTTTAATGTACATTTATATATATAAGTATTAATTTTTTAATATTTACAATTTATTTAATAATATGTTTTTAATATAAATATTTAAAAAGTTATATGTTTATTATACATATATTAGCATTACATTTATTAAATTCTACATTACATTTAATAATATAGTGTTTAATATTATTATTAAAATTTATTATATATTATATATTATATATTTTTGGTCACCATGTTATTAGTGTGAAGTATCACTCAGCTTTGTTGATGATTAATCTCTGCTGGAAAATCTGGCTGACCACCTTTAGTGCAATCTCTCCTCCCAATCACATTTTTTCTATTCACACGGCTCTAACCCGAAACCTTAGTTAAGAGATTCGACCCAATTTCACTCGAACCAACGACATGTTGGTTATTATATATTATATTTAATAAAAATAATAATTATACTATACAAGAAAATATTAGTTTATTTATATATTTATAAAAATACTTCATTAATAACATCAATTAAATACTACTTTAATATTTGTGTTTAATTTTATTTTACTTTTGTGTATATATATTATTTTTAATTTGATTACTTTAAAATATGAAAATAATAATTAAAAATAAAGATCATTTAAATATATAGTTAAATTTAGCGTGATTCATAATAATTTATGTAAATTATTAATTAAAGATATAAATTAAGAGATAATTTGTTATATATATAATAATATCTATATAATTGAATGAAATATTTAAAATAAATTTTATGAACTAGTCTTTTTAAACAATAATAAAGACTAATTGACATTCTAAGAAAAATAAATTACAATAAGACTTGATTGAATCTTCAAAAATCAAAGTTTAAAGGCAAATTTGAAATTGACCCAAGAAGTATCTCTACAATAACTAAAGGAGTTGAAGAAAGTTAAGGATGAGCTTACAAGCTTGAAGGCTAAAAAGTCAGCCTAGGAGCCCTAAAAGACAAAGCTCAATTCAGACTGGAAAGTTGAAAGAACTCGATTTATGGACAACGTGAGTAGAGCTTGCAAAATGGGTCTAGCCTAATCAACCCGTAAAATGGGTTAGGCTAGGCTCAAAAAACACTGGCCCAAAAGAAACTGGGCAATTTTGACCAAACCCATTTAGCTCGGTGGGCCAATTGGCCCTAGGCTGGGCTGGCCCAGTACCTATAATAAAAAAAAAACAAATAAAATATGTTATATATTATAGGTAAAAAAAAAAAAGGTAAAGCAATTAATTAAACTAAAAAAGGAAGAAAAAAAACCTAGTACCAAAGACCCCGACCTAGCATTTATGTTCATTCAGAAAGAAAAACTAGAAGGAGTCGACCCTAAAATGCAACGCCTTCAGTGTTTACACATATATATTATGTATGAAATGCTATAATTGGATTACAAGTCATTTGCTTAGGAATAGAGTTGTAACTTCTATTATATGTGATTAGAACTTGATATTTACGTTGTGGCCTTCATTTCTTTTAACTTTACTTTTTAATTATATGTGATTAGAACTTGATAAAAGAAAGAAATAAATATTTACATTTCTATTATCATAACAACTTTGCATACTTGGAAAATAAATAATAACACTAATAATAGCTTGCTAAAAACATAAACCAATTATTAAAACTTAAAAGGAAGAAACATGTATTAGTTCAAACAAAAAAAAATAAGGTCAATGCTTTACTTTTAGTCTTTTACTTCTATCTTTATGGTTAGGTGATAATTACTTGGTAACATAAAAGAAACAATTTAATTTTAAACATTTTAAATAATCTTTGACGAAAAAATAATAAAAACAATAGAGAAATAACATTAATCGATATAAAAAAAAGTTAGGCTAAATTGGCCTTTATGGCCCACCCAAGGCCGGTCTAGGCACCCCAACAAAAAAAAGGCCCGAAGGGTGATCAGGTCAGGCTGAGCCGAGCAGAGCCCTTTTTTTAAGCTGGCCTGTGCAAGCTGGGCCATTTGACAAATCTAAACGTGATGGCCATCATTAGCAAGTCTTTTGACAATGTCGTTGTATAATTAAGAATTTTGAATCCAAATTTGAATATCTTTATTGTCACAATTGCTCTTTACACCAAAGATGACCGCATTAGGCGCTTCAACTCCAAAGCTTCCTTCACCCAGTAAACTAGGCTTTAATAATTTGTTTATTTTGAAGTATTTTTTGAATTATGTATTTCGGTCTTCAATGTACTTTCTTATCAATGAAATGACCAAGTTACTTTCTTGCTACATTATATTGCTATCTCAACTCATTTTACTTCAAATTATCATATTTGTTAATGAATTAATAACTTGGCAACCTCAGACATAATAGGTGATGATTATTCATAACGATGATTTGATTAACTTTAGACAAAGTAAACAAATAATGACCTTAGATTCATTTAACAAATGAATCAATTTTGGATCATATCATTGTATAAGTATTGTATTTGTAATATTTGAATTAGTTGTAAACTTCAATCTCCATGCTCTTTGCAATGGATCTTACACATCTTTTAGACTTCAGATTTACTTCTATATAGATGTTAGTTCTTGTAGCTTTTAACCATAGGTCCTATGTGTCTTTGTTTATGTAGACTTTGATTTAGACTTCAATCCCCATAATGTTTAACCATAAATCCTATGTGTCTATGTAAACTTCAATTTAGATTTTAGTCCCCATGATGTTTAACCATAGGTCCCACATGTTTATGTAAACTTCAATTTCGACTTCAGTCTATGGTGTTAAACCACAGGTCCTACATGTCTGTGTAAACTTTGGCTCCCTTGCCTTTGGAAATGAATCTTCAAGTTTTTATAAACTTCAGCCTCGACACTTCTTGTCAACAGGTCCTACACATCTTAGTAGATCTTGACCTCTGTTGCTTTTTGAAAAGTCAATCCTACATGTCTTCCTTTAAAGAGAATTGACATAAATAACTTAGTGTATAAGGCTGACTTTCATTCATAATCAGGACTTAAATTCATCTAGCTGTAATAATTTCTTAAATCTTGGATATTCTATGTCCAAGGTATAGCCTTTCTTTCTAAAGTCTCTAATTGATATGTTCTCCTTCTAGTAGCTTGAACTACCATATAAGAGTCTTCCTAATTTGTAGTCAACTTCCCATGGAATGAGTTTTTTTTCCTCCTATATCATCCATTTTCTTGACATGATCTCCCTTTTCAAAGTTTCTGGGATTTACATGGTTGTTGTATCTCAAAGCAACTCAACATTTTGCTATTGATGCTCTCATATAAGTCATTACCTTCATTTCATTGAGGAAATCTAACTCTTCTCTTCTAGCTTTTCCATTTCTAGCCTCTTTGAACTTAACCATTGTGCATAAAATATCTCTAATCTCAATTAGAATAGCAAATTTTGTACCAAAGATAAGTTGGAATGATGTTTCTCTAGTAAAAAAGTGGGTTGTAGTGTGATATACCCGTAACACATGGTCCATCTACTCTACTCACTTCTTTTTCCTAATCCAAACTCTTCTTAAGGGATTTCAATATCACCTTATTCATCGCTTGTGCTTGCTCATTTATCTAAGGATGATCAACCGAGGTGAAGTGTTGCTATACAAGTAGTCCTTCCAAAAGAGCCCTAAACCCCTTATTAGTGAATTGGATTTTGTTGTCTATAACAAGGGCCCTAGGTAAACCAAATCAACTTGCAATGTTCTTGTAGAGAAACTTTTGAACATTGGATGAAGTGATAATGTCTACCACTTTAGCTTTATTCCACTTTGTAAAATAATCAATTGTCTCAATTAAAAACTTTATTTGTCTAAGTGTCAGAGGAAAAGGGCCCAATATATCCATTCCCTATTGATAAAAAGGCCAAGGGATAGATGTCACCCAAATCTTGCTTGCTGGAAGGTGGCTAATGTTTGTTTGTTATGGCACTTATCATATTTTTTAATGTACTCGGCCAAATCTTAAACTATGGTTGGCTAGTGAAACCTTGCTTTTAAAGCCTTTCAAGTTAGGGCTTTTCCTTCGAGATGATTGCTATTACTTTCTTTATGCAACTTGGCCCATATTCTTGTTCTTTTTTCACCAAACACTTTAAAAATGGCTAAGAAAACCCTTTTTCTATAAAGTGTCCCATTAACCACTAAATACCATTTTTTTTTTCTGATAGACTTCCTTTCTTGAAGTAATCTTGGATAGGCATCATCCATTTCGATTCAACCTCTACTTCTATAATTATCTCTTTAATCGAGATATTAGGTTTCAATAGAGTTAGTTGGATCACTAATATATTATTCTCGACCTTCTTCATACTAGCCAGTTGAGATAACATGTTGACCCTCACATTTTATTCCACAAGGGTTGTGTTGGAAATGGACTTCTTTGAATAATTCATATGCTTCCTTTACTTTCTCCTCTTTGGCCTGATATTCTCCTCAAACTTACGAGATAATCAATTATGAATCATTGCATACTATGATCGACTTTGCTTATAAATCTTTAGCTATCAAGAGCCCAACAAGGCACCCCTTATACTCAGCTTGGTTATTAGATGTTGGAAACTCAAATTTCAATGATTGTTCTATCACTAAGTCACCCTATCCTTCCAAAACTATTCCAGCTCTTGCACCTTTTGCATTTGACGGACTATCTACATATATAATCCATTCATTCAAAGTACTTGTCGTTCCTAATTTAGTCATCTCCACAATGAAGTCGGTCAACACTTGGCCATTGATAATTGTCCTGGGCTCGTAAATAATATCATGCTCAGACAACTCCACAACCCAACTTATCATTCTCCCAGCTAGGTATAGCCGATATAGAATTATCTGTATTGGCATGTTAGTTCTGATTATCGTAGGATGCGCATGAAAATATTGACAAAGACATTGAGCCATGAAAACTAAGGCAAAGGCAGCCTTTTCTATATTTTGGTACGTTAGCTTGACCCTTTTTTAAAACTTGATGACAAAATACATTGGGAGTTGAGCCTCTACTTATTATTTAATGAGGATTGAACTCCTTGCTTCATTATTGACTACTAAGTAAATTATAATCCTCTTTCCTAGATCAGGTTAGACTAAAGTTAGTGGACTGGCTAACTCCTTATTCAACTCCTAGAAAGTTGTTTCCCATTCTTCACTCCATGGGAAGATCTTTCCTTTTTTCGAAAGTTAGTAAAGAGGAAAAGATTTATGAGCTACTTTATCCATAAATCAAGCTAATGTTACAACTCAGATTGTGACACTCATTCACATTGAACACAACCCGTACTTATTAAATTACTTAATTAGTTATTAAGTTTGAGTTGATGAAAATCCGAGTAAAATTTTTGGATTTTGTTTTACACTCGATTGTCTTTTCGAAACTTTTAAAATAGAAAATTCGCAAATAAAACGGAACTTGAAAATAAAAGTAAAAGATAAAAGGAACAAAGTCTATTATATATACGTCAATAATGTTCATCATGATTACTAAGATAGAAATACAAAGAAAGTCAATGGAATACAAAAAAAATTTGAATTACATATTAAAAGGCACTGCCTACCCTACTAAGTATAACAAAAAAGGTCTTACATCAGAGTAATGTCTATACAATCTAACTCATCCTATATATAATCTTAAGAAAAAAATAGGATTCCCAGTCTTCATATGTTGGAGTAGTCTCTGGATCATTTAGTATAGTATCGAGGTGTGATCATTGGGCATCACCGCCATCTTCACGTATTCGCCCATAAACAACATACACAAAGAGAAAGATAAAGGACTAAGGTGATTTTTTTCTTAAAACCACTTTCTCATATATGATAAGGTATCCTACCGTCAAACATAAATAATTCACAACTGACAATAATAAAATAGGGGAACCTAAGGTCTTATCTAAGTTATACTATCATTGACTCTATATGGATCCATACTTCCTATTTGTGAGTAATAGTTCTTGACAAAATCGAAAAGTGATTGGGAGTACATATATCCCTCTCACCACATAACATGATATAGTCCTCATCATCACTGAAGAACAGAGCAACAGCTGAGGACATCCACTGTCCATATATAGGTATACTCTGACATTGAATACTGAGCAGTTGTTAGGATTATCAAGCTTGGTTAGGCAAATATCACAATTTAAAGGTGTTACCTTGACCATTGAGCAATTCATTGCTTGATACCTTAACCCCAAGACCTCCTCTGCAAGGGGTCCTTGCCTTTTATTCCTTAGCGTACCAAACTGTGGCATTCCATGCAAGGTGTCTTGCCACTGCATGTCCTTCGCAACACATTACTCACTAACTTATCATTTCTTCATTTATCACTTTTAATTTTGAGCAGAGATTTCCCCTAGTCTCAGCTTATCTGAGCACCAATTTATTTTCTCTTTAATGTCTCTACTTCTTATTGCAAAGACTTAGTTTCTATTTATTTCACATTATAACAAATTAAGGTCTACATACTTGTACAAAATATCTACACAATTATAATTCAACAATTCATAATTTATAAGTCATGCATCAAAGAAAATAATTAATCACATTAGTAATTTTCTAATACATTTTATTCACTACCTTAAGGATAATTAAGCTTTAATCTTATTTAATGAAATCTTAAAACTAAATACTTCATTGTCTAGAAACCCAAATTACTTAAGCAATTAATCAATAAAGTTATAATTTAGTTTAACTTAGAATCTTAGATACTTAATAAAGAATTAAACTAATTAATTAGGAATTAATCTTAACTATAAAAACCAAATTGCATGCTTATAGAAATTATTCTAAGCTTATGATTTACCCAAGTTAAATTTGAATTTCTACTAAACTTTATTTATGGTTACTAAAATTTTGCTAAAACTTTAATTAATCACTTTTAGGGAAATGCTTTAGGTAAAATTTAAAAAAAGTAAAAAACTAATTTGAAGTCAATAAATTTTTTAATGGAAGAAGTTGAAAACTTTGTTTAAAATGACAAGCAGAATTTCTTTCTTTTTTCTAGATTCAATGGCTCAGTTTGATCTTTAAGTTTGAATAATTAAATAATTTTTATAAAATGTGATCCATAGCTTGTTGGAAAAATAATTTTGTCTATTTTCTAAAACATCCAAAATCACATTAAACAAAAATCATTAAAAAAGACACAAAAATAATAAGCCAGTGTGGTCAAACAGAACCACTAGATGACTAGCAAACTATTTTTAGCTTTTGGTCATTCGTCTTAGAACATTTAGTAGCAAAGTAAATTTTTTCTCAAAAATATATTCAATAAGATTTTCAAATTGATCAAGAACATTCAAAACAAAGATTTATACAATTTATAGTGATTTTTGAAAAGTGGTAGTTCCAGAAAACAATTTTGGCCAAAATCAGTGCATGACCAACAATTTCCAAAATTTGTTAAAAATAGTAAACGGCTATAAATATAGGCATATTATATATCATTGGAAAGATTAAGAAGTCTAGGTTTTATTCGTTTAGATAGATTTACCAAATAACCAACCAGAAATTTCAAAATCACAAAAAAGTATACACTACCAGCTTCACATTTTTAGACAGCAACATCAACTTTCAACAGGCATATCTTTTTCATTTCTTAACTTTTTTAGGTGATTCTTGAGTCCATTATGAATCAAATTTTGTCTAGTTTCATAAAAAAAAATAAGCATTCAAAAATAATAACTACAACCTGAGTTATAAGCAAAATAACTACGAATGTTAGATCTAGAATTGTAGCCAACAACACAATCACATCAACCACATACATATAAGCTTCAAGATTAACAGACTAAGGGGTTTTGGGAGAAAACCCACCCAATATCTATGTAAGAGAAATAACATAAGAACTCACCCCACTCCCTTTATTACCTCAAGGATGTTTGATGAAGAGGAGAAAGAAGAATGGTAGTGATGGTCTCCTTGGAAGTTCCTTTGATGAAGCCTAGTTGGAGAGGAATGGAGACTAAAAAAAAATTATGGAGAGGATGGTGTTTGGAGGGAGTTTCAACCAGCTTTGGGTGAGGAGAAGGATGAGAAATCTGATCTCTAAGTAGCCTATTTATAGGAAGGAAGGTGGATTAGGTGTCCCTTAATGACATCATATAGATGATGTAAAAATTCACTTTTATTTTCTTTTTGATATTTTTAGATTGATACATAAACAAAAATAGGGTAGTGAATCAATTAGATTAAGCAAGGGACATGTCCAGCTGAGATATCCAAGATATCAATGTTTTATTTTTTCTACAGTTGAATCAACCGAAATCGATAAAATTAACTAAACTTTAGTAAATTAGCTTTTAACATCAAATTAATGAATTTTAATGTGAAACTTGACACACACATTATTTTATATCAAAAATTAATTTATAATAATTTAATTTAATTTTTATTAATTTTTTTAAAATATTTATTTATTTATTTTGTATTTTTGAGTTAAAAATTCATATTAAATCTATTTTAATTCAATAAATAAATAAAAATTCTACAAATTCTACAATTAAATATTTTACCTAAAAATAAACTGAAATTATAATTTTCACCATTTTTTGGATGTTAAACCAATATTGATTTGGCTTAGTAGACCACTAGGGACATTTTAGTTCTTTAACACAGGAATTTCAAAAAAAAAAATTTTAATTTCAAGCTCAAATTGACATTTTATTGTGAATCGAATCTTTTTCACATGTCAATCCTTTATATTGAGAAATCAGGACATAATCGTCATTTTCTCATTTCTCTAGGCTCCAGCTTGAAAAAATTATTAAAAGCATCATTTAGTAGTTCTCAAAATTCTGAATACAATGGTGGAAAATAGAATTTTGAGATTCCTTTTCGATTTTTCAGAAATAAATCTATAAATATTAGAAAATAATTACAAAGCTAAAGTAAGAGTGTTACACAAATGATTAGCTATTAGGCTTCCTTCACCGACTTTGGGCTTTGTTTGTCAACATATATCCCAAGAATTGTCTTGGGGGAACTTTAAATCTGAATTTGAGTGGATTCAAATGCATGTTGTACTACTTAAGTAGGTTAAAGACCTTCTCCAAATCTCCAACATGATCTCCATTACTAGATGTCTTTACGAAGATGCTATCCATGTACACCTCAACCAATTCTCCATCATCTCGTTAAAGACTTTAGTCATCATCCTATGGTATATCACCCTAGCATTCTATATGTTGAAGGGCATCATTTTGTAGCAATTGACTCCTTTGTTTGTCATAAAGGTCTTCTTGACCTCATCCTCGACATACATCAAAATTTGGTTATAATCAAAGTATGCATCCACGAAGGACAATAACTTATTGCTAGAGGAGTTGTCAACTAACAAGTCAATATTAGGCAAAAGGAATAGGTCCTTAAGGGTAAGCTTTGTTGAGGTCAATGTAGTCAGTACACATCCTTCATTTTCCATTTGACTTCTTCAATATGATGACATTTACTTACCAAGTGACATATTATATCTCCTTAATGAAGTCAGGCTTCAGCAACTCGTCAATCTTCTCTTAAGTTACTTTTTGGCATTCTAGTTTCACGCACCTCTTCTTTTGTACTATTGCCTTGAAGGCTGAATTCATAAAGAATTCATGGCAACAAAATTCTAGATTAATGCCTAATATGTTAGTCGTTGTCCAAACAAATAGGTCTTTATTTCTCACCAACAAATCCTTTAATCTCCTTCTTAATCTAGACTTCAACTCTTTTCCTACCTTTGTAATCTTTTCTTAAGATTCTTTAACTTAGAAGGGTTGAGAATTACCTACTAGTTGAGATCTATGCAGGTTGACTTCATCATTTGTGTCAACTCTGCAATTTAAGTCTACTAAGAGGACCTTCAAAGTAAGATTATAGCAATGTCAAGCTACTTGTTGATCTTCTCTCACTGTTAGCATTTTTGATCCCACTTTAGGAAACTTTATAACAAGGTGTATAGTGGAAATGACTGGCCTTAATACATTGAAAGAAGATCTACCCAATGTAGCATTGTATTGAATTAGGCAATTCACCACCAAAACTTAGCAAGGATAATTCTCTCAACTACTTCATCCCTTACAGTAAATAATGTTTTCAGGTACCCCAAAGGCTAGATTAAATCTCCTAAACCCTACTAAGTCACTTTTATAAGGATGAAGTTGTTCTATTCCAATTCTTTTTTAGCTAAAAGTCTCATGACATAACACATTAATTAAGCTCATTTGATCTATAAATACTCTCCCCACGTCAGCATTGCAATCACAAATCTAATAACCATTGTATCATGCTACTTTGGGATAATATTCCTACAGTTAACATCTGAAAAAGAAATTGTTGAGATGGCCTCCCTTTTTTTTTTGCATACTTTGAAAGACCTTTTGACCTTCTACTTTCATATTTGCCTTTAATGCATGCTTTTTTGCTCATTCCAAGCTATCTCCTCTAACAAAGTTGCCCAAGATCATATTAATTATGATTCAAGGTGCTTTTATTGTATTCTTCTATTTTGGTGGAGTGTTATCTCTGCTTCTTTTCTCACTTTTTTTCTTACAATACCTCTTCTTTGCCATGAGAATTATCCTTATCTAGACTTCTCTATACATATTAGCCTAAACACCCACGTTGGATAAGATCCTCAATTGCATATTTCATATGAATACATTCATTGGTGGTATGACCATAATCATCATGAAATGCACAATACTTTTCATATTTTTGTTATGCTTTCTCCTTGGGGTGGTAGGCATTGGACCTACAAAAACTTGATCGAATCAACCTTGTCATAAATTTGAGCTTGATTCATCACCAATGGGGCGTAACTATTAAACTTTCCCTTCAACTCCTTCCTTAGATCCTAATAAAGACCTTGATACCGATCATGACCTCTACCCTTTGCCTAGCCCTAGTGTACCTTCTTTTGCTCCTTCATTTTCATTGTTTGAGGAACTAATATAGTGGAATCAATCCTTGCTTCCTGCATATGCTACTTTTGACCAATATATTTCACATCTCAAACTTTAAATCCCTCTATGCTTCTAGGCCTTCCCATAGACAATAATAAGACGAAAAATGTACCTTTTCTAATTAAAAAATTTAGCACCAAAGTTGCCTCCTTATAGAATCTTCCCAACAAACTCCATATTGTCTCCTTAAGTTGTTAGGCGACCTTGGCCAATGTGTGAAAATCTCTAGGAGCTTCTCTCTTTATAATGAAACATTAAGCAAAGGTCGTTGTAAGATCGTCCCAATTGTGGACCAACCTTTAGGGAAGAAATCAGAACCAGCTAAGAGTTTTCCTCCTCAAAGTCCTAAGGAATATTCTGCATACTACTGCGTCTAATGCCCCATTGAACAAAATCTCGTTCAATAAAGCATCCAAATGCTTATTAGATCCTTCTCTCCAGTGTAAGGTTCAATAGGCAAAAGAGCTTGGTACCAATTTTCTATCTTTACAGAAGTAATGTGCTTCACAAAAGGATGCTAGAAAGGAACAAATCCTGATCCAGCCATATAGGTATAATACGACATGTAACACCTAATATTTTATATACTTATTCTGTTATTATCCTTTATATATATATATATATATATATATTTAAAAGAGTTTATTAAATTATCACTATTATTTAAAATAAACACATTTTTATTGCATAGAAGATTTACATAATTCTTTAAAGATTAAATTTACATATCATACATGTGGTTACCCTTTTCTTTCTAAAGGGTCTATCTACCTATATACATATTTTAAAATGTTTTTACTCCTTTTCACCTATGAAGGTTAAAGCTAGGAAAAGGGTGAGGAGGTGTCCATTAGTTTGAAAAAGGTAGGAAGAAACTTATAGTCACTGGGCCTATCATCATTATTGGTCATTGTAGAAATGGAAGGACATTGTAAAGGTAGCATCCCCACGATATTTTACTACACGATTTATGTGATTGATTTCCTAGTTGTTCTTATAAAACTCTATATTCATAGTAGCAACATAAGGAGAAGGGTTAGAGTTGACCTCCATCTTTAGTCATGCAAGGGACAAAGAAAAATAACACAAAATAAGAAGAGGTAAGCACATTTTTATCACATAAAATACAAAAAAAAAGTAGAAACATGATTGAAAAAATTATTAATGAATGATTGCATGAATTCCTTAGTAACATATAATTTCTAAATGCATGAGTTATGCATAGGGCACAAAATATTCCACTCCATAGAGAGAAAATCATTTTTATCTCGGGGAAGCGATTGGGGAGTAACGCTTGGTATCAATAAGCCACATATAAATATCAACAATCATGTGTACACAATCAAGTGACTGTACCCAAGCAACTCAACAACCAATCATGAGTAAGTAAAGTGACTAGTTAAGATGATTGTGTGGGGTGTAAGGTAACACGACATATGGTAGCTAGCTCATGGTCACTTGTGTATTCCAGACCCAATTATCCCCAAGTTTGATAACTTTCACTAACATACTCTCGCTCACCAAAATGGTGAAGCGTGACTCACCTGCTTATTACAAAATATGATATGCTATGAATATGCACAACTTGGCAATTCGTCATAAAATTTTATTGTAATAGGATTCACTTTTTTTTCAACATCAACATCTTAAAATTCACGAATAAATATAATAGTAACAAAAACATAAGGATTATTAAGGGTAAAATTGTAAAATGAATGGTAAAAATAAAACAGATATAAATAATTAAAGAGGTGAAAATAAGAAATTTTAAATAGTTATAACAATTAAATTGCATGAATAAGTTTCAAAAAATTAAATGATCAGTGACAAGAATGTAGTTAATTCTTTATATGAATTTAAATGTTAGTTTTAGAAACGTAAATTACTAAAGAGTTGAAGCTAGTAATGAACCAATATATCATTGGAAAGTAAAATAAATTACAAAAATGTAAATAACTAAAAAGTAAAAGTTAGAAGAGGATCGATATATCACTGGCAAATAAATAAGCCGTAGGAATGTAAATAAATGAAAAATAAAAGTTAGTAAGGGACTAGTATATCATTGGAAAGTAAAATAAGTTGCAAAAATATAAATATCTAGAAAGTGAAGATTAGCATGAGACAAGTATATCACTGGAGGGTAAAATAAATAGTAGGAAAGTAAATCACAGAAAAATAAATAATCGAAAAGTCAAGGTTAGTAAGAGTTAGTGTTGGTTAGTATATATTAGTAATATGGTAAAAATAAATAGGTATGATAAAATAAATTTAATACAGAATATTAAATGTTAGCAGCAGAATTTAAAGAAAAAGTAGTAGAATAAATGTAAAATAACGAAAATTTGCTCAAGATAGGGCTAGGGCCACCATATCACACACACCCAATTATATGCTCACTTTTATAGAGGATTAAAAGGCTTCCCCCCACCTTAGCAAATTTTAGTGAAAGGGTATGAGCGGATGACAGAAGTAGTTTATATTTGGTGAGAAAGTGGCTAAAGGATGCATGTAGAAGCCTTGGTTTATTTTCTTTGGCTTAAAGATGTTAGAAGGAAAGTGAAAAGTTTAGGGTGGTTAGAAAAATTAAATGGAGTAGAGAAAGGTGGATGTGTTTCAACATGAAATGGGGAAAAGCATGAGAGTATTACACAATTCTCTATTTAATTCCCATGGTCAATTTAATTTTACAAGTAATGATGACAAATAATTAGGATTTAATTTCTAGTTAGGTTTACGTAGTTAGTTTTCAACTAAGGCTTTTGCTATTTACACCCTCCCAGTTACTAAGTACACCCTCTTCTCCTTTTTTTGGTATAGAGTTTTACTTAAATATCCTTTGTCTTTATTTCGGATGGTAATTTTTGGAATTATATTTTTTTGAAAAATCAATTTTGAAAGTTACTTTTTAGAATTGGAAGCTATTTCGGAAAGCGATTTCCAGAGCTATGTCTTTTTTGAAAAAACATAGTTTCGAAAAACACTTTCTAGAATTGAAAGATGTTATTCCGAAAAGTGATTTTCAAAAATAAAAAAAAAATGAATTCAAGTGTGATTACTGAACACAAGCTTTCGCCTTTTGTCAACACAAAATTAAAAGTGAAATTGAAAGGAAATGTTGAGAAAGGCATAGGCTGATAATTGTCCTACAAATGCACACAAATCGAACATTGAAAGGTGAAGGTTGATAAATTAATGAATGCATGTTTTTCTAAATTGAAATATATAATAGATGAAGTTGATGTTAGACGTACCTTGAAAAGCAGTGCCACGTAGAGGAAAATAAACAGTATCATGTAGAAATTTGATGAAAAATACACATATCAATTTAGTGAAAAATGAAGTATTACGTAATTCGGGTTTAAAGAATGATGAATACAGAGTGAAGATGGGGGTTTAAAATTAAGGTTTAAAGAATAATAAAGATAAGGTTATAAAAATATATTAAAAAAAAGGATGGAAGTGTACTTAGTGAACAACAGGGTATAAATAGCAAAAACCATCAACTAAATGATCTCTAGCTTGGCCCAAATGGAATCAAGCCCATTACTTGCACATAGTAAAACTCAATTCAAGGTGTTAAAGGCTAGTGGATTTGGTTTTACAAGCAAATGGCCAAATATGGATAAGGTGTGCGTTGGATTGTTTTCTAGCTCATGGTTTTAGTATTATATGCATTAAAACCATGGTTTTCTAATATACGGTCTTGGCTTTTGCATGTAATAATCTTGGTTTCTCTTATTCTCACGTGGGGTTGGCATTAAGGGTTGGAATTGTATTAATTTTATATTGATTTAGTCGTTAATTGTTAAACAAAGTGATTAAGGTGTTTAGGATTTTAATTAGGATAGTTAAAAATATATTAGGTTAAATAATTAGTTTTCTAATTATAGGTTCATGTTATTAACTTATAAATTTTTAATTAATGGTGACTTAGACCAAACACTTATTATTATTATTGTTATTATTGTTGTTGTTGTTGATAAATGTTTATAGAGGTTGAGCAAACATTGTTATTTTCCATTTAGAATTTTTTGTATCTAATTTTAATTAATTAATTAATTTTTTTTATTATTCCATTATTATTATCATTATTGTTGTTGTTATTATTAATAATATTATTAGAAAATCATAATTTCATATAATCCCCTCTCTATATAAATTAGAATAGTTATTTTGAATGAAGTATTTTTAGGGGGCTATTCTTCAACAACAGAGTTTTTAGCTTATTTTCTTCAATGAGAGCTTTTTAGGGATTTTTCTCAACCCCTTATCTCTTTCAATTTATCCTTTTTTATTTTTATTTCTAAATTAAATATATTTTTTAAAAACAAATTATCAATAGTTAAAAATAACTTTATATCACAATATAAATTATTTATCATAAATCTAAGATATAATTTATATGTTCAACAATATTTATTTATTACAAATTTTAATTATAATATAATTTATATATTCAAAAGTATTTATTTATTATAAATTATAATTATATAAAGTAAACATTTATCATGTGCATTGCACAAACTAAAATACTAGTTACATTTAAGTTTGAAGTTTTTTTTTTTTTTTTGTTGATTAGATGTTGATTCTTCATCTACTTATTGGATATGTGTTCCCCATGGAAAATGGGTTGAGATATGAATTTCTATTGTGGTTAGGGACTACTTAGCAATTATGTAAAGGTTTGGATTTGTAATTATCTAGGGACCAAATAGGGATTTATAAAATTCTAATACGGATTTAAAAAAAGTTGTGAAGAGAAAATAACAAGATGTTATTCACATTATTCTAAACTAGGACATATAGTTTTTGTCCTGAAAATTAGGATGTTACATGACACACCTCCTTAACCTCGTTACTTGTCAAGCGAGGGCTTAAACATGTGTTAACTAGGGGTTGCAACACTATACTAAGGCTCCCCATAGCATGGTTGATTTTTCTTATAAGGCATTTGATTTTGGCATCACATATGCTCCAATTGCCTAATACATTGCTCCACCTCATTCGCAAGTGACTAGAATGGCTTTGGAGGAGGTTGCCTCAGCTTGACAATCTACTCTTGAAGCTCATGTATAAGCTCATCCCTAGGATTAATCACTAGGACTTCATTTTCAGTTATGACTTCACAAGTCAGACATATCACAAGTGAAAGAGGCTGAGATGAAGCAAACCAGAGATGGAAATTATGAGGTATGCTCACCTCCTCCAAATGACCATTCGAGATGGCCTTAGCCCAAGTTGTCTGACGCTGGTGTTGACCATGATGAGGTGGGAATTTGATTTACTAGATTCTAACAAACAATGTAACACCCTAATTTCCAATTGTTGTGTTTTTCTATATATTCTGTATTTATTTCTAGAAGTCCAAATAGGATTTTGAAAATTTTGAAAGACATAGTCATGGTCAGATTGATTAATACTATCTAGATTTGATTTTGAATAATTTTTTAGACTAAAGCCGAAAATTGACCAAATTGCCCTTAAGAACTATAGATTAATTTCTTTCAGCCAAAAATGATTAAAAATAGGAAAAACTTATATATTAAGTTTACAATAATAACTATAATAACAAAAATAATTTTTAGAATTTCTTGAGAATTATTTAGAATTTTTATGTAAAATGACCAAAATACCCCTAATTGATTATAAATACCTAATTAGTTTTTTAAGCTTAGAAAAATTATGTAAATTATATTTTAATTGAGAAATGATTTACTAAAATTATTTTGTTGATCCAAAAATTATTTTGGATAAAGTTAAAGTGAAATTACATAATTGCCCTTATTTTTTCAAAAATGACAAAAATACCTATATGGAACTTAGATGTATAATTTGGCCAAATCAACTTAAAATTACCATTCTATGTAAATTTTATCATGATTCAAAATTACCTAGAGCTTAATTAGATTTTACCATTCTTATTTAATTAAATTTAAGTTAAAAACTTCTAATTTTTACTACCACACAATTTTGGTGATGTGGTTAACTTACCACAAAATTTACCCAACACCAATTTAAGCCAACTCTTTCTTCCTCACTTGGCTGGTTTTGGTCGAGCACTCCACACACACACACTTTTACATTTCCTTTTATTTTCTGATCCAATACTCCATAAAAGATTCAAAGCTTCAAGTTAGTTCTTCAGTTCTTTTTTGCTTCTCACTTCACCAAGGCTTAGTTAAGGGCTTGGAAGACTCAACTTCACTCCTCTTCTATTCTTCTCTCTTCGTTGCACATAGAACCAAGGAAATGGGGAGAAGTGTGATTTAATTTTGTTTGGTGAATCACAGAAATGACTCAAGGGAAGGATTTTGCCCTTAAAATTCCATTAGGTCCTTATTTTCTATTTGATTTACATATGATTAGTGTTGTAAGTTCTATTTTTATAATGTTGGTAGTAGGTACTATTTTGTGGTGATAAAATGTTGATTTTAAGTTGTTATTGTATCATGATTTGTGGTGGAAGTATTGAATTGATGAACATATGATTATTGGTTGTTGGAAGAAATTGAGATTTTGGACTTGAATCACTTGCCCTATGCCACAATCAAGTATATGTATGGGTATTATGGAATTGTTATAAATTTGTCTTTCCCAAATGAGGAAGATTAAAGCTTTAAAAATGTCAAAGTAACTAAGTATAAACTATGGTTTATGTTGTTTTAGAGATAATGATCATTAGAAGGAAATAAACCAAGTGATGTGAGACTTTAATCCAAATGGTTGAAACAAATTTAACTTGGTTGTAGGCCATTATATTGCCATGATTTTGAGTGCCAAATTGGTGAAAAAAATGATTCAATTAATTAGAAGAAGATTAATCAACCTAAAATAATTACTTCAGAATAATAAAGTTGCTAGTTAGGTTAAATAATGATAAATAAGAACTTAGGGACTTATAAACCTCATAGCTGAATTGTTAAGTAGATAAGACGAGATTAAATTTGAAAAATTATGACTATGAATGAAAAATCTAAGTTTATAAGATTAACTTATAGAAACTTTAGGTTAAAAGTAAAGAAATTGGAAGTATAAATTAGCCACAACTAAGAGCTAGTATAGTATAGACTAGGGGTGTACAAGACCCGGTCTGGCTCGACAACCCGTCCTGGACTAAAGGCTTCGAGTCGGGTTTGACCCGGTCTCCAAAAATAAAAAAGGACAAGAAAGGCAAGGCAGTCCAGAACTCGGTTTCGAGTTGGGACGGGTTCGGGTTGAACCTCGGGTCACCGGTTCGGCCCGATTATTATTATTTATTATTATTATCATTACATTTTGGTAAATACTTTGTCATTTTGCTATCAATTTTCCAAGATTTACAAAGAGATAATTTAAAATAATAGAATCCACTTATTGTTGGTGGTATTTCCATTACTCTGGCGCAGTAGAAACAAAAATGGATTATTTGCTTACTTAAAGTTTAATATTGCTATCGCAACTCACTAAAGTTAAGCTCAAAATGGATGATTTGGTTTCCTAGATTTTAGAATTGCCCCTGCGACTTTTCCTTAATAGCCCAAGGTGCACAAAAAGTTAATAGGTTTGAAAAAACAAAAAAATGTAATATGCGATGTTAAAAAAAAATTCTATAAGAGATAACCCCTTAACACCTCCTTCAAAAAAAAAATCTACGAGATATTTCCTCTCCAAAATGTCTAATACTTTCACTCTTTATGAATTGAATTTTTTATAAAGCAAAACATGAATGTAATTTCATTTTCTTTGGAGTTTATACATTTTTTGTTATCCAGAATAATATAATCTACGCAAAGAAAAAACTTTATCACGTGCAGTGTGGATTTCTAATAATGTAATGTGCCTTCCTCTTCCCTCCGCTCCTTGACTATGAAATCTAATTTTCTAATAATGTGTAATGTGTATTATGTTTATGTCTTGAACTTCTCACCATGGTTAATGAGCACTATATAAACTTTTAGCTTACACTTCAGGTCAACCTGATGTTGTCTTACTTGGGCCCGGTCTTCGTTAAACCCGTGTGTTATCAGGTTTTTTCAGGTTGAGGATCGGGTTCGAGTCTACAAAATTGGCTCGGTTAAATTAGGGATAGGTTAGGAACATATATAACCCGTCCTAACCCGTCCCATGAACACCCCTAGTATAGACTTGAGCACTAAAGAAGCATTAATTCTTTTGATCTTAAAGTTAGGATTAAAATAACTAATTTTATTTACTTAGACATAGTCAATTAAGTATAGAAGGAAGAGACCTAGTAATGGATTAGAATTCTACTAAGTTATAACATTAATAAAACTTTGAATATTTAGTTGAAAATTTTAAGTTAGCTAATGTCCACTAATTTAGATAATGTATTTTGGATTCAAGAATTAATGTAAATATTAACGAAGTAGAAATAAGTAAGATCCCATTGTAGTTGGTACACTAGAAACTAATAATATTTTAAGACTTAAGGCATAATAAGTTTAACTTAGGGAATTATAAGTTTAGGAGAGTATCTAAGTAGCCTAATACTTTAAATAGTTAATGAATACTTTAAATGATTCATGAGAGGGGAAAATGTTCAAACCATAATGAAATAAGATTTAAAGGATAAGGTGAGTTAGACAAAACACTTTGATTTCCTTATATAGTTCAACCATGGTGTTATTTATGATAATGAAGTTACATTGTTGATTATAATGTTATGAATGATATATAAAATGATTGAATTTGCTGTAAATTGATACTTGTATTGTTTATTGTTGAGAATCTTCTTGACTAATGTGAAATCTTTGATGAAGGTATATAGGAAAGTACCATATTACAAAGGAGACTCTATTGAATTTTCTAAAGAAATGTAAAGAAGTGTTAAACACTAGAGGTAGATGCCATGAGTCTTAAGTTATGATCATGCATCATTTGCATGTGTTGAGGATGATTTGGAAAGTTATAATTTGGTACACTAAGGGATGTATTCAAGGACCTGAGGTGATCTTGAGGGTATAGTATCGAGTTGTGAAGTCTCAATGGTCAGGATAGCAACCTTAAGTCAAGATCTTTACATGAATAAACTTGATAACCCTAACAACTGCTGAGTCATCATTGTGATTGATGAAGACTATTTCTGGATATAAAGCCACAGGGTGGCTATACTTCTCAAGAAAAATAAAAATATACATTTTGTACCTTTATATACTAAAGAATACAATTTTTTGATCACTTCCCAAATCTAATAAATATATGATGCGGAACATCAAATGATGAGAAGGCCCACATGCATTGCACTATAACTTTGGTCAAAACATATGAACCCATATGCATTTCAAATCCTAAAGATCAATAATTGTGAATTGCTTGTGTTGCGTGATCCTATGAATGTATTTTTGTGATTTATTGTTTAATGACTAAATCACCTCACTCCTTTCTCTTTATTTCTCAATATATATCTACGTGGTATGATTTCGTTACTAGTAGCCAATCGAAATAGAGGATATCCCTATGAGAAGGATCCATCTCAGTAGACAGTTAGTACTAGTTATGTAGATGCAATAGATGGGATGAGTGTATGATAGAGTTGACTGCTTTGACATAGAAACCTTTTTTTGTTTTGGTTGTGCATAATAAGGTAACATACACTACTACAGCAGGGACTTTTAAATCGATTAAAAATGACTTTTTATATCGGTTACACTATCATTATAGATTCCGAGGATATAAAATGTGACAATTTTTTACATCAGATATTGAACCGATGTATAAAGCATTTTTTATATAGGTTAATAACATAACCAATGTAAAAACTCACATTTTTTAAAATATTTCGTTTGTTTTGTTTCCTTCTATTCTTGTAATTTTCAAACAGACAACATATAGATAGGCAACAATAATAATGTTACATACTATAGAGCTTTCTAAAACATATTTACATACTAAACTACTTTTAGTACCTAAAAACTTTCTAAACAATTATACAATTTCAACTATTACTAATGTCAAGGAAAAAGGTTGCCCAATGTTCCTGAATGTCAAACATATCCTTTTCAACAAATGGTTCCTGATTGATGAATATCTGCAAGGGTAAATAACGTAAGATAAAACATTAGCTCATCAACTACAAAAACCATAATTAATCTAACTTGTTAAAAATTATATTACTTGATCCCATGAATCTACAATATCTATGTAGACAATGGTGAGCATATGACATAATATCCACACTCATAGCCCCAAAGTTGTTTATTAGAATACAAATGAATATTAAATTTAAATACAATGAGTAATTGTTATAGAAACTATTAAAAATTGTAATTGAATATTGGATTCTAAACTACTTAGATGGGAGCAAATCCATGCAGGCTTCTTTCTATTTAACAACTGCTTACCTGCCAACATATGTATCCATCTATAGCTCTATGATATATATATATATATATATATATATATATATATATATATATATATATATATATATATATATTACAAATAAAATCTTACAATTCTACTAGCTGCTTGATTTCTTTATTTAGCTTCTAGTGCAATGAACATAAGCAGACAACAATATTGTCCCTATGACTGAATAATCAACAACTGCTAATGGGACCTGCATTGGGGAACAATTAGTAATAATTCACACATAATTTAAAATTATTTGTAAACTTGTACTTACGAATACAGGTAAGGTGCTAAGTAACACTGTTTTCCTCCTTCATGCAACTATCTCTGTATGTAGGCCAGAAGATCTTCTCCTTTATTCTTTGTCTTTTAAATGAGGTGAAGGTTAATGAATCCATATACATGTGCATTCCCCTTTAAGAGACAAAGGTCGTGCAGATACATAAAATATTGAAATAAATGTTAAGTTCCCACTGTATTAGTACAAGCACCCTCCCAATTGTCACAATCACTCACCACAAATGATCAATCAGATCAAGTTAAGGTTTTGACCTTTTGGGTGGAACATCTTTCTTAGATCCATCAAAATCCTAAACAACAAAGATAAAACAATATTTGTAAATATGGTTAAGTTATTTCAATTGGAATTAGTGAAAAACATAAGTAAAAATTTATTATGAATACCTTGGCTGAAACGACCTTCACAAATCGTCTTAGCCATAAAATGAAAATGATTGGGGGCCTACCCCACTATTTGAATCTCCTTAGTAGGCACAAGGACTCCAACATTTGCATCTTGAACCTATTCAACCACCACCTTCACCATATCATCCTCTATGTTCTCGTGTATGGTTGACCCCAAATTATATACTTTCCCAATAGCCACTAAATGGAGAGGATTCTTATTAACATACAACTCACATTGATTTGGGATATTGGTATGAGTCTCCTCCCTAGATAGATCAACAGCAACATAACTCCCCTTTATGCTCACACGTATACGAGAAAAAGTTGGTTCTGGCTAGACATTTGTATTTTGCTAGAAAAGACCTAAAGATGTCAACTCCTCTCTAATCTCCTTTCTCAACTATTGTGTAAGTTGTTCTTGCATCTCCTATCTAATGCACTCCATCTCTTCCTTGGTGACAACTCCTGCAGTAGGGCCATAATGTGAAGATGATCTATAATATTGTTGAATGCCCACACTTCGTCCAGCAACATGCATACAACCAGGATGCTTAGGTTGTCAAATGGCAATAATTAGTATATCTTCACATCCATAGGGAACAAATGATCCTTCCATGCTCTGTTCAACTAAAGAATCCTACAATATATAATTCACAAATATGTAAGACAATATGTAAGTTTAGTACAGTTATAATTAGAATTCAAAATTTACTTATAATCTTTTTAGCAACAATGCGTGTGTCCTCATATGTATAATTGCCTAATGGTTTTGTGCAAGCTCTCTTCTATTTCTCATGGCTTATGGGTGGTGATGGAAGATCAATAACTCCTATAGGATCAGATGCAAATGTTGCCTGACGTTGCCTCAACTTCTCCTCCATTATCCTTTCCTTAAGCAACTGATAACCCCCATAAGACAATCTATGGGGGAAAACATTCTTTGCTTGAATCATTTATCTTTTTTTTTCTTTTCTCCTATGATAAATAACATACCATTAAATTTAGTAAAAAAATAATAAAATGCTAATGCAAACTAAAAAACTATATTTTCAACTAACTTGAAAGGCAGGGTCCAGTTGGCGGACAACAAACTGCTACCGTGTCTCCTTATCAATGAACATATACTGCTCATAAAAAGATATGCCTTTTAATGCCCCATATATGTATTTGCTAGTGAGTTGTGTCTTAAATGGCCTCTAATGCTTATCTGCACAAGAAAGACTTTCCTCCTCAGGATGTCAATATTCAAAACACCATAGGTGAACTACATTACAAATCAAAATTGAAGAGTTAGTGTATGATAATAAAAATATAGTTAAATACAATAGATACAAACATAAAGGGTAAAAGTTAAATACCATGATAGTTTACCAAATCTGATTTTTCACGCTCTCCTCTACATGTTCCCAATTCTCAATTAGAATAGAAACCTTGCTTCGACCAAGGAGACCCACAAAATTGTTAAATTTTGTTTCATTTGGTCATAAAGCTTTCCTAATCACAAGATCAAACTCAATCAGTATCTTTTTATCACCACTATGATTGGGAGTCAACTCTTTTAACCATGTGGTTCATCTACCCTTTTTTTGTGTAGATTGTGAACGAAGGTTACTCGATGGATCAACCATGTGCCTATTTAAAAAAAAAATAAAATAACAAATGTCAGTAGCAACATAAACATAACTTGTAAATATCAAGATAAACATAATGAAAATGTGATTAAACACTAAGATAAATATAATTTAGATACGAATGTTTTCTCATATCCCTTCATGATGATTATCACGACTAGCATGTATATCTTCCACTTCATTTTCCTCAATGAAAGTAGGCATCCGTGTTGAGAAAGGAGTCTAAAAAATATCAAGAGTTGAATCTTGATTTTTTTCACTACCATGCATGCTTCTTCCTTGGAGAATCACTAACCACCTTTTATTAAAAGGATTATTGACATAAAACAATTGTTTTGCTTGGATACCATGATGAAAGGCTTTTCCTTATAAGTTACCTTGTCAATGTCCACCAATGTAAATCCTAATTCACTTCACACTAGTTTTATTGTCAACCTACTTATATTTAAAAACAGACACTCTATATGTAGTGAAATCAACCTCCCATATCTCTTCATTGACTCCAAAGTAACACATAGATGCCATAATGGGGTTTTTATCTTCTGAACTATTGTGCTATCCATTTTAATGTATTAAAAGCACTATCATCATTCACAATTTGTTCTTTAAACCACTTTAAGAAAGACTTGTTATGCTCATTCATCTGTCATTTTTCATTTATTCGAGGGTTTTTTTTCTTCACAGTGCTTTTGTGAGCAAATAAGTAAGGTTGAACTTCATCAGTGTTATTCTATATATACAAATGTGCTTGAAGCACTTCCTCCCAATGCATCCTCTAAACATTTACATTTCGCATACCCCTTACCTGCACATTCTCCCTCATGATGAAACTTAGGAAGCCCTACAACTTGCGCTTATGACATGTAGTCTGAACAAAACTCAATAGCTTCTTCTGTAATGAACCTTTCAACAATAAATGCTTTAGGATGGTATGGATTCTTCATATACTTTTTCAAGATCTTCATGTATCGCTTAACTAGGTATATCCACCTTAAATAAATGGGGCCACACAATCTAATCTCCCTTACTAGATGAACAATTAAGTGAACCATGATGTCGAAAAGTGAAGAAGGAAAATACATCTCCAATTGACACAAGATAATAGCAACCTCATTTTCCAACTCATCCAACTTCTGAGGGTTAATGACTTTGTTACATATAGCAATGAAGAATAAGTACAATCGAGTTATGGCATGTCTAACATTTTTAGGCAAGATGTCACGAATAGCCACTAGTAGTAGTTGTTGCATCAAGACGTGGTAATGAGACTTTAAGCCAACTAATTTGAGATCTTCCAGTGAGACAAGCCTCTTGATATTTGAAAAGTAACCATGTAGCACTTTGATGCCCCATAAACACACAAAAACTTCTCTCTCTTTTTAACAAAGTACAACATGTTGGGGGCAAATATGTCTGCTTACCATGAGACTATAAAGCTAACTGGTTTGGTATACCCATCTCAATTAGATCTAGACAAGCATTCACACCATCATTTATCTTGTCCTTATTTGGTATACACATTTTTCTCCACACGCTTAATGTAACACCCCTATTTTTGCATATCAAATTATTTTCTTAATTATTCTGTATTTGTTTTTGGAGAACAAGATGGAAATCTCAAAAATTTGATTACTAAAATTATGTAGTACTCAGTTTAGATTTTTGATAAATTTTTAGGGAACTAAGCTCAAAATGGGTAAAATGACCGTTTTGCCCCTAAAAAGTCAAATAATAGAAAAAAAAATTAGTTAGAAGTGTTTACAAATTATTTTTTAAGTTATCAATATACTTAGAATAATTAATAATAATTTTAGAAATTTTTTGGGAATTTATTAAGACAATTTTTGTGAAATGACCAAAATACTCCTAGTTGACTACGAGAGCATCCCAGAGACTTTTTGACTTCAAAATATTTTGAAAATTTTATACTAGGTATCTTTCGTTATGAAAATTTTATTTTAAAAGAAAAATAATGGAAAATATAATAATCCTATTTCAATTTTTTCAACCGTTTTTCTAATATTTGATAATGTAATTCTAAAAAATCGAGAAGGAATTTCAAAATTCTGATTGCCACCATTATGCTCAAAATTTCAAGACCAGTTTAATAGTGATTTTCAATAATTTTTTCGAGCCGAATCTTGGAGAAATTAGAAAATGACGATTTTGTTCCTATTTTTCAACATTAAGGGTTGACATGAGAAAAGGATTCAATTGACATAATTTGAGTTTGAAATCATGTCATATATATTAACATATAATTTTTGAAATTTTCTGGGAATTTTCAGGAATTCTTGTGTAAAATGACCAAAATGTCCTTAACTGTCTGATAAGTCAGTCAGTATTGGTTTGACATCTAAAAATGGTAAAAATGATAATTTTAGTTTATTTATAGTTGAAATATTTAATTTTAGGATTTTATAAAAATTTTAGTATTTATTGAATTAAAATGGATTTTTTAAAAAATTTTCTAGCTTAAAAATACAAAATAAATACATGTAATTCGAAATAAATTAATAAAAATTAAAATTTATTATTAGAAATTTATTTTTGATGAAAAATAATTTATTTGTCCAGTTTTTCATTAAAATACATTATTTTGATATGAAAAGCTAATTTTTCAAGTTTAGGCCTTTTTATCGGTACCGGTTAATTCACTTACAGATAAAATTTACATTGAGGAGCTTGAGGACAACTCAAATAGCACGTCCCCAAGCCTAGTAGGGTGATTCACCACCCTAAATGGTGTATGTGTCCCTAAATTAAATTAAAAATAAATAAAAATTGAATTTATGACATAATGCTTACATAATGGATGATGTAATTTTGTGGATACCTAACCCCTTCTCCTCCTCCTCTATAAATAGCCATGGTTTTGGACCATTTTTCAGCACCTCTCCCTCTCTCAATCCACCAAATTCTTAGAGAGCTTCTCTCTTTAGAATTTTTTTTTTACTTTGCTTTTATGCTAAAATTTTACTAATTTTCCAACAACTAGTAAAGTTCTCTTCTTAGGAGCTTTGTATCAACGATTCTATCCTCTTCATCAACCACCTTAAAGGTAATGGGGGAAGTGGGGTTGGTTCTAAATTAGTGTTACTTTGCATGTTGGTAGGAAGGGTTTTCCCTTAAATTCGTTTAGGCATAATTTTAAATACTATTACCATTATATTATGTTTGATGCTAAACTTTAATTTTTATTAAGTTGTTACTCTGCTCAAATTTAAATTATTAAATTATACTTGTTATGTTGTTACTTTGCTCAAAGTTTGAAAATTAAAATGTATTTATTTAGTTGTTATTCTGCTAAAATTTTAGTAATTAAATTATAATTACTATGTCGTTATTTTACTAAAATTTTATGTGATTATTTAATTTTTGCAATATAAGGCAGAAATATTGACTGTACTGGTGCTCAAATTAAATGAGATCAAGGAAACCTCTGTTTGAGAAGTTAAGAAGTGATAAATTAGTGAGTAATATAAAGCAAGTGACATGCAGTAGCATGGCACCCTGCTAGGGAAGTTACAGTTAGGTACACTGCAGGAAGAAAGGTAGGGACCCATGGTTAGGTCTAGAGGGTATAGTATTGAATGGTGAGTGTCCTAATGGCCAAGGTAGCGCTCTTGAGCTGGGACAATCACTTAACCAACTTGATAACCCTAACAACTGCTTAGCATCACTAGGATTGGTGAGAGTATATCTCTATAAATGGATATCCTAAATTGTTATTTTGTTCCCCAATGATGACGAGGACTGTACCATGTGATGATGTTGAGAGAGGTATATGTACTTCCAATCACTTCCTAGGTTCTATTAAGAACTATTACCCACTAATGGAAAGTATGGATCCATACCGAGTCAAGGATAGTATAAGATTGAATAAACTTTAGGTTCCCCTTTTATTATCAACTATGTGTTATCTGTATTGTGTGGTAAAATTCTTACCATACCTGAAAAAGTAATATTAGAACAAATCACCTCACTCCATTATTTTTCATTTTATGCATGATTGATCGATATTAATGAAGACCCAACTGTTGATGAGGACCTATAGGGCTAGTTTGATAGTTTGTTATTTTATGGGATTAGGGTAAACAAACACTACTTTGACTAAGATTTTTTTGATGTACTGGAAATAAGTAGTAACAATTTTGATGTATATTTTGATCTCCTTGTATTTCAATAATTTTCCTGATTATGAAATCATGATGTACAGTTTTACGATGAATACATACAAATTTTATTTTTTTTTACTACCTTTTTCAAATTTTGTTAAATTTACAAGTTTTCTATTATTAAAAGTGGAGAAAATTTTTACTCGTATTTTAAATAAGTAAATAAGTATGGGTTATGTTCAATGTAAATAGGTGTCACACTTAACATTTATAGTGTCTTACATCAAGATTGCACCAATATCGAAAATCAAAGAATATCAACCTCTTCTTCCATATGCTTTTCTCAAAAGCCTGCTTTTGGGTCTTTCCAAACATTATATTGATGTCCTTCGCCCATTGATAATCCTGCTCTTTAGTTAAGGCTGTTAAAGCAATTTTAGCCTATTGGCATCCATTAAAAGCTTTTTCCAACCTATGATACAAGTGATTAAGTCTAAGAAATCTTTGTCCCAAAGTAAATTGTCTTCCTTCCATGTTGCAATTAATGGTAGCATGCGTCTTATTCACATATAAGGCATGCTTTATGCCCTTTAACACTATACCGCACAAGTTCCAGTATGTTGAAAACTCATTAATGGTGCAAAATAACATGGCACACATCTTGAAATTTTCGTTGCAATACCTGTCAAATTTCATTGCAAACATATCAATACCTTCCTCGCACAACATTCTCAAGTCTTCAACCAAGGAACTTAGATAAACAACTATGTCATTTTTTGGCTATGTTGGCCTCAAAATCATCATAGATAACATAATATATTTGCTCTTTATGCACAATGAAGAAGGTAAGTTGTAAATTACCAAGAAAACATGCCATGAACTATGCCTACTACTTAAGTTACCATACAAATTCATTTCATTTGTAGCAAGTCCAAGCCTAAGGTTTCTTGGTTCATTACCAAAATCCAAAAACAAACTATCAATTTTCTTCCACTGTAAAGAATAAGCCAAATGGCGAAGTTGTCCATCATATTTCCTTTCATCTACATGCCATCCAAGGTGCTTTGCATCATTTACATTAGCAAACAATTGCTTCAACCTTGGAATTATTAAAAGATACCATAACACTTTTGCAAGAGGACCCTTCTTTGTGCTCTCATCACTACTACAATCACCATCCTTTCCTTTATACTGTGATATCCCACACTTGGGGAAGTCATGCATCGCTTCAAGCTTTTTCCTGTAAAATAAGCAACCATTAAGGCATGTGTGTATTTTCTTATACTCCATAACCATTGGACATAGTATCTTCTTTGCCTCTTAGTTAGGATTCGATAATGTGTTACCTTCTAGAAGCATGTCCTTCAATAACAAACAATTCAGTGAAGCTTTCATCACTCACTCATTTCTCACCTTCAAGTTGACTAATCTTCACATAGCTAAAAATACTGTGAAATTAGTGCACTCTGTATACAAAGGCTTCTCTGCACACTGCACAAACTATTATACACATGTGCTCGTTGAAAAGACTCTGGCCAATATCACGGATCATGTCCTCTAGTTAATCGTCCATATCTACATCAACTTCTTCTATTTGGGACACACTTAGTATGTATAACAATTCACCATGTCATGTCCATATTGTATAACTCTTACCAAACCCATCACAATGAAGATGCTCATGTATTTTCTCAACTTCTAGTCGTCTCATTCAAACAATTAATACAAGGACAGTACAACCTTCCATTACTATTAGCAACATTTATTTTAGCAAATTCTAGGAACTCTTCCAATCCATTCTCATACTCATCACTCTAAACTTGATCCAACTACAATCCATAACTTTGTTCTGTAATACACAAAAACATATCATACATGTAAATCTCACATTTTTATATAAGATGCCCTATCGCATTCAAGAAGACATTTTTTTTTAAACTTGTTTAATAACTACAGGTTTAGTCTCATATCTTTAATTTGACAAAATTTTGGTGGCATTACACATTAGTCTCCGAGTACACAACATGAAAGTAGCGACATCAAATCCACCACAATTAAGTATACACCCAGAGAATAAAACAAAATACATTAAACAGAAATTTCATCAAATTTAATATGAAACTTAACCTCTACATATTAATCAAGTATAAAAAAATAAATCTTCCCAAATTGTCCAACTTGTACAATTCAAGATTCAATACAACGATTAGTACTTTAATCATTATATTGAATCTCAAATAAGGTTCACTTGTAATGCATAACTAGAATATAAAGCATGTAGTTAAACGCACAAGTTTTAAAGTATATAATTAAACACACAAATATGCCAATGAAAATGGAAGGGTAATCTCTTTCTTCCATATTTTCCTAGAAAATGTCAAATTACGTAGGTTTGTGTTTCTCACACAAAAAGATGGGATTATTGCATACCCACATGCCTTTCTCATTGTAAAGCTTAAGGGGTGGAGAATTATCACATGGGTTTTCAATTTCAAGTTGTCATGTTTCAACATTTTCATTATGTGCCATTTAGCCATCATGACTGGCCTTACTCAAATTCATAAAGACATGACTGCAGGTGCTAGAAATCTCTCCAAAGCCCAAACTAGGACCAATTGAAAAGAAGCCCATAATTTAACTCCAACCTTGTAAACATTAAAATCAGTTGGTAGAAGTAATCAAATCCAAGTAAGGAAACAGACATATATGATGGTTGTGTTGTAAATAGCTCAAAACATTTGTTACCAACATTTTTTTTGGGCAAAAAGAGGGTGAAGGATGTTATGGCCCACCAATTGGTTTTACTTACAAGGTTAAGAGAGAACAAGAAGAGGACATTGATGAAAAGGAAAAGTTATCAATTATTGAATTATCCAGTGATTCCAATCCTTTATTGTAAAGATAGATATTTTGACGATGAAGTTGGAAAAGAGAAGGGCTTTGTTTAGTCCTCATTCTATTGTTTTTCCATCATTAAGTGTTGAAGGAGCAAGACATAGTTTTTGATCTTGTAAGTTGGATTGGGAAGCTTGAAAGAGTGATTGCTAAGCGTAAAGTAGCAAAATTTGGCCATAAAGTTCAAAATGTTGGAGTCAAAGCAAAGCCATACTACTCCTTGATTTGCAAACTTAGACCAAGAATCCTTTTTTGCCACTACAGAATGTCCTTCCTAAATCTAAGTAGTAGTACATAATAAGTATTTTCCTTTTATTTTGCCAATTCTTAGGCATATCAAGGATCAACCACCACTTGTTGCTAGAGATGGACCTATTAGGCTTATTATATCCCCTACAAGGGAACTTGTTCAACAGATCCACAATGACATAAAAAAATTTGCTAAGGTACTTGATCTACTGGAAGCCTTGGAACTACTTGCTTACCCTACTCCCATCTCTACTGCTCAACAAATTTCGAATGGTGGACTACTTGTTTTTTTTGGATTTATGTCATAAGTTTCATTTTGAAATGTGTGGTGTTTGGGAACTTGAATAGTGCTTAAGTCAATATGTGTGTGTGCAACCTTGGTGACCAATGCTCACACAAATTCTGTATTTGGGTATGAACCATGCAAGACACTTTAAGAAATCATGTTCATGTGCTACTATTCATGGACCTAAGCTAATGCATACATTTAAACTAAGGTTTCACAATTTCTGTAGAAAATCCAATAGAGTTTCTTCTGTTTTCTAGTACTTTCCTATATACTTGTTTATAGGTATCCAATCACAATACCAGACAAACAATCCAATCCCTAACAAATTCCAATCCAATCCATAACAATCTACTATTTTTATTTTTAATAATTTTCATACAATATACCACAAAGGCTTGAATTGAAGCGCATAAATATCCGAAATCAAAGAAAAAATCAGAGATGAATGCAGTGATGTACCAAAGGGCTTGCACGTTGAGGGTATGTGAGAGTGGCATTTGGTGGCGGTTGGAGTGGGGTTTGGTGGCAACGGTTAGAGGGCATAGCGGGAGTAGCGGCAGATCCCTGCAAATAGTTGGGGTTAGCGTATGGTTAGAGTGGTGTTTGTTAAGTGTGATAGTGGCAATAGGAGTGAGTTTCGTAGGGCAGTTGGGGAAGATTTAGTGTTCCCTGCAAACAATGACAGTGACAGCGACGATTTACATAGGGAAGAAGAAGAAGAGGAACAGTAGAGTTGGAGAAAAGGAATAGTACTTAGGTTCGTCATCAACATGTAGTCCAGATGTAAAGGCAAAATGGTTGGGTGGAGAGCGGAGTTGCAATGTGAAGGGAAGAAGACGTTGTCAAGTTGTAGAACTCGAATTTAAATGGTATTTTAGATCGATTATAATTATAATGATGTAAAACAGACTTTTTACATCCATTATGATTTTAATTGATGTAAGAAAAAAGCTATTTTTACATCAATTAAAATTATAATTGACGTGAAAAGTCTTTTTTTACATCAGTTATACTACAACATATCTAAAATATCGACTACTTATCTATGCAACCACATTTTTGTTTAGATCGGTTGTAAAACAACCGATCTAAAATCCTGTTATAAAATCGAAATTTTGTAGTAGTGATAGGATCTTTTTGTTGTATATATTTGATGATGTCAACTCTATTGGTTCTTTTTGAAAACCATATTCAAGTCTTATGAAGCTATGCTATACTCTTAGTTATATGATGGCACATTTACTCATTATATATATATATATATATATATATATATATATATATATATATATATATATTCTCTTAAGGAACGTTGTTTTATACCTCTGCACTTTTTTTTTAAAAAAGGAAAAAATATTTTCACACCAAGTTTTCATAATTAAATACGTAATTCATTTCTGATAATAGAATAAATACTATTTCGTACACAATAAGAGAGCAAGTTTTGTAAAATGTGAAGGGTGTTACAAATGGTGCCGATGATGTGTTCGAGACGAGACAACTGACTTTGATCGACCTCTTAGTGACGTTGATTGAACTACTTTCCACGTGGACCAAAGTCTAAGATCTCTTAATGGTGATATAGTTCTCCGACATGGCTGCAACACTGTGAGCAAAGGGTAGGTACCTACAAAAGACACTTCTAACGATCAAGTCAATAATAATTTTACTAAAGTGACATAATAAATATTTACTTACTATAATGACGTTAGTCGTATCTATAGGGGGTATGGATTGGTTAGATTCCCTAACATGGGTCCAAGGCCTTTCAGAAGCAATACTGCCCTGTTGTAGTGTAGCGATAAAGCAATTTTACTTCGAACTGGTGTGTGTGATTCATTATTCATGGATGCATCTTTGAAATCTTGCACCTTAATTTTGACTTTGATCAACACTCACAATTTACACTTTAGGCCGAGATAGATCACTTATGCAAATTGGGCCTGAAGCCCAATCCGAAACAATACCTTATCTATTCTTATCCTTACTTCTCTCCCTCAACCTTTCTCCTTCTATGGTTCTTTTCTTTACTTTCAAAATTGAATGTGATGTGTATTTAATTATCCAACACTATACATAACAAAAAGTTACATCATGGCTCATTTATTAGTATAACTTGTTTGGTTTCACATCTTTGAAGTAATTTTACACGTTCAATGAGAAACAAATAGTTATAGATAACACGCTTAATAACATAATTGACATGATTTCTTGCCTTGTAACGAGTTTCCAAACACATGTGTTGTTCTTCTTGTATATTGATTCTTGATGTGCAACTGCATCACACGCATTTTAAGACCATAATCATTGGTTAATTTTGAAAAAACTAAATTAAAGTGAATCATAATTGTTATTGTAACATCTCGGGCGCTAACGAGGGCAGAGAGTGATTGTCGGTGCAAAAGAGATAAGGCATAGACAAGGAATGACTCTTGCCAAGCTTCCAGCGGGAAGGGTACATGAATGAATCGTATACACATTGGAACGAGAGGGATCCAAAGGCTGTACAGGTATGCAACTGTACAGTTGAGGATAGCTTAAAGGAATTAATAAATGTTACCCATACCAACAAGATGCATCTACCTTTCGGTAGCCTATTACTTAAGAACTCCACAGTTAACCGTGCTTAACTTGGAGCAATTATGGGATGGGTGACCTCTTGGGAAGTTTCCCAAAAAGCGTATGAGTGGGAATAAAGCACGCTAAAAAGTTTTGTGTTGGTTTGTAGGGACAGTTGTCGATCCTAAAAACAGTCAAATGTTACAAAGTGGTATCAAAGCAGGGCCTCTCTCCTAGTATAGTGTGGTTCGAGGACGAACCAAGTGGAAGCTGTTGGGCATGTAACATCCCAAGCGTTGACGAAGGCAAGAAGTAATCGTCGGTGCAAAAAAGATAAGGCATAGACAAGGAGCGGCTTCTGGCAAGCTTCCAACAGGAGGGACACATGAATGAATCAAATACACACCGAAATGAGAGGGATCTAGAGGCTGTGCAGGTATGAAACTGTACACGTGAGGATAGCTTAAAAAAATTAATAAATGTTATCTATATCAACAAGATGCATCTACCTTTCGGTAGCATATTACTTAAGAATTCAACAGTTAAACATACTTAACTTGGAGCAATTATGAGATGGGTGACCTCTTGGGAAATTTCCCAAGAAATATGTAAGTGAAGACAAAACACGCTGAAAAATCTTGTGTTGATTTGTAAAAACAGCCGTTGATCCTGAAAGTAGTCAGGCGTTACAGTTATATCCTAGAGTATTGCATTATTCGTCTCAGACTTACCTTCAAGAATCTATAATTGCTCCCAGTCGACATCTTTTTAGTACTTCATGATCCATACCACCATATCTATGAAATCCCTCAAACCCCAACAACGGGAAAAAGGATTATTGTGGCAGGTAGGCCCGTGTGAAAATTATCCAAAAGGCCTGGGAGTACTGAATGGGTATACGTCAGGACGATAAAGCTTTTGAAATAGGATACACTGCGCGGACTTTTATGGAAAAAAATTTCAATATTTTTATTATACCACCTTTCTTTAGAAAAAGGGTTTGTGTCTGGTCAAATATATGTTTCTCTACATTAATGTAAGAATGATATAATAAAAATAATATGCAAATAATATTGTTCGACTTTTATGGCAATGTTATAAGTGATTAAGACTTCCTAACAATATCAGAAAAAGGAATAGTACACAAAGGAAAGAAATGTATAAAGCATATTAAAGAAGAATATAAGCCTATGTTCACGAATCAATTAAAAGCAAGAAATAGTTGTTTTTTAAAGTTTTCTTAAAAATTGTCACAAAAATAATTATCTTCTAAAATAAATTAATCCAAACCTGCACTTCAGTATTAATTAATATCTAAATAATTATCAATTTGACAAAAATATTTAAGCATTAATTGATGTCTAAATGACTTATATTTGGGTGAAAAAATTGGACCCTAGGAACTAGGAAGCCCATCTTTGGTATTTACTATAAGCTTACATTCTAGATATGTCCAAGGCAACTGACATGATATATCATACGAAAAAAAGTTAAAGCTCCTTGGAAACATATTAAGTGACATAACATAAATTAAGGGGTACTCCTGATTAAGTTTGGCCTTTTGTGTCTTATTTGCAAGTGGTCGTGTCATTGAGCTGTCGTTTGATCCAAATCATCCCTTTCAACTAGAAGAGTATTTCCGCCAAATTGTCAAGAAAGGGTTGTTTAGGAGAGTTGGTGATAGCAAGAAATAGCGGAGGGTAAAGGCCACATCTGGCTGCTTGAAAGTAACTGTTACCAGCAAATGGTGGCAAGATTGAATGGAAAACGATTAGTACCCATTCTCTATAAAATAAAAAATAAAAAAAATCAAACAAACGAATCACGTCTTAGGATCCCATTTGTCAAGGATATTCTGAACAAACAAATCAAATTCCCAAAGTTAGTATGCCATTGATAAATTTGAAGAAAAATTAAAAAAGAACCCTAGCTAGCTACATGACGTGATCTGATTACCCGTCTCTCTTTTGTTTCTCTACCCGCTCCGCATGTTCACTGTTCATATTCTTGTCTACGTACCATAATTTTGTTCAAGGCTCGACTCGAACCTTATCCATATGCCTAACAAACGGAATTCCACTCTGATAGTTATGTACTTCCTTTCGAGGAATAATTTTTCCACTCCTAAAAACCTATTTGACACTTAGTGAGAAATATAAAAGAGAGAAAAATATAAATATGATAGATGATATGATGTAATAGGAAAAGAGAAATAGAGAGAAATGATGAGTGTTAATTAAGTATTTGGAAAAGTGGGTTGTCTAAAAATCATTGTTTTTCTTCAATGGGAAAAATCAACAAAGAAAATTTCTCTTCAAATTGGTAGGTAGTGTTTGGAATCTTTGCCAAAATCAACATTCTATTTGATTATGAAATTAATATGTAAAATTGAAACTCTGCTTTGCGCCCATGGTAATTGAAATTACATTAATTTTTCATTCGCTTAATTGACTAAGACGTACCGCATGAGATAAGTGGGAAACCACACCATTGATTTAAACTACTCTTACTATACTTGAACTGAACACAATTTATACATACTTTTTTCTTTTTACTTTGAACAATTGAACATACCACTTTTGATTCACAGAAATAAATGAATTTAATTGTGATGTACTTGTAAAAATATCTTGCCTTTGTATCCAATTATGCTCGTTAGTTCACTCATTATTATGTTCAATATCTCATGAAATTATTTGCATAATCAAATTATGAAACAATATGCTAAGAAATATTGAATGCATGATAGTATAAAAAAGTTTTAATTCAATATACTAAAATTAAACTACAAAATCTCTCAAAAAAAGTATATAATCTTTGTTTAGGACTGGCCTAAAGATAAAGCTACTAAATCTTAGTTTGGGTGTGGTGTGAAAGATGTAGAGTAAATCCTAAGAAAATAACTTAATCTAACGGTTAAAAATTATGGTCCACAGTAGATCACCTATTAAGATGGTCCACCCTAGCCTTCATCTTGAAGCCAAACTAACCCAACAACAATAATAATAATAACCTATAATAATAATAAAGACAATTTACACATTTTAACTATTTTACCTTTTAATTGCATACTATAAATGATTTTACCTATTCCATTTTCTATTCAATCTTTATTCTCTTTCTTTTCTTCTTTTAACTTCTCATTTGTGATAACTGATTGTATGACTAGTAGATACAGTTCTCATTTTCTATTTAACCTTCTTTTTTTAAATATTCTCAAATAATAATAATAATAATAATAATAATATCATCATTCTTCATCATAATTCATAAGGACGTGACTGCTTACGTTGTGACGCAAAACTACCAAAATGCTATGGTCAATTGGTATTGTACGATCTTGTTTGTTGGTGAGGGAGACCTAAAGTTCAGGTAAGGGTTCCCGTCACTGCAAGCAGCAACAGAACAATCCTAAAATCCCTATTAATTACTTTGTTTATGGATGATGATTCTCGTTGTTGACTTCGTCTATCCATCTCCACCACCACAACCATGTGTCTGCCTTTCAAATGGCTAGGTTCATCACAACATCTTGAATTTTGTAAAACAGCCCAAGTTTTCTACATGATGCCTTGTTTTACCTAATTTCCACTTTACAGCTAATATATGTTAAATCTGAACTTCTAGAACTAAAATATGTGATATACTTTCCTTTTAGATTTTCTTGTAAGTTATTAATTTTTAAATTTTTAGAAAAGTACTAGAACAATTTTTTTAAAGATTTTCATTTTTATTTTTGAAAAATTACATAATTATTAAAATATTTTAAAGCATATATTGTAATTAAAAGTACTTTTCTTTTAAAACAAAATCAAGTTCTAACAAAGTGTGACATGGTTAGTAGATAATCTTATTCCTTAAGTATGTGGGTAGGGGTTTGATCTTCAAGTTTGTGTGTATAAAAAAACATTTATTGGGAGAGGTCAACCTAGGGATGACAAAAAAATCCATACCCGCAGATAACCGTGAATAACATCCGTCATGGGTAAAAATGGGTAGTTTTAATTTAATGGGTACCCACGGATAGTTTAAATGGGTATATTCTCTACTCATTTATTAACGGGGTGGATATAGATATCATGGTATCTGTGCCTGCGAATACTCATTATCTGTCATTGTATATTTACTTAAATACCATTATATATATATTAATATAGATAAAATTACACAAAATTTGTCCTAAATTTTCAAAACGATTGTTCATTACAAGAGAAATCTTATATAATTATATTACAAGAGAAAAAGAACATAAATTTGTAGAACTTTAAACTATTTTTTTTAGAATAATTAAAATCTATGGTCAAAGTGATTATTTTAAACAACAATTCTTTAATTTATAAATTCAAAGTACTATTTGCAACACCTTATGGCTGTCCATAGCACAAAATAAATTTGTTGATTTTTTAATTTTTTGGAAAGTATCTATGAATATCCACAAATACTCACGAATATTAAAAAAATATGCGGCGAGGCAAGTAACGAGTAGCTACTACCCGTGCCCGTCCTGCCGTTTCCATCCCTAGGTCAACTCCTTAATTAGATCTCAGTGCTTTGAGGAAGTACTTCTTAACTTTCGGTTGAGAGATACCCTGGGTTCACAAAAAAAAAAAAAAAAAAGAATCAAGTAAACAGGCCCTGAATATATGAAAAATAACATGAATCTCAATTTTTTTAAAATAATGTCCACATATATCTTTCTTATTTTAATTTTATAAATAAAATAATAATATAATTTTAAGTTGGCGTGATTAAATTTGTCGATTTAGGTTATATACTTATATTATGAAATAAACTATTACTTGAAACTTTTGAATAAAAATATTACTTTTGATATATGCATGTTTGAATTAATTCACTTATTTTTAATATATTTTTAGTGTTTGTAAATTTATTTATTTATTAGACTTATATATGTTTTTTAGTCCCATAAAATGAGGGAGTTTTAATTTTGGTCTCCATAAGATTTTTTCTCTTTGGTTTTCATCCCTTCAAAATCTAAAATTATTGTTTTTAGTCTCTATAAAATGAGAAAAATTATTTAGTTTTGGTCTCTGTAAAAAAGTTTTCTTTAGTTTTTATCCCTCCGAAATTTGAAATAATTATTTTTGGTTTCTAGTGTTCATTTTAAGTTAGGTAAATAATATTCATTTTAGAGATCTGGAAAAAAATTTAGGTGTCATATGTTGTCATGGTATCACAGGGTGCCACATAAGATTGTCACTTGACCTTTCGTTAAACACATAAGTAGTTAACAAATGTCACATGACAACAGGGACTAAAAACACTAATTTCATATTTTTAATAAATGAAAACCAAAGAAAAGAATTTACAAAGACCAAAATCAAAATTCGCTCATTTCATAGGATCAAAAAACATATTTAACCCATTTTTTATTTTAGTTTTTAAAAATGTTTTTATTTAATTTCAATTTAACCTTTGTTGAAATATGCATGTATGTTTAGTCCTTGTTGTTAATGACAATCTATAAAGGGATGTGATAAATGAAATATTTTATCATTACAGTATCATATATAACATTAATTAGTTTAAATATATTTTGTGTTCTTGAAAATATATCATTTTTTTTATTTTAGTACCCATAAGTATTTTTGTTTGATTTTAGTTCAATTTTTTAAAAATATGTATTTTTAGTCTCTACCATTAATGGTAGTTTGTTAAGTGATAATGTGACTAATAAAACATTGTTTTTGTTATATCAAAGGACATTTTCATAATCCTTACGTTTTTGAATATAACAAACAAATAAGTTTTTAAGTTCGAAAATACCGAATGAAGACTGTAGCACAAGACTATCTAATCATCCTATTAAGAGGAATAACTAAATGCCGTGTTTTGATGTATGTACTGTTCTACACTATATCTATTTGCATCATCCTATCACCCTTGCAAAATAGAAGGAATGTATGGTCCTTATAAGTGAAGAAGTGTAACAAAAAAGTTTTGTTGAAACTCCTTAGTGAAGTCAAATGCCTTTGACTTACTTACCCCATCAAAAGACATACAATTGAAAACTAAAAGGTATAACAATGTACTTCTCTAAAAAGAGAGAGAGAGATTTGCTCTCTGGCATAAGACTCAAGTATAAGAAAGGAAAGATAAGCTAAGTGTTTATCTGATCATATATAACTAGTTGATGGAAAACATTAAATGCTACAACAAATGCTTCAACGTTCACTTTTTATCAAGCTTGAAGAAAAAGCTCCAATGGTCCACAACAGACACATCTTGCTTGTCTAAAAATACCGAAGATGAAGACAAAAGAGAAAACTCTTACGGGAAATATTCTTGAAGATCTTGAACTCTCTTTTGTTTTATTATTGTAAATTCTTTGAGTGAAAAGAAAGGCTAAGCACTTAAATTATATATTCGTCTGTCTAAGACAAAGTAGTCTTGTGTCTTGTCCTTAACCTTTTTCCTAATAAAATTGGTAGAAACTTGAAGAGGCTTTATATTAAAGAATACTTGAAACTGAGCTTGGAGAGGCTTGTTTGAAACAATACTTGGATAGTTGTTTAGAGAAGCATGTAAAAAGAATACTTGGTATTGTGCCTAAAAGGCTTGGTTAAAGAATACTTGTAACAGTCTTTTCTGTTAGTAGAAATCTTGGGGGTATACTAAGAACTAGGCGTAGTCTTCGTTAAGATGAACCAGTATAAAAACTTTGTGTTTAAAAAGTAATAAACCTTTTAAAGATATTTTCTTTAAATCATAATCGTGCTTTAAAGTGTTTAATTGCTTTCATATTTCTAAACTATATTGTAGCCTCCTATTTAAGACGAAATAGCTTTCTGAAAAAGGATTTGCAAAAAATCGTTTAAAATAATTCAACCCCCTTCTTATGTTTTCCTATGACTTACAACATTATCACTACTATGTCATTAAAACATTGGCCACCAAATCTCTAATTTCACATCGTGTCATCCTCTTCTTCTTTTCCTTCGTCTCCCAACATTCCTCCGTTTCCTACCCCTTTCTTATTCTAGTCTTTCCACTTCTAACAAGAAATTAGAATTAGACAACAAAGAAACACAACACAAACAAAAACCCCAAGTCATAAACCAAAAAATGACTCCAGAGATCCAAGCTTCTCATAAACATTGTAATATCTTCATCACCTTTACCCACCTCAATAATACTTCAAGCTCTAATTTTTTCCCTTTCATCATTATTAATACATTTCCTCACTTAAGCTATCCATGATTCCTAAATACCTTTTGCTCAATTGATACTTTGGTTTCTATTGATTTAGGAATGAAGAAACATCTTATAAAGAGATAAGTCAAATACAAGAAGGGAAGTTGAATTGTATTTTACAAAAATCTTTATGAAAATATAATTTTCAAAAACTAATAATCAATTTTAGACAGAAAATTAGTTTGCATTATGGGATAGGACGAAGTCTTCATCTTATTGATCATTTGGTAGTGAAAGCAAACTTAATAAGTAGTTCTTTTATAAAATCAAATTTGTTAAACACAAATCTATATATGTTCCTTTCTCATGTAAATTAATTAGTAATAATAAAATATATGCAGAAATAGAAGATAAAGAAGAGACCCAAAGAGATTTCATATTAGTTCTTCTTATAATTGAGACTGTTTAGTCTTTGACTCACAACCAAGATTTTGTTAACAACCACATGTTTGGTTGTTTGCTAACAACCAAGTATTATTTATATTTGTCTTTCAAATACTTTTTCAAGTATTCTTTTTTGCAAGTCTATTCAAGCTTCAATTCACACGTTCACCATAGGTTAAAACAAGAAAGGATAACTAAAGTCTATCATTTGTATAGGAACAACTATAATGAATAAGATGGTGTTGGAGGTAAAAACACTCAGAAGATTTACAATGAATCAAGAGAATATTTTTCTAAAATAATTGGAAATAAATGAGAGCAATAACTTTAGCAACCAAAATCTCCTTCCTTGACAAGCAAGATATAGACTTATGAAAAATAGTCGTTAGAGAGAGTCTTCATTTTCAGAGAAGGAAGCTTTTAATTTAAACATTTAAGCTCATTTAATGTAACATTAAATGTTATCTCCTTGTAGCTAGATGATCAGACACATAAGTAGGATCTCTTAGAGCATTTGTGTACTTTGTCTGCATAATAGATAAAGTTTCCATTTCGGTGAAAATATATTTGATTTTATTTAGTAGTTGTCTTATCTACGTCTACACTTGTGTCAAAAGCATTAATTGTTCATGACTCCTTTTAAGTAGTACCTGTACATATCAAATTTCTTCAAGCATTATGAGTCAACCAAACTCCCTCAAAGCTTTAAAGGTACACTTGCTAGTATAACGAATAAAATATTGATCAGACGAAAGACCTTTAAGTAAGAAAAAGCAACTATCATTTGAAGCCTTTAAGGATACAATCAAAGTGTAGTTAGTCAATGTTATGGTCTGCCTTTCCTTTGCACTTGGTTGAAGAGATTAGTACAACATTTATGGTCTTCACTACAAGAAATTCAATTTGTAGCTACGGTCAACTTACAACAGCCATATGACTGACGCAATTAGAGTCGGCCTAAACTGTTACTATAGTAATTTTTATTATTGTTATTATTTTTATAAATAAATTTTCATTTCTTGTATTTTAAAAAAAAAAAATTTAAGTATAGCGTCGACCTAGGCTGTCACTATGTAATAATTTATTTATTTTAAATTATTTTTCGTGATAGAGTCAGCTTTAGCCGTCATTATTATTTTTTAAAAAAGATTTTTAACATTATCGTCAGCCTAGGCCGTTGCTTATTAATAATAATAAAAAAATAATTTGTATTCTAAATACTGGAGTCCTTCAAAATCAATTGCCCTTAACCCTCGTTCTGAAATCCTCTCAAACTCTCTCAAACATATCACAAATTAAATCCCACATTCCACTCTAACTCTCAATCCTCTCAAATCTCAATCTCCCTAAATCCCTTTCAAAGTTCTCTCTATCAACATCATCAACGCTCGCCCTAACACCCCCGATGGCAATGTCACTGTTACCATTCACCTTAAGGTAAGCCTTTCGTATTATGTTCAATTCATTTTTCAATAATTAGGGTTTCATATTAGTGTCACAAAATGTCGCAAAAAGCCACTACTTCACTCTTCACCCTCTCCAATTCCAATCCTCCACCACGCTCTTCACCAACCATGCATTGATTCTTCTTACCCTTATTCTCTTTAGGCAATTTTCCTTCTCATTCTCTCGTGTGTACCAGTTCCTTCTTTAGTTTTGGTTCTTGAATTTATTTATTTTTTATCAAACGTGGAGTCAATTGAGAGTGGAGATAATAATCGAGTTCTTGAATTATATTCTGTTTATGATTAAGTTGCAAATTTGGTTACTCTGTTCGAGGCTACTACATTGGATTGCCTTGGTAACATTACTGTTCACAAGTTCATATTTATCTTTTTATTATTTTTTCATTTAATTTTGACCTATGGTTTTGTTATGCTTGGATTGAATTTTGGTTTCTTATAGTTTATGTTGAGTTTATAAACTGAACTATGATAGGGGTTGTAGAAGAAGGCTTGGGTTCATTGGATTGTTGGATGCTAATTTAATTAGCTCAAAAAAGAATAATCTAAAGTGCACAATGAGAAAAGTGGAAGAGATTGCAATTGATGGATAAAATAAAAAAAGAACATTGCAGAATTTCGTGACAAAACTAATGTTTTATTCTTGTGGCCTATATGAGATTTAACCTCTTTGATACTTACTTTTTTGTTTGTGACACTTGTCAGAAGAGATAAACTTGAGAGGCTTGGATGGCATTCAAGGTCCTGTTCATATTCTACTCCAAGCAACAGGAGAGGCTCAGCGGTCAACAAAATTGAACTCAAAAAGGATCAGTGAACTCTCAAATGAAATTGCAATCATGAAAGCAATAAAACAAAAAGTTGTTAAGGAGATGAAGATTTTGTCTAAAGTGGTAGAGTCTAGAGCTAATGGAATGCTTTGTTGATGAGAGATTGGGGGGCCACTTGTCTTTACACATGCTAGTTAAGTCATTATTTATTGGATTGGTAGTGTTTTAAATTTTAAATTACTGCCTAATACACTTAAACACCATGGTATTCCCTAGTTTTAGTTTTTCATTTAGGCTTTCAATTTTTTTTTTGTATGAAAAGATCTAACATATATTATTTGCTTATGTACTAGCGATTCTTTAATTTTCATTCTTGTTTGCTTATCTTTTCAAGGGAAAATCGTGGCCACTTTTTGTATATGATTCAACTTCAGATTGGAATGAACATTAAAAGAGCTTAATTAAAAAAAAAAAGAAACATTAAAGTCGGCCAAGCCGACTCTAAATGAAAAATATTAAAAAAATAAATAAGTATAACATAGAGTCGGCTAGGCAGACTCCAAATGAAAAAAAATATATTAAAAAAATAATGATAGAGTCGACTATGCTGACACTAAATGAATTAAAACTAAAAAAAAAAACATTTTAGAGTCAGCTTAGCCGACACTAAATTAAAAGAAAAATTTTTAAAAATAAAATAGTTAGCCGCGACTTCTGTATGTGACGGTTTAAGTGTCAATTAAGCTAACTCGAAGTAGTGTCGGCCTTAATTAATCAACACAAGCATGTTAGTGTCGAGTATTTTAGAGTCAACGTCTATTCCAACGCATGTTCGACGCTATAACAACAATAGAGTCGGCTTTTATATGTTAGAATCGGCTTTTGACTGACTCTAAATGCTTGTTCTGTTATAGTGCTTTTTCATTTATGACTTTGTTTATTATCCTTAAAATAACGTTGGATCGACTGACTTAACAAATTCCAAGTTTTATACTTATGAGTGATCGAGACACCACCCTCCAACCATATACTAACTTGGTTACCAACTCTGCCTGATATCGATCCTCACTCTTACATTCATAACCCTCATGTAGGATGAAGCTGGGTCTTTGATCCTTGGGAGAATTACAACTTTACCAGTGTAGATTGAATAAGTGAGGTCTTTGTGTGTGTTTTAGATGATGGCAACCATCTATTAGAGGCTTTTATTCCAACAATATAATTAAGATGCTCGAGAGTGGTCGTTTGTGCTGTGTGGTGATGGGTTAGAAGTTAGAAGAAGATGAAGCAAGAGAATTTCTATTTACAAATTTTTAATTTGGAGAACTAAAAAAATACATTTCCCACGCCCACCACACATTGTCACATTATCACATAATGGATTATTATTAAATACAGGAACTAAAAATATATTTTAAAAAAATTATATCAAAACAAAATAAAATATTTATAAGGATTACAATCAATTAAAATGATATAATATTTATAGAAATTAAAAGTATATTTAAATCAAATTTGTAGTTGTAATGATGTATCATTTTATTTCTTACATTATCATTTGACTGGGTATCCTTAACAATGGGGATTGAAAACACTTTTTTTAAAAAAAAAATTGGACCAAAACCAAACAAATATGTTTTACAAAAATTATAAGCATATTTACTAATTCGTTTTTAAAAATATTTTTTATAACTTTTCGATAGTGCTTTAAAATAAAATATTAATATATTCATAGATTATTACTTAAATGTTTTCAAACAAGCACTATATTATCTGAAATTTAAAACTTTTACACTAAAAAATTTTGCAGTTTGACCAAATTAATGTTTTTTAATTAATTAAAAATTAGTTTTTAACTTGGAAGTTTTTTTTTTAATGTCAGTTGTCCAAGTTCTAGTTATAATATCTGATGCATTTGTGTCATTAATAAAAAAATAATTTAACTATCAATTAACGATGTCAAGTGACAATTTTTAATAGTATTGATACAATTAACAAATTGGTTTAAATATTTTTTTATTCTTTTAAATATTATGATTTTTATTTAGCTTTAGTAACTTTTTTCTTTTTCATATAGTCCCTCTGTTTAGCCTTTTATTTGTTTTGTTTGTTTTCATGTCCTTGTTACTTAAGAATAAGGGAAAAAAAATCACGATATTTAAAAGAACTAATTAATAGATAAAAAAAATGATACTTAATGAACAAAATAAATATAAAGACTAACGTAAGAATTATATAGGAAAGAAAAAAAAATGCACGAATACTTAATTATTATTTTTTGAAAAAGAGAGAAAATTTGAAAATCTTACAATATTTGGAGACATCAAAATCATATTTAAATCTAATAAGCTATATTAATATATGTATTTCAAAGGTTTAAGGTCATATGCCTTTAAACAAAGACGGGTGATCATATATAGAAGCCTTTATATATATCAAATCTTCTATTAATACATATTTTTTTTTTGTAGAGAGTGATAGCAACATACTCTCTAATACACTCTTTCTAATACACACTTTATCATTGGTTGAAATTCATTGAAAACTACAAAATTAGGAGGGAGAGAGAGAGAAAGTCATTAAATAAGAAGTGAAACCTACAAAAGATTGCGATTTCCAATAAATTTCAACCAATAATAAAAAATGTGTTCAAAAGAGTATGCCAGAGAGTATACTGCTAGCATTTCTCTTTTCTTTATCTCTCTCTCTTTATCACAACATATCACCTATCATACTTTTTCTGTCTTTTTTCTCTCTTAAGTGTTAATTAGCATTTATTGTCCACCAATTTTTTTCCAAGATATATAAAAGCAAGCATCATTCTCAATTACATGACCAAACTGTTTAATAGTAATGTTGTAAATGGTATGTTGGTAATATTTTTATTATTAAATAAAATATTTAATAATATTAAAAAATTTAATTGGCTTAATTATGTTTTTAATCCCCCAAATTTGAGAAATGTATTTTTTAGTCTCCTAAATTAAAAATTAATCATTTTAGTCCTTGAAATTTTAAAAATTCCTATTTTAGTCCCTGAAATTTTAAAAATTCCTATTTTAGTCTTTTTGTCCAAATGTAGTTAGTGAATCTGCCACACAAAACTCACCTAATAATGTTCCTATCAGTGAAAACATCATACCGAACTAAACTGATGCTGCACAGCTGATTCAATCTGTCCTATAAATGATATTGTAAGTGGTCCTAAAAGACTAAAATAATATTTTTTAAATTTGAGGGATTAAAAAAATTAATTTTTAATTTGGAGGACTAAAAAAATACATTTCTCAAATTTGGGGGACCAAAAACATAATTAAGCCAATTTAATTTTATATCTTAATCATTTGAATAGTTTACAAATATTAATTAAAAATAAATATATTTAATATTTTAAATATACAAAACATTTAACATTTTATTCATTTAATAATTAAGAAAATTGTTCATAAAAATTATATCGTGATATAATTTTTGATGGTTTAAATATATTTTAAGTCCCTGTAAATATGACTTTGTCTGATTTTAGTCCTTTCAAAAATATTTGTTAGTTTTAGATTCCTAACATTTTTTAGTGTTCTTTTTTAGTCCTTACTATTACCTATGGTTAATTTAGTGCTGACATAATTAACAAAAAATATTAATTAAGATAATTAGGGTAATGAAGAATATGTTAAAATAAGATAATTAGATTATTTTAAGTGTGTAATTCAATTAAGTAATGTATTTATTATTTTATATAAATAAGGTAATTACATATAATTTACTTTTATAATATATTTTCAATTTTTAATATATTATGAATAGTAATTTTTATTACTTTTAATATTTTTCTTGCTTTTCAATTCACTAATTTACTTTTAACATTATAATTTTTTAAAATTAATTTACTTATACAATTATAATTTACTTTTGATATATTATTATGAATAGTAAATATAATTATAATTTTTAATGTATTAAAAGTAAATTATAAGTGTATAAGTAAATTATAAATTTTTTAAAAAAAATTATAATGTTAAAAATAAATTAGTGAATTGAAAAGTAAGAATAATATTAAAAACAATAAAAATTAATGCTCATAATATATTAAAAATTAAAAACAAATTATAAAAGTAATTTATATGTAATTAACTTATTTAAATAAAATAAAAAATACATCACTTAATTGAATTATACACGTAAAAATAATCTGATTATCTTAATTTAAAATATTCTTCATTACCTTACTTATTTTAATTAATATTCTTTTTTTTGTTAGTTATGTTAGCACTAAATTAACCATAGTTAATGGTAAAAACTAAAAAAAACACTTAAAACATGTCAACTAACAAAAAATTTTGTAAGGACTAAAATTAGACAAAGTCATATTTGCAGAAACTTAAAACATATTTAAGCCATTTTATATTATTCATTAAAAATACATTCGTCGACATTGCTCAAAAATGTATGAATGTAATAAGCATATAGCCATATAGGATAAAGTAGGTGGTTTGTTGGACATGGAAGGGCACTATGAATAGGATTAGCAATATTGAAGCGAAGATTATTGGTAAATGTCTGCATCAATTGCATGAATCTTGTGTACGTCAGAGAATCTAAAACAAAGCTGAAAGAATCACTACACTACGTGCATGGAATATGGAATATAATCTATCCTGCGCCTCAAATCAAGGCCTCTCATCATATTGTCGTCTCCCCTTAGCCCTTAGGTACGGCTCAGCTCAACTTGGTTTTTCTAGCTCTTTTAGTCCACAACATGACTGCTTTCTAGCACCACCTATGGCAACCAAATCAATTTTTGGTGAGACATTTTGTAGTGTATCATAGCGGGGCATTCATGCGTGTTTGGTGCGTCTTTTGTTTTTTATTTTCAACGAAATTAAATGCTAAAATATATGTATTTATAATCCTAGTAAAGAAAATTAAAATAAAATTAAAACTGTTCAACAAAATTAATTTATTACTATATTAAAAGTATCAAAATCGTTTTACATTTAATTACTTGTTTGAGTAATGAGAGACAATAATAAAGTATATTAAATATTTCTCAATCAAGGTGTTTTTTTTTTTGGTATATACAGTTCTTAATCAATGTGTTTAAGAATTTGTTAGCAGACCCTTATTTTAAATTAATATAATTTTATCGATAATCATAAATCACTGCCAGAAAAGAAAAAAAAGAATTTACTTGCAATTATTTACTCTCTCCATTTCTTTTTAGATGTCGGCTTTTCAGAAAAAATTTGTTTCTATTTATTTGTTGTTTTTTAAAGTTTAAGATAACATTTATTATTATTATTTTTGTCAATTATACTCTTACTTCCTAAATAATTTTTAATTAATTTATACATTTACAACTAAGATGCATTTATTGTAGAGTAAAAATATCTAAAAAAAGTATAATAAAAAACTTTAAAACTATTTTATGAAAAAAAATATTACATTTCTTGATTTGTATATAAAAACCTTAAAAAAGACATTAAAAAGGAACAAAGTAATATAATTTTACCTACAGTTTAAACTTACGATACATTGTTGCTTGTGATTGCACATTGATCCACAAATAATTAATTTGAAATAAATGTGTTCTCCACTATTTATGAAAATTGCAGGCACTTGTGTCTTTGGAAAGAATGTATGTAACAGTGGCAATGACACTGAGGGGAAAGAAAGTGATTTTAGAGAAAACGGTGTGGTTGCTCTAAAGGAAAGAAAGATAGGGAAAAGAAACGAAGGGTGTCAAGGCGGAAGCTGTGGGTTCGAGCCCCGTCAATCCCAATGGAGATAAATCTAAAAAGACATCAATTCATTTTATGTGTGAAAGGGAATAAAAATAATAAACAAAATCTTATTTCTAATAGGGATCCTTCCTTCTTTTTTTCTTTTTCGTTTAAGGTAAAGGTTTCAATGAAAAAAGAAAAGTAAGAAAAGGAAATTTTGAATTGCATCAAAAATAAATATTTTTTGGTTTTATTTAGTATGGATAAAAGATCTTCCTATGTTATACTATTTAACTCTCGACGATGAGTCGATTTGATAGCTCAAATATTGTCATTCGAGATATTGATCTGATTTGATATCAACGAAATCAAATTTATACCATTGTTGAATTTATTGATGAAAGATTTATCATCTCTATGGGATTAAATCCCGAATTTTTTGATTGGAAATTTAAGAGAAATAAGACACAATAGAGATCATGGAAGTAAATATTCTCGCATTTATTGCTACTGCACTGTTCATTCTAGTTCCTACTGCTTTTTTACTTATAATTTACATAAAAACTATAAGTAAAAGTGACTAATTTCACTTAAATATGATTTCTTAATTTTTATCAATGTAATCAATTATTTAATATTAAAAAAAATGAAAAAGGTTTTCAATTTGGGGTCTTAGTCTTAAAAAATGATTGTACTACAATCAGCCTAATCCAGATAGTAGAAATAGATTTGATTTCTACTATTTGGATTTTATAGAATTGCGTCCAAAACTTTTTTTTCTTAGTTTCATCTATTTGATTTGTATTGATTCCAATAAATATGAAATAATCAAAAAACAACTGTTATTCTTTCGATTCAATTTTTTTTTTAGATTTCGTATTCTTTTTACAACCCCGGTATCATATTAAAAAAAAATAAGGGGGGTAAAGTAGGAATGGGGGTTGCGTTGTCCCTCATTTTCCATATATGTATATATATAACCTGGGTAAGAGTCAGTTTATCAAAATAGAATTTTTACAAAGAATTCAATTGGAATAGGAGTCCATCATTTCCTATTATTTTGGATTCCCTTGATTTTCTCAAAATACAAATATTGGAATAATTCCAATATTTGTTTGATTGAAAGAGTATTTTCTATTTTTATAATATACATAGAATACATTACACTACTAGAATATAATAGAACTCTAAAATGCAGATATATTTTCTATTTGAATTCAAATAATTAGTATAAATGAAATATTTTAATTCAACAGTTCAAAAATTTGAAAATCCATGTAGAAAAAAAATGGTTTGATCCCTTAACTCAATTATTAGTACCCTTATAATCCACTTCTTCCCTATACTACGAGGGAAAGGGAAAATGAAAAAACTACCATTAAAGCAACCCAAGCAAGACTTACTATATCCCTGTAAATTTTGCCTCCTATCTCTATCAATATGAAGGAATTTTTTAATTATTGTTTCAAAATTTTTCTTCTATTATTTTCTTTTGTATTATTCACTAAAAATACTATAATAATAGTGGAATTGCTGGTACAGGGTCAAAAAAAGGATTCTAGGCTAACACCATTGACGAAAAACTAGAATCCATTCTATTAGAACCATTGTTTTAAAAACCGAACCAGCCGGTCGGACCGGAAAACCGGTGAACCGGTCACCTAACTGGTTCAAATAAACCACAGAACCAACCTGAAGAAAAACCGATCAAAGAACCAGAAAACCAGTCAAAAACCGGTAAAACCGGTGAAAACCGACTAAAAATCAGTTCACAGCAGGTCAAAGAAAAATGCTTAATACAACATTACTTTGATTTTTTTTCTTAAAAAAAACAAAAACCAACCTAAAGTAGTTATCATTTTCTTTTTTATTTTAAATATAAACTTGTTTTTATTAATAAATGTTGATATGTATAGTTAAAACTTATACTTAAGTATCATAACATATTTGATTTGCACTTATAGGTGTTGTAAATGTAAAGAACCTATAAAATTATGTTTTATTTTTAATTTTTAGTATTACAAAATTATAATATTATGCTTTTTTAATATTATTTTATGTACTATTTAATTATTATTATTATTATTTTATTAATACCAGTTCGACCACGGTTCAACCCCGGTTGAACCATTGAACCTTGAATCAGTGCCTTGACCGGTTCAATGACCGATCCGGTTTTAAAAACATTGATTAGAACATCTAACAAGTTTTTGTATATGATTTTTAGTAAAATCTGAAAACATTTAGCATAACCCAAATTTCTGGAAACATCCTTGGAAGTTTTAAGTAAATGAATGTTACTAACAGGTAGGAATAATAAGATTTCTGTTTTAACCCCCTATTTCATTAAATAAATAAAAAAGAATCAAGATAGATTAATTTGCATATTTATACTCTTATTTCTATTTGAAATAATCCCTTAATGTCTACCATTCATTCTCTAAAAAAATCAAAAGATAGCTTGCTTATTAAATTTTTTTACTAGAGGCTAGTGAAAAGAAAGATTTTCTTTTTTATTCGATTTCTATTTTCTAATTTTCTATTAGAATAAAAAAATTAATTTTATTAGAATATAGAATCTATTAAATTAATATATATATACACACACACACACACTTTTAAGAAAGCAAATTTGCTAAATTAACTATTCAATCTAACAAATATTGATTAAATGCGGAAGTGCTCATATACTTTACATTAGTTTGTATACAAGGTTTTTCTTCCGCCCCTTCTCTAACTATAAAACTAAAAATGGAATTCCCTATCTAACTTATCCTTATCCAATCTAATTCAAGACCCAGTCAATAGACGAGCACTACTATAGTTATGTAGTGAAAGAACTATCATTTCAAAAATGATTGATTCCTTTTCACTAATAGAATCTTTCCTTTAATCCGAGACAAAAAGATTGACAACATTTTTTTTTAAAACAAACAAACCTCCTAATGCTTAGAATTTAGAATCAAAAAAGTCTAAAGGCTCCCTTTACTTCGCTTGCTTCCATTGGAAAAAAGTTTTCTATAAAAAAACGTAATACACTATTTCATTTCATCTTGTCGATCACAGGCAACACCCTAATTTAAATTGGGGGAAAAGGATTTGCAGTCCCCCGCCTTACCACTCGACCATGCCGCCAATCCAATATATATAAAGTATATGAAAATACCCCCTTTTCTATTGAAATGAAAGAAAAAGAAAAGCTTACACCTTCTATCACAAAAGAAAAAAAATCTCGAGACAAATCACAACCGTTAACTATTAATTTATGAATTATTCTTGAATATTTGAATCTAAAACAGTTTTTTTTCTTAATGAGATACTTAATAAGATAAGAAAATAAAAATGGATACATAACCAATCAATATTGCTTTTTTTTTATTGAAAAAAAAAAACTTTTTCCATTCCAATTATAACAGCAACTGTCAATATATGTAAACCCTATAACATAACTTTTAATTGTTACATAGATATTATCTAATCTGGTATCTACCCATATATATAATACCCATACTATATGGAATTCTCAAGAAATTCTCACACTTCCCCCCCCCCCCCCCCTTTTTACAATTTTTCTATTCAATCGATTGAATAAAAAATTTGTAAAAATTAATACGACATGTTATGTGTTATACCGAACGAATATGACTATAATAAAGTTAGAGACAGATCTATCTATATATAGATATAGATAGATAGCTAACTATAGCTGGAGTTAGATCTATGCATATTTAATAAATACAAGCCTCATTACACACTTTGATCGTATTCTCCAAAAAATAGTAAAAAATACCTCCTTTCTTTGCAAATTCGAATTCTTTTTTGAACAATAGAAAAGATTAAGTGTTCAAAAAAGGAATTCTATATTGTTTCGGATTATTAGATTAGATCCTTATCTCATTGAGCAGAACAAATCCCGAATTCATTTTTTTTCTGGAATCCAATTGAATTGGAATATGTAATATCATAATAATGATAGAAATGGAATGCATTTTTTTATATTCCTTAAAAAACCTTGAAATTCAGGTCAAATTTTTCAATTCATTTCCATTTTTAGATTAGAATTTGGATTCTATCTTTTTTATTTTGTTGCAAATTCCTTCCTTCAAAGTTGAGTATAAATTTTTACTTATTCCTCTTTTCATAATAGGTATTTCATACACTAATAAGTATTTCATACACACGATTAGGTAAAATTTCATGTAATTCAGTAAAAAGAACAGAAATTCCATTATTGCTAAATCAATTCATGTTATTTGATGGAGAATGACAGCAAATCGTGGAATATTTTTCTATAAAATTCATGGGGAAATTGAAAATGCTTGGGGGTGGAAATGAAGGAATGTATACACTACCTGGATTGAATCAGATGCAATTTGAGGGGTTTTGTAGGTTCATTGATTGAGGCTTAGCATAAGGGCTTTTTAAGTTTCCAAAAATTGAGGATACAGATCAAGAAATTGAATTTCAATTATTTGTAGAAACATATCAATTGTTAGAACCCTTGATAAATGAAAAAGATGCTGTATATGAATCGCTTACATATTCTACTGAATTATATGTATCTGCAGAATTAATTTGGAAAAGTAGTAAGGACATACAAGAACAAACTATTTTTGTTGGAAACATTCCTCTAATGAATTCTCTGGGAACTTCTATAGTAAATGGAATATACATAATTGTAATCAATCAAATATTGCAAAGCCTTGATATCTATTACCGGTCAGAATTGGACCGTAACAAAATTTTAGTCTATACTAGCACCATAATATTAGATTGGGGGGGGGGGGGGGAGATTAGAATTAGAGATTGATAGAAAAGCAAGGATATGGGCTCGTGTGAGTAGGAAACAGAAAATAAGGTCTGTTTGGTGGCTAGGATATGATAGAATAGGATAGGATAACTATCCTATCATGTGGTAATTTGTTGTTTGTTGTGCCAACAGTATATGATAACACCATCTTATCTCTTATCCTATCCTATTGCTCTAGTGTATTTTTTATCCTAAGGAGGGAGCTGGATTAGAGAACAACAAGATAAGAGAAGCTCTTTTTTTTCTCTCTTTTTATATATATTATGTAATATTGTGAATATTATAAAAAAAATATTATATATATATATATATATATATATATATACAAATATATTATTATATATATAATTATATACAATATTTGTTATAATATTTAACATATTAAAAATAATTATATATAGAGAAAGAGAGAGAGAAAGAGATAGTTATATTATACTAATATTATATATAATTATATATAAACAGATATAATATTGTTATGAAAAATATATAAGATTTATATATAATATCAATATATATATATATATATATATATATTTATAATAATTTTGACAAATAAATTTAAAGTATATTTTGATTAAAATATTAAATAATTAATATTTAAATATTTTAAAGAAAAATATTCAAATAATAATTATAATTTTAAAAAATTTATATATCTTTTTTATAATTTTAAGAAAAGTAACTACATACATAAAAAATAATATTGTATATTTTAGTTAAAATTATATTTTTTATAAAAATTAAAAATTAAATTAAAAGTTACTTTCTAGAAAATTATGTGTAATTTTAGGAAAATAGTAATTTTGTCATTTGAACATGTTTTATATTTTATCCTATCATTATATAGTTTGTTATCTGGTGTGCACCAAACATTAGATAAGATAATAGCTTATCATGTTCTTATCCTATCCTGTTCTTATCGTGTTGTCATATCTTATCCTACTCTATCCTATCTTGACCACCAAACGGGCCCTTAGTTTATAGTTTTAGTTTTTTTATTTTTAGTTTAAAAAATGTGTTGTTAATCTTATAATTTTCTTTAAAAAATTTAGAGTAAATTACATTCACACTTCTTGAATTTTTTAAGTTACACACAATACCCTTCCATTTTCTATCTTTACACTAAATCCCTTTGATTGTTTGAAAAACATTACAAAGACATCCTTTATATATTACACTAACACCCTTAATTGTTTGAAAAACCATTACATCATGCAACCATATAAGAGAGGTTATTGTAAACGTTAAAAAATCAATGAACTATGTGCAAAGGAGTATTAGTATAATTTACTCAAAAGTTTATAAAAAGATTTAAGACTTTTTATATGAAGTTGTGACGAGATAATCTAGAATGAAAATAGAAAAGAACAAAAGGGAAAAGATTTAAGTTTATATGGGCTTTTGTGGGTTAAACCCAAATCAAGCCATGATTAGATAGGGTTAAAAAGGCTTAAATTTAATTCATGCTCAAAATTTGAAGTCCAGACCTTACATTTCATCGAGTAGGTTTGGAACGGGCTAGTCATGAGCTTATTACAGATCGTGGGCTATAGTAGGTTGAGCCAAAGAGTTTAGATTCAATTTAGGCTTTTGAAATAGACCCCAAGCCTGGTGAAATTCCAATTTGTACGAGCTTTAACGGGTTAAACTTAAATTAGCCTATGATTGAATTGGACTAAAAAGACAAAATTTTAATTCATATGTAAATTTTAAAGCTTTAGCTCCACATTTCATGTGATAGATTCAAATTAGGTCAATCGCAAGCTTAATGCAGGTCAGCCCAAAAAACCCAAATTCAATTCAAACTTCTAAAATGAGATCCAAGCCTAATGAAAGCTCATTTGCACTAGTTTTTTTGTGGGCTATGCCCAAATCAAGCTAAAAAGGCCCATGTTTAAAGTGTGCTCACTATGTAAAGTCCAACCCAACATTTTATCGAGAAGGTCAAGTTGGGGCGATCGCAGGCTTGATGGGGTTTACAGTCTACAATAGGTCAGGCCAAAATCTCATTCAATTCAAGTTTCTAAAACAAAACCCAAGTCCAATGAAAGCCCAATTTATATGAGCTATTTGTGGGCTAACTCAAATTTAATTCGTACTCAAAATTTAAAGCCAAAACTCTATATTTTATCAAGTAGGGTTTAGGTCAGGCTGGTTGCAGGCTCAATGTAAGTTTCAAGCTATAATAGGTTGAGCCATGAGGCTTAAATTCAATTTAGACTTCTAAAATGGGACTCAAGCCCAATGAAAGCTCGATTTGTACAAACTTTTGTGAGTTAAGATAACTAAAAAGGCTCAGGTTTAATTCGTGCTTAAAATTTAAAGTCTAAGTCATAAATTTCATCAAGTGAGTTCGAGTCAAGTCAATTGACCTAACCCATTAATCACCTTTCTCGGAGACTAAATGAGAAGCGAAGAAGACTAGTGGGAGGTAGAGAAAGGTGAAGGAAAGTATCAAAAGAAACAAGACAATTTCAAAAAACTTAAAACTAAAACTAAAAAAATATCTTTTTTCTATTTCCAAAAGTGAGTAAAAGTGATTTTAAAATTCATTTAAAAATCATTTCAACCTTTTTTGCCACCATCACAACGTAGCAAATTTACAACCTTCTTTTATTTTATTCACGGTTGCAACAAGTATAGCTAAATCTTGTGTTTTTAAAGTGAATATATCATATTAATTTTTATTTAAAAATTATAAAAGATAACACAAAAGAACTATAAAGAAAATAATAAAATCTCATTTTATACTATTTCTAAAAAATTTAAAAGCAATATAAAATATCATTTTATAAGCAAACTAATTACAAAAATAATGCCACTTTGTCACCTTATACACACACACACACACACACACACACACATATAGTCATAGGATATAAATTGTTTGTCACCTTATTATTTTAGCTTTTCTTCTAATGAAATATTGTCAATTAATTAAAAATATTTTTTTCTCGGTTGATTTATCTCCCTTCTGAAACAATATTTACATAACTTTTTTGTATATTTTTTGTGTAACAAAGAGAAAAGTATAAAATAAAATAGTTTATATAATGAAGAAAGAAAAATATTATAAAAAATGTTGTGAAATAAATGTTATATAAATAATATAATTAAACTAGCTTTTAGTTGACAACACTTCATCAAGAAGAAATTTAAAAAATATTTGAGTCGACCTTTACCACAAAAGTTCTGTATAACCCAAATAAGCACAATTTGTACTGTACGACCTATAGTAGATCTAGAATCTATTTGTCATTGATATATCTTTAGGCTTAATTATGTTTTTAGTCCCCAAAATTAAAAATTAATCTTTAGTCTCTCAAATTTAAAAAATTTCTGTTTTGGTCCTTTTTTCCAAATGCAGTTAGTGAATTTGTCACACAAAACCCACCCAATAATATTCTTATTAGTGAAAATATCATACCGAACTCAACTGATGCAGCACAGCTGATTCAATCTGCCTTATAAATGATACCGTAGGTAGTCCTAAAGGACCAAAATAGGAATTTTTAAAATTTGAGGGACTAAAAAAATTAATTTTTAGTTTGGGGGACTAAAAAAATACATTTCTCACATTTGGAGGACTAAAAACATAATTAAGTCTATATCTTTATGTATGACATTAGGGTAGTTTAGGAAATTTTTTTCCTACACAAATTGGAGTTTTTTTTTTTGTAATTTACATTTTTGATATCATGTTTTGATGTTTTAATCATAATAAATTGATTATCCAGTCTAGTCATTAATTAAAATAATTGATTTTTAATTATCATAAAAAGTATGTGCTCGCTTATCTATTTGCATCTCTAGTTCTTCTCATTATTTGTCTTCTAATGATCAACAATTGACTTATTGCATATTATATTTGATTATGTTGAAGTATTTTTAATATGAAAGGAAACAAAAAGTTCCTATAAAGCTCAAATTTTTAAGACATGCTAAAGATTAAGAGATGAATAATGTGAAAGTACTTGTTGAGACTTGAGAGAGAGATAAGAAGCAATGTAGGGATTGAGATAAAAGGGTACTAAGAGTGTGTTTGTTTCATGGATTAAAAACTCATTTATGAGAATATGAATATAGAAATGTAATATTCCTATGTTTGTTATGAGTTTTGAAAAATTATTCTCAGATATTCTTCATTCCCAGAAAAGTAGTAATAACATGATTTGTCTAATTTCTATTCTCATGAAAATGGGTGAGAAAGTTATATTCTCATAGAAATGTGAGAAGTTATTTTTTAACCCACTTATAACTTCATTCCAACTCTTATTTTTATTTAAATCATTTTAAATTTTAAAAATATTCTGAGGAATGTTAAAATGGAGCCAAACGTATTTTAAATGTTCCCAGGAATAGTTATAATATTCTGGAGAATGTGATTCTTGGAAATACAATATTCATTCCATAAAACAAACGTCCCTAACAATTTAAAATAATCATTATTATGTTAAAATAAATTATTAAAAAATTGTGTACCGTTGCCGATTTATAATCGTGGCTAAGTGTGATAAAATTGTTTAAGTGAATATATTTATGGCGGTTTAACATATTTAGGATTAAAAAAATATCTTATCTTTATGCCAATTTAAACTGTCACTAGTCCATTTACTGACAATTCTTCGAGATTTAACTAAACCAATGAGAAGTAGTTTAGGATCCATTTGGTGGTCAAGATAAAATAAGATATGAGAGCAAGATAAGAATATGATATGATAAGAACATGATTAACTTTAATTTTATCTAATGTTTGGTGTACACTAGATAACATTATTGTGTTATGTTGTCTCATATTTGACACGAAGCAAACAATTATAGGATAGTGTAAAACACAGAAATAACACAAGGAGGGGGGTTGAATTGTGTTATACCAAATTTTCGCAAAAAACTTTTAAGAACGTTTCGTCTGAAGGGTTGACAAGCGATTTTTAAAAGATGTTTAAATAAAGACAAAAGAAAAACGCAAGCCAGAGAAACACAAAGAGTTTATATTGGTTCGTCTCCCCCAGAGACTACGTCTAGTTCTTGGCAAACTACCAAGTCCCACTAACATAAACAAGTTACAAGTATTCTTTTAACCATGCCTCTTTAGGTTCAACCCAAGTAGTCTTTAACTTGTCTCTCCAAGCAAAAACCTAAGTATTTTTTGAATCAAAGCCTCTTCAAGCTTCTACTAATTTCTTAGAGAAATGGTTGATTATGCTTAAGCTAGCGTCTTATCAAACGAATATACAATAGAGCGTAGGAAGCATTTACAAAAGAAATGTATTTATTGATTACAAATTGAGAATTTTTCAACAGTTTCACGCACTATCAAAATCTATCAGCCATTGAAACTGAGGTCTCTTCTTCTATTTATTGGATTCTCCAAAAAGTGTCTGTTGTGAGTGTTGTAGGAAACATTCTTTGTTTGGCATTTCTAAAGATAGAAAAGAGTCGTTGGAGCATTAAATGCAACATTTAATGCCTTTCACTAACCAGTCACTCTGATAAGATAAAGCAGTCTGCTTATCTAGCCTTTCTCATACTCAATCTTGCAATAGTGGGCATATTTGCTTCTCGTAGTAACAACCGCACACAGAATTCTTCTCTTATGCGTAAAGTGGTCTTTTCTCGAGAGTATGTACGTAGGCTTCTATTCTTTCGAGGTTGTTTACGCTTTTACAAATTTGTAGAGCACAGAATGTTTACAACATTGTCTAAATAAAGTTAGTTATTGATTCTATAAAGATAAAGAAAGACGATGAATAATGCGCGGTCAGACGATAGCGATAAAGGCAATACAAAATGAGTCACCAGACGTTTGATTTAAAAAGACTTTTTGAGACTATTTGTTATTATTAAAATAAATGAGGGTCATAAATTCGTCTTTTGTCTTAAGAGATAGGATATAAATTGTGTTCAAATGACAAAATTACTCCTTTGTTAACATTATATATAGTTTTCTAAAATGCAACTTTATTTTAATTTTTCAATATTTAAAAATTATAAAAAATTATAAAATATATAAAATCTCAAATCCACTGCTACCACGGTTATCACCACCATCATTGTTTTATCGTCACTGTTGTCATCATCACCACTGTTGCCACTATTGCTGCTACCAACACCATTGTAGTTGTCACTGCCACCACTATCATCACCACAATTGCCACCGCCACCAACACTACCACAACAACACCATTATCTTCTACAAAACGCAAGTTAAACAAATAGGGGATCGGAAGGCCACAGAACCAAAAATGGCCTATCGGAAGAAAGATTTCAAAGGTGTTCCCATCTATGGAGAAGAATACGTAGGTTTTGGGGAAATTTATTGTGAGTTGGTTATGGGGGTTGGATGTAGAAGATAATGGTAATGGAGAGACTTCCACCCAGTGACTAGTTGGGCGAATAACAGCTTGGTGGCTTAGGATGTTCTTCTTTTTAGTAGTAAGACTTGAAAAGTGCTTGAGAGCTTTAGCGTGTTCTTGCAGCCTCTTTTGGTTTAAGCTCTAAAGAGTTTTTTTGCCTTTTAAAGCAACCAGCTGCACAGGGGAGAGTGCTCTCTTTCTGATCATCAAGTGTCTATAAGGGTTACGTCTAAATTTGGGCTCCTTGCCTTTACTCATAGTCAAATTTTGACAATAAAACTTCTTCTGGCAGCAAATGCAGAAGGTTGTCCATGGCTTCAGCAAAAGCGACATTCGTCTTGCCATGGGTCTAGGTGAACCTAGCTCAAGGTCAGGACACCTTCTCTCACAAATTGCATGCTATAAGGAAATCTCTTTTCTCAAGAGTAGGTATGTAAGCTTCTATTCTTTCAAGGTTGTTTACACTTTTACAAACTTGTAGAGCACAAAATGTTTAAAACAACATCTAAATAAAGTTAGTTATTGATTCTATAAAGATAAAGAAAGATGATGAATAACATTCAGTTAGACCATAACGATAAAGGAAAAACAAAACGAGTCACCAAATGTTTGATTTAAAAAGACTTTTTGAGACTGTTTATTATTATCAAAATAAATTAGGGTCATAAATTCATCTTTTGTCTTAATAGATAGGATATAAATTGTGTTCAAATGACAAAATTACTCTTTTGTTAACATTACATATAGTTTTCTAAAATGCAACTTTTATTTTAATTTTTCAATATTTAAAAATTATAAAAAATTATGAAATATATAAAATCTCAAATCTATTGCCACCACTACCTTCGCCGCCACCACCTTTATCGCCACCAACACTGTTTTATCGTCATTGTTGTCATCATAACCACTATTGCCACCATTGCTGCTACCACCACCACTGTAGTTGTCACTGCCACCACTATCATCACCGCAATCGCAATCGCCACCAACACCACCACAAGGGGCGAGTGGTTATGGTGGTAATGGTAGCAGCGGTGATGGTAGTAATGGTGGTAACGGTGGTCATGGTGACGACAACAACGGTAGGAATGATAGTGGCGACGATAGTGGTAGAAGAAACTTAGTGCGTTACAACTTTTTTCATTTATTATCACACTCCGAACTTCATTTAAAATCTTCATTTGATAAAAAGAATAAAAAGAACTCAAAATGCTACAAGCCTAGATGTTTGTCTTAGTCAAAAGAAATAGAGAAGAGCTTACCGATTCTCGTTGCTCGAAGAATATGTTTGAGACAAGAACAAAGTTGATAAGACAATGTTACAAATAAAATCAATGTATCAAAAACAAAAAGTTAGAAAGTTTTACCTACTACGCACAAAAAAAAATACAAAAACAAGAAATACTTTATCAGAATACTCATGTCCAAACAGAAATAACATTCAATGCAACAATTAATGCATTCCATTCCAACATTCATTTTAAAGAAGAATGAGCTTTCAATGACTATTTTTGAGTTTAAAGCCTCAAGAGTCAAGAAGTTACAAACATCTTAACCTTGCAACTACATTTACTAAGTCACATTTATTTGTAATCATTTGAAAAGAACATTAATGTCATCTTATAAATACTCAGTGAGCATTAGACTATCATTTATTATTATTGAGCTTATACTAATAATAGCTTAGGGCTACATTTTTCTCTAAAATTTTGGAGAGTTTGTAAAGCCTAAAAAGACTTGTTGAAAAGAATATTTGGGTATAGTGTGGAGAGGTAACCTTAAAGAATACTTGCTTCATGGGCCTAAAGAGACTTGTTAAAGAATATATGGATCTAGTAAATTTGTGTGATAGTGGAAATCTTGGTGGTCGCCAAGGAGAAGATGTAGTCTCGAGTTGTAAGACAAACCAATATAAATATTTTTGTTCTTTTGTTTTTCCCTTACTTTTTTTGTTTCATCTAACATTAAGGGATTTGAATATATGAAGAACATTTTGTTTTTATATAAAGAAGTTCTTATAAAGTTTAATTTCTCTCATAGGATGATACCTTCAGTTCACCCTATTGAGCTTACCTTTTTGAACTTGGCTTAGTGTATTTGCCTTTAGTGTTTTCTATAACAAGAATTGCAAAAAGATTTTTGAAAGAAACATAATTCTTCTTGTGTTTTCTTGTGTTTTTACACAGCCTCATTACAATGACTAACTAATTGTATACAATTTCCCTAGCACAAAAGCTAAACTAAATATTGTGGACATCATTGTTAACTAGCTTAAGGAATCACTTCCTTCCACAGATAACAACAAAGAGACTATGAACTTTTCCTTTTTTGGTTACATCGCCCAAATGCAAAAAAATTGATTGCACTTTATTTTCTTTTAGTTTGATACAATAGCAATGTCAAATTCTTCCTCCAAGTTAGTTTGACCTTTTTCATCTTTTTTTGTTCCACATTTTTGTTATCATAAGTCTTCCACTTGGAAAATATTCATTTATCTCTATTAAAGCTTCCACCCATGCTCTGAAAAGAAACTTTAATAGAGATGAATGAATATAACCCAAGTGAAACGTTTACAATAACATAAATGTGAAACAAAAAAGAGATAAGAAAATCGACTAACTTGCATGAAGGAGTTGATGTTCTATTTGATCAAACAAAAGGAAAAACAAAGTGCATACAATTTTCCTGCTTATAGTCCATGTAACTACAAAAGAAATGGTTCATGTGTTCTTTGTTATGTCTGTGGAAGTAAACAGTTCCTTAAAGACAATGTTCAGACATTACTCTAATGCGTCTTCAAACATTATTATTACATTTTCATGAGCCTTCAAACATTACTCGCATGTCCTACCTACAAGAAAGAGATAATGAGGTTAGGGTTTAAAAACATTAAAAGAAAGAGATAACGGGAGAGAGAGAGAAAGAAAGAAAGAAAGAACATTACCTCATGAGATGAGAGACGAAAATACTAATAAAGAACAAAAATGAAAAATAAAAACAAAAACGAGAGAGGAAGATTCAGAAAAACGAAAAAAGAGAGATCTTTAATAAGAAAAGGTATAATGAAGTCATACTTATATAGGGGAAAGATTGAGGGTTACATCAGTTTGATTATCCTTTCCTCGAGGTGCCTTGGAACCAAAGAATGAGGGTTTGAAAATTGGAGTAAGAACAAAAATATGAGCGTGTTATTGAAACGACATCAACATTCTACATCAGTTGTATGAAGAACCAATGTAGAAAGTCACTTTCTACATTAATTGTTAGTACAATTGATCTAGAAATTCTTGCAAAAATTTTAAAAGTTAAAGAAAACTCTGCATTTTACATCGGTTGTAAAAATAACCAATCTAAAGTATTAGATCAAAAGACAATTTATACCCCTTAAAATTTTAATGACAACAAACAACATACAAGAATTTATTTATTTTTAAGATAAGTTGCTTTCGTCCTATGGACGGTTAACTGAACATCATATATTTAGTCCATCTATATGTCTCTTTTAATTGCTTTGTTTACATCGTCCTATAAGAAGGTACCTCCACAAGTTGATCAAAGAGTGTATCACATAAGACTTGAAGCATATCATGAAAGCCTCAATCGTTTTGTCTTTCAAGTCACTGAAGTCAAACCTTTGAATCTACTTACTTTATTAAAAGGCATGCAAAAAGAAAGAAATCAGTAGGCAAGATAGTGTGTATAGAGGATAGTAATGTGCCATGTTTGAAAAGTAAACATTATCCCCTACTATATGACATTAGTACGAGAAAAGAAAGTTAAACATCATGCTTTATCAAATCCTATATGATTGGTTGGTGAAAGCATTAAATGCTACAATTAATGCCTCCATGTTCATATTGAGAAAACTCAAGAGAAGCTTACAACAATCCTTGATGGATGTTTTTTTTCTCTCTATAAAAGCTTAGAATAACAAGATGAAGACAACCCAACTAATGAGAACAAATAATGTGTGTTATTGTACAAGTTATCATAAGCATATTTTACACTGTCTTTTTTTGTAATTAAGTGTTTTCATTTCTCAGTGTAAAGGCTAAGTTAGAAAGTGTACATTTGTTTGATAAGACAATTAGCCAATGATCTTACCCCAAGCATTTTTTTTATGAAATTGCTGGAAAGCCTAGAGAGGCTTTGTTATAAGAAAGAATACTTTTGTGATTGCCTAAAGAGGCAAGGTAGAAAAGAATAGTTGTGCAAGCCTTAAGAGGCTTGAAGCAAAAGAATACTTGTAACAATATATAGTTGACTATTAATGGAACTTTTGGTGGAAAGCTAAGGACTGAACGTAGTCTCTATGAGATGAACTAGTATAAATCACTGGTGTTATATTTCTTTTCCTTATCTTATTTAACCTGCTTAACTAATGGGGAATTGAATTATTTAATTTGTCTATCATTTGCAAACTTAAGTTCATAAGCAAAACCATCTTTTCCTCTAAGACGATCCATTTGTCTTATAATAACGCATGTTTAAATAAAGGATTTGTGAAAAACATATAAAACACAAATCAACCCCTTTTTGTGTTTTTTGTGTGTGTGTTTAACATAGAATTTTTAGATCTTTTTCATACAACCGATCTACGATCTAGAAAGCTTTGTTAAGAATTTCAAAAGTTGCAATAGCCACAATCTACATCGGTTGTCTTATAACCAATCTAAAAGTACTTTCCACATCAATTCTTAGTAAAACTAACATAGAAAGTATTTTCTAGATCAATTTTAAGGCAACTGATATAGAATATTTATCCAATATTACAAAAATGTCATTGTCTCACATACTACATTAGTTCTCAAGAATCGTTACAAATTCTTGATGTTAAAAGTCTTTTTGTGGCAATATCCCTTGTAGTGTTTGTCTTTGGGTTTTGTCTTTGAACCCTAGCCTTCCTCCTCATAAAAAAACAATTATGTGCATCATACAAATTATTAATCTATTTATTTGATAAAAAATATTTTCTCAATCAAAAATCAAAACATGTTATTAACCTTTAATATATTGACCTAACAAAAGACAATGCATGATTCTCAATATTTATTTTAGTCAATCTTATTCCCATAAATCAATCAATTTCATTATTTAAATAACTAATGAGCTCATTCTCACTCTATATAATTACCAATAGTATATATGAAATGCAAACTAGAAAGTAATAAATAAGAGATAAAACATACATTAGAAAAGTAAAAATATTTTTAATATAAATAAAGATATTAATTGTTTTTTAATTTATATGTCTTACAATTTGGATTTTGGGTCTAATACACCCCTCACGCCCAGCATTATTGGACTTGGTGCATGAATAATATGATAGGTGGCATGTTAATTGAACTAGGATAGACTCTGATACCATATTACAATTTGGATTTTAGGCCTAATTCAACCCCAAAAACTAGTTCATAGGACGAGAGTTGTCTACCACTTATATACCCTATCTTGACGCTATCTCTAGCTAATATGGGACTTGAGTTTTTCTTAATAATGTGTTATAACTTTAATTAACATATTAAAAGAAACAAAGAAGACAACTTGATCCTCTTAGATATACTACTCTGTTTAGTACAAAAGAAAGAGAATAAGAAAGAAAATAAATATTTAAAATTTGAATTTTTATTTTTAAAAGTTAACTTTTTGCCACTCTCTCTCTCTCTCTTTATTTTCTCTTCAACTAAATAAAAATTATATATGATTATTTATATTTTCTCTCCTTTCTATTTTTTTTTATCAACCAAAGTGATCGGGAAAGCCATAAACTATGTGCTACACATGTTCCCAACTGACCACAAATTAAAAAAAAAATAGTGCAAATTCTTTTGACTTTTGACTCAAATTCATTTTAGGTAAAGGTGAGAAAAAATAAAACATCATCTTTTTGTTTTTAATAGAAAAGTTGTAAAGCACACAACCTATTAAGGATCATTACAAAATGATTTTCTTTTTAACCCAGAACTTTTTATCATTGATGGGTTTATTTTTTATTTTTTTTGTTAGAACTTTTAAATTATGATTTAGACAAAAACCGTAAGAGATAAGATATTCAAATCGTGCTTTAGGGCTTTTAAAATGGAAAGCGAAACATGCACTGTATTCAAAACACATTCCTAAGCAAGAATCAAAATAAAAGGTTGAGTCAAAACTAAACAAGAATTTCTACTTTATGGCTAAAGTTATGAAATTGAAGTGCCACTAATTTGATTTAAAAGACGCTCATAAAAATGTTAATTTATTTTTTATAATAAGATGCTATAAATAGATAATTGGGAAGGACGATTTAAGTAGCAGACACGACAAAGTGGAGGGGCTGGTGACCTCACGTGAGGGCGAACAAAGAGTTTGAAAGCAATGAGATGTAAAAGCAGGGAATTGAGAAATGCGAGGGGGAAAGCAGCGGGGCCATCACATCGTTGCGATATCGCGTATCCCCTTGCTTTGCCTCAAAAGCTGATTCCACCACTCACAACTAGACAAACCCAAAAGTTGGAGCATTTTCAAATCAATGTGCCTTCGATAAATAAAGATACTGCTGCAAATCGAAGTGGATTCCAGACACCTCACCTCTTCAAGGCTGCAGCAGGGTCCTCCTCAAAAGCTTGTATAAAGTTTGAGCCAAAGTAATACATTAAAGAATTTAATATTTAACCTAATAGACGAGGATCAGTTGGTAATATATGCTGAACTTGTAAAGAAAAAACTTAAATTAATTAGATTCTTGTAGAATATATTTTTGAAAAATGCTTAAGAGTTTTAAGTGTAATTAAGTCTTAGATTGAGGTAGTCTCATAGTCAATTCAAAAGTGTCAAAGCTTATAGAAATATCTCAAGATCTCATTACAGAACTAAAAACACTAATTATGATAGTTACCAATAAAAGAGTTTAATATTTATATATTATTAGCATAAAAAAATTTATACTGTCAATTAATCATAAATTATAGTAAGTGTGATCTTAATAGAACCTTCTTGGTGGGTTTGACAGCTAACAATGGTGTTTGCTCTATAACACATGCAGAATTGTGGGATGTTTTTAAAGGCATATCTCTGGCCTGTGCAAGGGGTTTTCAGTATATTTTGGTGGAGTCAGATTCGCAAATTGGTATTAATCTCATTTTAAATGGGTTTGAGAATGTTCATCCTTGTAAGCCATTGGTTCCTGCTATATTTTCCGACATGTTCTTCGTGAGGATAATCAAGCGGCGGGTGTTTTTGTAAAATGTGGTTTATTTTTGGATAGGGATGATCATGTGTTTAATTTTCCTCCATATTTTATTTCTTTATTGTTATTGGCAAATGCTGCCAGTATAACTTTTCTTAGAGGTTTTTAGTTTTGTCTGGGGCATGTCTCTTTCCATTCATAAAAAAAAAAAGTACGTGTGATTTTTAAGATAGTATTATAAAAGTAATAAGCTTATGATATATAATAATTTGTGATTGGATATCACTGTAAAAACCATTTACACTAACAATGCATATACTATTTATTCTTAATTAAAATATATTATTATAATTCAAATACAAATTAAAAATCATATTTAAGATAATTTTTTTATTGGATGATAATGTAAAAAAAAATTATATTGAAAGTGAATGAAAATTAAACCTATATTAAATTAATCTTTGAAATTGTAAGCATTAACTAATTTAATTTTTAAAAATATAAAAATCTTATTTTAGTTTTTAAAATTACAAATTATTAGTCATTTTAGTTTTTATTATTATATATAAAATAACTTTCATTTAATAATATTAAGAATTATAAATTTAAAATGATTGTCATTCAATAATTTTAAAGACTAAATTGATTAACACTCATAATTTTATAGATTAATTTGGTTTATTAATTTGAATGTCACTATTTAATGTTTGAATTATAATTTGTATGCTGTAAATCTTGGTTTGGAGAGTGTAAATTAACTTTTATCTATAAATATATTTTTAATAATTTATAATTGAGTTGTGTTTAATATTAATTTAGATTCTAAATCATAATTTGAATAAAAGTCAAAAAGTTATTATCTTTTGGTTGAGTCAAATTATAATTTGCAGACAATAATCCCAACATGTTATAAGATTCTGACATTTTTGTTTTGACAATTTGGTAAACTTTGTGGTTTTTTTTCTTTAGAGGGGATTTCTTTTGTTTGCTTGTGGGTCTGGAACCTTTCTGAATGTATCCACATCTCATTATAACATTTATGATCTTTTTAGTGTAATGGAGTGTACGTTTGTCCTTCACTCTGTTTCACTTACGATTATTTTGTAAACAATGATTTATTTCTCTCCCTATTCATTTGGGGTTTGTATACTAGGTGCTTGAACTTCCGGCAAACACAGGTGATTTCCTCTTTTCCCCCGATATTTAATTTTCTCTCCCTTTTTTTATTTTTTTATAATGACGATAGCATGATTTGAACCTTGAAGCTACCCCAACTCTCTTGTTTCTGAGAATAGTCACACGCTGATGAAGTTTCCAAATTTCTCACAATTTGTATTGGGACAAGTTTAGTTTGGAATGGTTTACGACGAGAATATACCATTTTATATTAATTGATGCGTTTAATTTGATGTGAAAATTTTTATATTATTAATTAACAAAAGTTGATACATCTAGTCGAGTCTTTTCCCACACTAGCTGTGACTTGAGTTCGATTCTCAAATTTTTCAACTAACAAACTTGTAGATCAACTGATAGGAAGTTGTTCTAACTTAACTGATAGTGTTGAGTTCTAGTCCTGAGTATACAGTTGCTTAAATATTCGGAAGGAGAGCTTTTTCACCTATAGTGGTCCTACCCTACTCGAACAAGATTGTTTCCAGTGGAAGATATTTGTGGTCTCTAAAAAAAAAAAACTAATTAAATAATATTTTAGAAATAATTGTTAAAAAAAGTCAATAATTTTTAAAAATATGTTAATTCAAAATTATTGTCAATATAATTTTTGTTATATTACCTGTATATTTTAATTAAATTATAAATTTATTATTAAAGTACTTTCCACTTTCTATTATAAGGATTTTTTTTTCCGATTATAGAAATAAGAAATCGAAAACTAAGGGCTCAGTTGAGATGATTTTTAGTAGTGAGTTTTGAAATTTTCAAAAACTGTAACCAAATTTTAATTTTTAAAAATCAGTTTTATTTCTTTTTCTAATTTTTGGTTTAAAATAAATTCACTTTGAAACTTCTTATCATGATAAAATTAGTTTCGGATATGTTTGTGTGATAACGGCAATGGTGGTGACGGTGTCAATGATGATGGTGGCGATGGTTGTGGCGTTGCTAATGGTGGTGGCAACGGGCAGTGGTGACAGGTGCATGTGGTGATCCATGCGGGTATGGTGACGGTGGTGGCCGGCAGCGACGGTGGCGTGAAGGGCCATTATTAAATGTAGTTGTGTGTATATTTTTAAAAAAACTAATAAAAACCAAAATCACAAATCCCTTTTTTCCTTGGTTTTGAAAATGAATATAAAAATATTTTAAAATTAAGTTAAAAATTATTTCAGCTCCATTTTAGCTAAATGTGTTTTGTTTTGATAATTGCGTTTGAAAACCAAAAGCCAAAAACTCGTAACTACCCCAAACAGGCCCTAACGAAACACTATATTTTTTTTTTGTCATTATTGGTATTGTCGATGAGTAATCCCTAACGAAAAACCTGTCTAACAACAAAACACATGTCTAGAAGTACATACATATGTCAATTACAAAATGAAAATAAGGATTTAATAGAAAAGTATGACACAACAACACCAATTGTTTAGGGTGTCAAATAAATGAATAAGATGAATTTTTAAATTAAATTATAATAAATGAGTTAAAAATAAACTATTAATCTATTTGTGATCCGTCAAAAATGTATTATAAAAATACAATCCATTTATTACTTATTTAATGAAAAAATCAATTAACTTATCCATTAACCATTTTCACGGATGAATATCTAGTTCATTAATTTAAAGTATATTATAGTTTAAATTTTCAAAAAAAATTATAAAATAAAATTCAATATTTATATACATTTTTATACTCAAACATCGCAGAACCTAGATCCCATTTCTTAAAGACCTATACTTAATTAATGAACTTTGGATTGCTTAACGTAATGGATTACAAAAATATGTTAGATGGTTCATTTTTTATTTAATAACAACAGTGATCAAATTCAACCAATCCATAATTTTTAATTTTATGATTAGAAAATTTGTTGAATTTATACATGGATGAATTTGATGGTTAGTGTAACATATCGATAAAAATTAATAAATAATAATTAGAGGGGTTGGTTTGATAATTAGAAAGAGTTGAGTTAATAGCTTAAAAATGGGCTTTAATTAAAAGAAATTGGACTAGTAAGTAAAAAAAACATGCTAACTGAGAGGGTCACTAAGGCCTGGCCCAACAAAAGGGTTAGGGTATAATAACCCTAAACCTGATACTGCAGTCACTTATCATGTTTGTCACACTCAGATTAGGAAAGGAAGAGAAAGCGATGTGAAGGGCTTAGGAAGGGAGAATGGGAGAAAGGAAGATCGAAGAACTTAGGCACCCTCACAGAGACATGTCAACTCTCTCCAAGTGAGTACAACCCCTTGCATGTTCTCCACCCCCCCCCCCCCTATCTTGAATAATCGTATAATTGCTTGAATGTTTTCTCCTTACATGTATTCCCAATTCCCTATAATTTATACTATTTGCCTTGACTCTTGATTGATGATTGACCATACTATGTTAAGGTTCCAATAGGGTTTTGAATATGCTATGCTAAGGTTAGAAAAGGGGTTTTCAGTTGCCTATGATAATCTTTGTATGATTGAAAGATTAGGATGAGAATCCTTGACATAACATGCTGTGTGAACTGCCTATATATGTAACTTTGTATATAATAAAAATAGGAGGCCATAGGAGACCTCCTTCTTTGTAGACGCACATTTTGCAATGAGCATGACTACACTACAATGAGCACGCCCGTGCAAGGTTTTTGAGTTTTCACTTTAGGTTCATCTCGTGTTGTTAAGCACGGGTGTGCTGGAGGCAAGCACAGTGTGCTCCACGGGGCACGTCCATGCAAGGTTTCCAGTTCAGCGTCTCAAACTCGAGCACAATTGTGCTTCTTGAAGCACGCCTATGATGAAGTCCTTGTGAGCATAAAGCAAAGAAGTTGCAAAGTAAAAGCATTCTAATTGTCATAATTGTTATATGCTTACTCTATGGATGTGTTTTTAATCGTTATATTTATAGTATACTTAAATTATGTGAATGTATTATGCTTGCATATCTATGGAGGGGTCTCCTTTAGCAAGGCTACAAGGGAAAGGTAGTAACCACTTCGGTCCCCTAAAAGATGACCAAAAGTTAAATGTTAAAGGAAAGAATGTTTAAGACATAACACCCCTTTGACAATGGAAGGATATTTATCTTCTTCGATCCTTAAAGGGTGGTGTTAATCTCTGATAAGAGGAGATTGTTTGGCAATACAAGGGGGATACTCCTTGAGATTATGAGCTCAAATATGCTAATAGGACGAAAAAGAAAAAAGAAAAGAAAGGTTTAATTAAAGCTTTTTAATGTATCTTGATTTATAATATCCTGTTAATGTTCTACGCCTTAATGCCATGAATTTTAAGGTTTAAATGTCAAGTATGAATGTGCTTATAATTGTGTTTATGTGATGTTATAGTGTCCTTAAGGAATTCACTAAGACATTTGTCTCATTAATTTATTCTAATTGGTTTCAGAGCAACCAAATTGAGGAGCAAAAAGGAGAATAGGTTGTTATGTTTTATTGCTTAGGATGTTTATTAAATTTATTGTGTTTTGAAGTTATGACCTGCGTGAGGATAAGCTTTATGTTTTATTTGAGGATTTGTAAGGTACCTTGGTTACCAATATTCAGATGTTACACTTTGATATTTTATTATTTACGAGGTACTTCCTTTAGAAAAGTGTATGTTTTCACAATAGTATGTATGTATGTATAGTAATACCTATGAGGGTGTTACAATTAGTGGATAAATATATTGAATTATTACTCATGTAATTACCCAAAGAATAAAAAATCATGCTTGTAAGAGAATAGCATGTTGATTACCTTTACAAAATCATTTTTGAGTTAGAGCTTTTGGGTTGTTGCAATATTATAATGTGTCTAGCCAACATATAAGTCACCTAAATTGCTATTTGAAGTGGGTATTTAAATATTAGATTGACTTGGTTTTAAGGGGAAAAAAATCATTCAATTCAATTACTTTAGTTTTATTTTTTTTTATTATCCAATCGGTTTTATTTTAAATCAAATTAAGTCCAATCCAAATCGTTTTGGTTTAGAATGGATTGATTTTCATTTTTTTTAAATCAATACATACTAAAATAAATTATAAATATACAAATGCATATAACATCAAACATCACTTTTCATAATTCAAATTGTATGTTATAAATTGTCTTTTCACAAGACTACCCCAAATTTATAAATAAACAAGAGGATTAAGAAAACACATAAGAGATTTATCTCAATTTACTCTCAAACCTTCGAGAGCTTTGTCCAAATCATGACAAAGCAAGATTTTTCACTACAACTAATTCAAATACAACATAAAGCTTACACCTAAGTATTCTATACATAAGTCACCCCAGGCTCTAACACCAAATATTCTTTATTCTAAAAGCCGCTTCAGGCTTACCCACACCTATCCCCTTTGTTTGATCAAAAAAGAAAAGTTTTAATGCCATCTAAGAGATATACATTGAATATTTCATAATAGTTGAGAATATTCTCTAAAACTAAACAAGGTATTTAGGAACTAATACAATGATAATCAAAGAAATAAACGAAGAAGGAAGAGTATTCGAGAGCTTCTTTAATGTACACTAATAATATTTTTTGTTCTTCTTCTTCATAAATGACTCCTATATATAATGCTTTAAGAAAATGAACATTTTAATTTGTGATTCTAGGGCTAGATAAACATTTTGTATCTTTATTTAATGCATGAAGTCATTGTGCAATAGTTATCTTATTATACAATTGCATAATCAACATGACCTTTTATTTTTAAGAGATTTGTTATATTTGGCTTCAACGTTTTTCTTCTTTTTGAGCTACAACAATACTACTTTGTTAATTATTCCTTTTGTCTTGATACCTTAATTATTGTAATAGCCTTCTAGGCACTATATTGCCTTCAAAATTATCTCATATTTGATTTTAAATGAAATAGCACAAGCTTTAGGAGAGAAAACCCTTCAAACAACTTTTATGCATTATATTCATCTCTGAAGCTTCAAACTCTTTTTAGTTTTTATAAACATTGTCTGATTTTGTACACTTAGCAATTTGTTAATGTTTTCTTCTAATTTTTGAAGTGATATTATAAAAAAAATTAGGGTCTATAGACATCATATGTCCTTGGTTCTAAGATATATGCTTTTTTTCCACTGAGTTTTTCTAAAGGACAAACTTAAGTATAATACCTTAAGTGCTTTTAATGTTAATTTTCAATTAAAATTGGAATTTCCTTTCATTAATTAATGCCGACCTATAATGATAATATTGCATGATTTATCAATGAAATGTAAAACTATAATTTTAATTTAAAAAAATTGTATTAAAAGTACCTAAGATACTATACCAAATTTTGTCATTTTCAAATCCTTTTCCTTTATTGTTATAATATTTGGGAATGACACAAAAAGAAAGTCTCTCCACCACTTCAAACCTCGTGACATAATTCTTTTTGTGTACAATGACGATAACAAAGTTAGAACCTAAAACCTTGTACATACTATCCAAACTCTTCAACACTAGGCTGACCTTAGAGGGTACCTCATGTGACACATAAAAAGTTGTTGTTGCATATTTTAAATTATTAATTATGAGTATTCAAAAATAAAAATGCAAATATTTTGTAGTATATACCTAACTGTTGAGATGTGCATATGATTTCTCAAATTGTGAAAAAATGAAATCAATATAGAAATTGATAAATTGATTGTGAAAGTTTGTTTTCAAAGTAGCATATTTCAAAAAGACACTTAATGGGTTTCTAAGTCTCCGATTTTGACTGGTCATGGACGTTGGAATTTAGAACATGACATTTTAACTCATAGAATAATGTATTATTTTGGTTCAATTTAATTAATTCACAAGTGATTTACAATTACATTGACTACAAGTTAAATTAATTGATTTTTAATTTGTTTGATATAGGGTTTAAGTAAACCTATAGTAGCGGTCTTTCGGGAGACTTAGGGATACCCTATCTTTTGATAAAAGTTATTACTTTATTATTATAAAATTAAATTCTTACATATCAATTTGAGAAAAAAATAAAATATATTTAAAATAAAATAAACTATGTTTCATTCAAATTTTATTTTATTGTATATTATTTTAATAATTTTAATAATAATTCAATAATATTTTATTTTATTTAATCTATTTTTACTAATTTAAATATAATCTATACATCTGATCTAAGAACAATATTGCATTACTAATATAAAAAAGGGAAAACAAAAAATTGTAAACTATGTAACACTTATTAAACTAACGCCACGAATCACCGAGTGTGAGGATCAACTAGCACGGGGTTGTTCTGACTTAACCATTGGTCTCAAGTTCGAGTCCTAAATATGTGCTCCGTCATTGGCAAGCGTACCAATACATACAAGTAGATAGTGATAAGTAAGAGCATCGTTTCCCAATGGACTTGTGTGATATTAGGTTTTAACACCATTGTTGCTATAAAAAGAGGTATAGATGCAAACACGATAAAGATTCTTCTAGAAACTTTTACGAATGCTTAGAATGTGAAAATAAAGATTAACAACAGATAAAGAAGACGTTGGGGTTTGATTACACTAAACTGTTCTTTCATGCATATAAAGATTATTTATTGAATCTATGCTTCATTCATTACCATTAACCAACAAAGCTATCTAGTCCCTAATCCCTTAGCATAATAGATCTAAGTCACCTAGTTAAACCAACAATTCCTTGATTAGTTTAGCTAACTAACTTGCATTAAGACTAGAGGTTAAGAAATGGCTAATAAACCCTGTTCCATTCCCATATATAAGATCTATTAGGTGTTCACTTCAGATAGGTGAAAAGAACATGTTTTCCAACAACATTCAAAACAATAAGATTAAGTAATGGGAGATCAAACCAAAACAAGCATTAAGCATGGAAGTGAAGACACATGTGAATAAAACATAAACATTCAATAAATAACTTAAAAAGTGTACATGAAAGTAGGTTCAGTTACATCAAACCCCAACTATGGTAAATCTAACTACTCATGATATAGAGGAGTATCCAAGAAGAATTGAAGAACATGGAGAGCTTCCCAGCTTGTTCCAATGCTCCTAGGGTTCAAATAGAGGAAGAGGTTCCAACGTAGGGTAAAAAGTCCTTTTTTGTAGATGATTCCCCTTTCTTTTAATGCTACGTTCGTGCCCTCATTAATTAAGCTGTCCACTTTTGCTAAGAAAGAGTCCATCTTTGCTAAGCGAATCCTTCAAATTGTGGCTTCAGGGCACATATTTCGCTTAGCAAGAACAACTCTCGCTAAGCGAATCCTTCAATTTTAGAAACTTTTACTCTTTGGACTTCATGTATTCGCTTAGTGAATAACTTGCTCGCTCAGCGAATTCTAGTCAGCAATACTCCTTCTGAACAACTCCAATCCTTTTTCTTCAAGTCCTACAAAAAATGATAGGAGATCAATAATAAGATATTCAAATTCACTAAGTCTAACTATTGATTCAATTTACTTACATTTGTTAAATTTCGGGGTCTGTTAAAGTCTTAAGTAAGGAAAAAGGATAAATAAATACATACCTAAAGAGTATGTATAAATGTCATTCATCAATACGCTATTGTGTTAAATACTTAAAGGAAAAGCTTTGTTATCCATAGTAGTCCTACCTAGCTCAAGCAGAATTGCCTCTAGTGAAAGATACCTGCAGTCTATATCAAAAAATCTAATGCAATGAAATGTATAATGATGAGATATTACAAAAATATCCACTTTGAGAACAGGTGGCAAAAATGGTTTATTTTGTTTCGCCTTGTCCTACTTTATTATTGACTTACCAAAAACAAAATGAGGTGGGTTGACCTACTTTAGTGAAAAGTGTGAAGATTCTAGCTTACGTTATATTTTGGTGGGTTAGTAGATTGACCCACAAAAAAAAAGGAAGTTTGTTGTAGAGGTGTCAAAATGAGCTCTAGCTCATGAGTTAACTTAGCATAACCTGACTCACGAGCAAAACGAATTATAAAAATGTTGGCTCACTTTTCGCAAGTTGATTTGGTTAGTTTCACTTAACCTGGGAGTTGAGGTAGGCCAACCTGAATTGAATATAGACTAACATGTTTTTTTCTTTTTTAATTTATTTGTTTTCTTCTTTGGAATAAATCTCCTTGAGATTTTTGTTTTTATTTTATTTACTTATTGTTTGAGTTAGTTATTATGAATTGGTATGTTGTTGAATTTTTTGTATTTATATATTTTTTACTTGTCTATATTTTTCTTGTATTTTTATGCATTTTTTATTTTTTAATTAGGTGAGGTAATTCACGAGCCAACTCACTTAACCCATTAACCCATGGTGAGGTGAGCTGGATTATGTATTTTTTTTACTCACCTAAAAAGTGAATCAAGTTGAATTTGCTCACTTTTGAGTAATCTCTGGGGAGCCAACCTGGGTGAGTCAAGTTGACTCACTTTAACACCTCTACTTGATTGGCAAGTTAGTGGGTTGACCAAATAAAAAAATAATTTAAAAAATTGAAAGAATTCAGTCATACATTTGTAGAAATATTATACATTATCTTAAATATTTCTAATAAATTTAGATATGATAAAAAATTGTAGAATACACAATCAAAAAAATTATAGAATACCACTAACATAAAAACTATATACTAATAAATCTTAAGAAAAAGGTTAGTTGATTAACATTTGTCAACCCACTCAATTGTTTTCTTGATCAATTAAGTGGAATAGGTCAAAATGGGTTGGTCGGTTGAAAACCCTTTACCCACACAAAAAAAGTTAAATAGATAAATATATCAACTTTAACTTATTTGGTCACTCCTAACTTTGAGGAAAGAAGAAAGAGCATAGAATAACAAATGTTAGAAGATAACAAGAAATAACATGAGAAATAGTACATCTAAAGCATTCTTAGGATAGTAAAACCAAATTTGTATTGAAATGCTTAAAAAGATTTGGCAATCAATTAGTTAATAGTCAATTAGTTGAAAGTTTATTTTATTAGTTAAAAAATTTATTAAACAAAATTGATTTGTTTAGTAAAATAGTTATTAAATTTTAGTAACTTCTAACATTTTTAAAATTCTACTCTAAGCAGCATTATAGTTTTTTAGCTCGTAACTAACAATATTTTTCTATTTTTATCCTTAATATATATATTTTTATATTTTCATGTTTACCTATTTATTTTTAAAAAACTAATACACTCGCTTTTCCATATTTAATGTTTCCAGTATTTCCTTCGTCACTCTCTCATTCATATTGATGCTCCATCTAATCACCTCATTGTTTGCTAATGCCAAACTACTTTTGTGGATGATTGTTTTAATCATATATTATTTATTTTAATTATACAATGTTTATAAAGAAAAAATAATTATCTTTCAAAGAAATGTTACTTAAAATTTTATTTATATAAAATTAGAAATAAATATTTTAAAATTTAAAAAATAAAACAATATTTAATTAAATTTTAATATATTTTTATGAAAAGGAAAGAAACACTTCACAAAAAAGAAAAAATGAATAAATGCCTCAATATTTATTGCTTTTGAAAGCAATAAATGGCTAATTTCTTAAGAAGAATTTAACAAAAATTAGCAAACCTCATTTCTATATAATATAAAATCATCAAAATAATAATATAAATTTATTTGTATTATCTCATTTCACCTAATAAAAATATTTATATATGACAATAAAATTAAAAATTTATTATCCTAATTTTTAAGATGATAAATGATTAGAAATAAATTAAAATATGAAATTGTTCACGCTGGGGAACGTGACTTGCTGGAGTTCCCCCATAGTTAGGAACTTTCTTTCCAACAAGCCTTATGTTGTCTTGAACCTGCCTTGAGGGTGTTACCCCCCTCCTCTAATTACACTTAATGTCCCCCAACAAATGAGTGCCACATGTCAAGATATTATATGCGCACTCCCCTTGCGTGTCCCTAACATGTCAGGGCGCAAACCACTCATCGACATTTAAGGGATGCAATGCCTACTCTGCTACTACTATGCCACCCATCTGACATGTCAAGGTGCGGTTTGGTGTCTAACATAGCAGTGTGTACTTTGTTTTATCTTTATCGGGTGTTAGAGATGTCAAAGGATTGTTGGAAGTTTCTGGCATCCCCTCAGCATACTATGTAGGGTAATTTTGCAAAAAGGGTAGTTGGTTGACATTGTCTCGGTCCTGAGTGGCATAGGGTTGACCTCTCAGCCAGTTAGTCCACAACCCTCCAAGAGTTAAGCCTAAGAGGCAAGAACGTTTGTGAAGGTCTGCCTTCTGGTCAAACAGTCCACGACACTCCAAGCACCGAGCCTAACGCTGTGTTTAGTACCGAAGAAATAGCGAAGAAAGGAAGTGAAGAGCGTGGAAGATAAGAGAAGATTCGCATTTTTGTTCGTTTGGTCGCGAAGAAATAGCAAAGAAGTTTTCAAATTTTTGGTGGGTCCCATGTGAATTTTAATTCCCCCAAATATGTGCGAAGAAATGCAGCGTTGGTTGCAAGTTTTCGTTAATACCCTTCGCTCTTCTGTGAATACTGTGTACAATATGTTAAACACATTCGAATATGTGTTTTACATATTAAAATACAAAATTCGATTTTAAAATTAAACAAATATATAAACAATTACTAATATATAAATATTTACTAATTAGTATATATATATTGTAATATACATAGTGTCATATATTCAAATATGATAATCACGTAATCGAATATATGTTTTTGTTATGAGACTTTTCTGACAAATAACACGGTAAAAAAAACAAGGGTATAAGGGTATAAGTGTAATTTTATTCTTTCATTTAAAATACCCAAAGTCAAAAAGTAAACTTCCACCCTATTTCTTCTCTATTTCTCTCAAACTAAACAACCTCTATTTCCACTCTATTTCTTACCTACTTCTCTTCTCTTCTACCTACTTCATCTCCCTCCATTTCTCTCCTCCCTACCAAACACAACGTAAGAGGCGAGAGCATTTGTGAAGGTCAACCTCTCGGCCGGGCAGTCCATAACCCTACAAGCATCGAACCCAAGAGGAGAGAGCATTTGTGAAGGTCGGCCTCCCGGCTGGATGGTCCATAGCCCTCCAAGTGCCGAGCCTAAGAGGCAATGGCACTTTGCCTTTCTTATGGTGGTGGGGTTTAAATGTTTTAGTGCGTGTGGATTTGATGTGTCTAGGGAATTATGTATTTTCAATGTGGTTGTCAGGTGCGAACAAAAATGATTGGACATATCATTCGTGACTGTTGAATGTGCCCAAAATTTCTCCCTTGCCGCACAATGTGTCATTTTAATCTCCTTTGTTAGATTATGTGACGAATCGTTCTCATTCGTTGGATTGTTCTTCTTCTTTCGTGGTTGTCGGATGTTAATTACGTGGCTTGTGCTGAGCCGTCGGATGTTGGTTACAATTATCACTTTGGGTATAAAAGGGGTTCAAGCCCCACGGTGGGCGCCAAATGTTCACGTTGGGAAACGTGACCTATCGGAGTTCCCCCAAAGTTGGGAACTTTCTTTCTAGCAAACCTTACGTTGTCTTGAACCTGCCTTGAGGGTGTTACCCCCTCCTCTATTTATACTTGACATTCCCTAATGGGCGAGTGCCGTGTGTCAGGATATTATTTACATGCTCACCTCGCTTGTCCCCGACATATTAAGGCGCAAACCAGTCCTCGACATGTTGGGGATGCAATGCGTACTCTGTTACTATGGCGCCACCCATTTGACATATCAAGGTGCGGTTTGGTGTCTAACATAGCAATGTGTATTTCGTTTTGTCTTTGTCAGGTGTTAGAGATGTTAAAGGTTTCTTGGAAGTTTTTGACATCCCCCAACTTACTACGTAGGGTGATTTTGCAAAAGGGATAGTCGTTTAATGTCTTAGTCGTGAGTGGCATGGGGTAGGCCTCTCGGCCGGTCGGTCCAGAAACTATATAATTATTTAAAATGTATAGTTACCAAATTTTTAATTTTGGTGAAATATATAATCAATTATATCCTCCTCTATTATTTCACATTTATTAGTTAGTTTAACAACTGATTTTATTAAATATTTTCAATCCAATCAATTAGCTTATCAACTTTTGACTTTAACCTTTTAGTTTCTAGCCAATTTTTTAATTTTCAACTAGTTTTTTTACCTTTCGATTAACTTATCTCCTAATTTTCACAAACACAACCTATATGTGGAATAAATTATTTTAAGGAGAATAATCACTTATTTTAAAAAAAAATCTTAAAAAACTAATAAAAAAACGTGATTATTTTTAAAATAAATATAACCAAAAAGAACATAAAAATAAATTATAGGGTCACTTTACGGACTAACCAAATAAATTTTAAATGGAAATTTTATATACAATGTATTTTCCTTTCTTATTAATCAATTTTTTCGTCACAAATGTCTTTCACGAAAAATAATTCTGCTTGAGACATAATTAATATTAAATATGAACATTTTTTCTGATGAAAATTTAAAACGTTAGTTATTTAATGCTTGTTTGTTTTAATATCAAAATCAATTTTCTTAATAGACACACATTTCAATATAAGAATTATAACTAAATTAATTTAAACATACATCTTAATAATATTTAATAATTTAAAATTAATTTTATCCAATTTTAAAGCAAGGAGCCTTTACTCTTTTCTTTTGTAACAATTTTGTTAGTTGTTTATCAAATGCAATTGACTACACAAAAGATATTACTTCCTGATATCACACAAAGTTCAAGATCATATGTAATTTTCCTCGGTTAAATTTTTTCAATGTTTTAAATTCATGTTTTTTTTTTTTAAAGAATACAACTACTTATTTACTATTCTGTCAAAACAAAAAATCTATTTGTTTACTATTAATAAAAGAAAATCCTCACTGTGCTACGTGTCAAATTTTGATAGCCTAATTTTCCGCCATCTTTTCTCATGCTGGCACGTCACCTTTCCCACACTGGAGTTACAAGCGCGCGCTCACTCACGCTGCTACTCTCACAATTCACGTTTCAGATTTCACAATGTGAAAATTGAAAATCATCTCTGGTTTTATTTATAAGAATTAAATTAAAAAAAAGTTTAATGGTCATGCACTGACAGTGTAAAGTAGTTTTACATTATCATTCAATCACAAATTACTATTTATTGTAAGTTTGTTGACTTTTTATAATAAATATTTTAAAAATCATATTAATGATAATTTTTAATTGAATAATAGTATAAAACTTTTTGCACTGATAGTACATGACCATTAAATTCTTAAAAATATTATTTAGTCTTTTTTATAAGAATCAATTTATAATATTTCTTGTATTAATTTTTTATTTACAAAATACTCTTAATTAAAGTTATTTATTTGAGTTCAATAAGTAGTTAGTGAATATATTAAATTTAAACTCATTGAAAAAAAAATTTAATGTTAGGGATATTTTTAGAAAAAAAATATAAATTTAAGACAAATTTAATATTATCAACTAAATTAACTAATTTTTTTAATCCTAATGATATAGTTAATTGGGTCTTATATATAGGATCGGAGGAAATACTAATATTTAGAACGTCTTACTGATAAAAAATAAATTATTCATCTTTTTAACGATTTGAGAATAATCACTATATCAGTATTCATTTTGGTTAGAAAAACAAATAGTAATGAATAATTTTTTATCATGCTAAAATATTTATATATTTATAAAAATTTATTAACAACTAATTTAAATAATTTATAAAATTTTAATTGAAACATATAGTACATCTGTTCTTGAATATAAGACTCTTTCAAAAAATTTGTGTTCCTTTTTATAAAGATTATTTTCAATTTGCCTTTTGTCTTAAATTTTTTGACCAAAATATTCTTAATTACTTTACATGTTTTTTAGTCAATAAACAATAAATGTTGTAAATTAATAAGATAAATTCTTTTTCTTTCTTATTGGAAAAGTGACTAGTCACAAATGAATAGTATAAACTACTAAATAGCTGTTATTCTCTCTCCACACATTAATTAATTAGGTGAAAAGTAATTAAGTAGAAAGAGTAAGATAATGAGTTCCAATAATTTGAAATTGAAAGATAATTTTAAAAAATAATACAAATTATTAACAAATTTAATGTTGCTAATTAAATTAACAACTTAATTCTTGTAAAAATGTCTTATATATGGGAACAACGATAGTATTATATTTACAAACCATTTTAGTACATGCATAGAACAAATTGGGGATGGTACTGAAAGCACGTACGAAGTCGATAGAGCTTCACTTGATTTTTTTTTAAGTTGATGAATGAGGAGGAATATGATGAAGGAAGTGACACCGGTCTAACTTTGAAATAACTCTTATTGTATTAGGATGGAGACTATGCTCTATAGTGTTGAGTTCTTGTGGTGTTTCTAACAACTAGGGGAGGTATTCTTGTAAGGAAATACTCTAACGCCTTGGTCAGTGATGGTTCTAACGAAGTAATAGTTAGGCACAAATCTTCTGCATCTAAATATTGGTTGCCTGTACTATTTATAAGCATTCGATGATATGAATATGATGGCGTTTGGTTGGTTAATTTCACCAATCATAGTTCTAAATTGTAGCCTGTAACTGCAATTGCGGCTGCAATGTAAAAGTTTTTAAATTCACTGCAACCGCATTAGGACCGCAATTGTGGCTACATCAGCCGCATTTTCTCATAATTTTCAGCAATGTCAAAGATTACAACGAAACCGCAACCGCGACCGCAACTACAATTTAGAACCATGTTACCAATTTAACTGCCACATGTGATTCCCTCATCATCCCTATAATCACACATAGGCACCTCATAGCAAAGGCATGCTGAGATTGTGGAGTAGTTCGTGAAATAGTGGAAGGAATGTGTGTTTGAAACCATGTCTAGTGCTACGTGATCCGTGTCACAGCAAAAGCAATCTATAGTAGCTTATGCGTTATTGCACTTGATGACGTGATGTTTGAGACGAGACTTACATAATGGATGTGTGTCCAAACACACGTTGTGACATTTTTATCAAGATCTATTTTGATCGTTACTTGTTTGATTGTGCAGCATTTGTAAATTGAATTGTCAGTTAATTACTAATTATTCTGCATATCTAATTACACGTTCTAAACAATTTGTTCCATGTCAGATCAAATGCTCCTCTCGGTAGCTTTCACGTTTTTTATTGATTGGACGTGAAAATATTATCTTAGGTGCGTTTTTAACACCACCCCAAACACACTAATTAACTTTAAAATGTTGCATTTGGGTCAAAATTTCCAGATTTAATAGACCTCAGTTGGGCCAGGTGCATTACTAAGATGTTGATCCAGAACAGGAAAAATATAATTACAGAAAATGAAACGGTGGTTGAAACCCAACTTTATTTTATCATATTAATTTTCATTCTATATATACATACATCCAAACTTGGTACTCATTAATATATCGCCAATCTGGTTAGTGGAATCTTTATCAGAAACACAACTCAAGATCTATTCTTCCAACTAGAGCAATGCCCTACGAGGCTACGAGGCATCCCAAGGGACACCAAGAAGGAGGCCGAAGTTGTAAAGCAAAACAATATGTCCTGTACAAATTGTACAATGTATGTACATAGGTCCCCCATAGGAATTTCCAACGGATGAGTTCTGGTGTTTTTTGTTTTTTCTCGTTCTTTAACAGACTAAACAAACTAGTAGCTAGTCAATAGGCTAGAGAAAAAGAGAATAAACTGGGTGGGGGAAAAGTGCTTTTGAAACCACAAGTCACAACCGTGGGTTTGTGTTAAATATTAATAATATTATTATTAGGTTTAATTAATTTTTTAGTCCTTATATTTGCATCAGCTTTTCGTTTTAGTCTTTATATTTAAAAACTCTACGTTTTAATTTCTATACGAGCAATTTTTAAATATAATGACTAAAACAAAAAGTTAGCACGGGTATAGAGACAAAAAAATTAATTAAACCATATTATTATTATGATTATATTTTTTGGTATTGAAAATTTAGGGAGAAAGAATGGTGTATTAGTTAGAAAAAAATTTCGAGCTCAAAAAACTCTTAGGAGACATTTGTTATAAGGGAAGTTTTTAGTTTCTTAAGAATTTGAAGTTGAAAATATTTGTTTCCCATGTCTGATTTATTATTTAAAAAATAACATTTTCAAGAAACATTATTTATTGGAATTTTTTTCCTATGTTTTCACAAAATTGTTCTCATGAAAAGGTAAGAATCTAATTTTTCTCAAGTTGGAAAAAGGTTTTGATGCTAAACAATTATCGTATTACCGTTATTAGATCATTTAATGTGATTATTAATTAAAGTTTTATTAAAATTAAACATGAAAATCTTTGATTCCCAAGAAACATATATAAATGTTCTTAATCAAACAAATTTTAGTCATTTTTAAGAATCATGATTTTCGAAATCCCTAATTCTTAGGAATTATGATTTCTGAACATAAAAAATTTCTCTTTTATCAAATATACCCTAAAAGAAGTGTTGGAACCAAAGACATAGAAGCGTCTAAACCCTCAATGTTTTGAAGATAACAAAGCTTATTAATGTTTATATTAGTGTGTATAAACTAACCCTATCACAGCGAAAGATGAAGACTCGCCAAGAAGGACCGTCCAGTTGATGCAACAATGACTGTCCAGTGGACACTTTGAAGACCGTCCAGTAAGACGCGATCAAAGACCATCCAGATGAATAGACCGAAGGCGATCGTCTAAATCTCCAGTATTCATATATTCAAACGACTGAGTTTTTTATTATGAACATCAATCACGTCTATCCGCCTTGAAACCTACACAGTACCACTCCAATGAGCTAACGTTCAAAATGGTCTGAAACATCAACATCAAGTCAGTACAAAAGCACAGCAGAATGGGTAAAGCAAGTCAACTTATCAAGCCAACAAGACAGATGAAGAAAGTTCAGAAGAACAGACTATCAGCGCAGCCCTGAAACTTCTATTGTTGTGCAAGTTTTTAACTGCCACGCCTGACTCTTCTGAAAAGATAGTCTGCACGTGCCTCATCACGTAAAGAGACAAGATATCTGTAACGGATCTCTTTCCTGAAGATCATATATATGCGCGTATCAACAAAAAGAAAAAGATAGAACTGAGAGAGGTGGATTTCTGTTTAAAACAACAACATATACTTTCTTCTGTGATATTCTGTCAAGAGCGTCCAGTGGATGATAGTCATTTTGTTTGTAATAATTATCAAAGTGATCCTGAGTCTAAGTTTTAAAATCCTCACTACGTGAGTTGATCTTTCCTCAAATTTTTTTTGAGCGTTGTGAAAGCCTAGAGAGGCTTAGTGTAAAAAGAATACTTGGGTTAAGCAATCTGGGTAGATTGCGTTGTAAAGCCTGAAGAGACCACGAACAATACTTGTAACCAAAGATTGGTTAGTAGAAACCCTCTAGGTGAAGGGACTGGACATAGCTCAGGTTGAGTGAACCAGTATAAAGCTTTCTGTGTTTTCTTCTCTCTATCCCTATGCTTAAAAACGTTTTGTTTAGACTGATCTACCTTTTTCGAAATTTTTTTTTTCTAAACGCACAATTCAACCCCCTTTCTTGTGCGCTTTTTCTTATTTCAAGAAGTACTTATATTTTGGGGCCTTAAACCTTTACCACCTATCAAATATAATATCTTGTCTTACTCTATTGGATAAATACCTTGGGTTATTATTATTAAGATCAAGAAAAAGGAAATTTAAACTTTTAAAAAATAATAATAAGTAGAACAAATTCCCTCCAAGTGATTGGGCAGAGCAAAGCAGGGCAACTCTTCGCCCCCCACACCTCTGTGCCCCGCCAAAAAGAATGCGTTCGTGAAGATGCCATGTCTGCCAAATGCGCCCACTCTCTCTCTCTCCTTTCCTATATAAGCCCTTCCGTTTCTCTCTTCCTCTTTCAGAAGAAACCACAATACTCTCTCTGTGTGTGCGTGTGTGCAAATTGCTGAACCTTCTCCGTTTTCACTCGAGCGAAGAAGCATTCTTACTTTCTAGAACTTCGCGTCATTCAGGTCAGATTTCTCACGCACTCTCTCTCTCTATATCTTTCTGTGTGATGATTGAGAGGTGTATGAATCGGAGAGTTAGATCCGATGAAACGGTTGAGACTGTTCATTTTTTTAATTTTCTTGTTCTAATTTTTGGTGATGATCTTGTTTTGGTTTTCTCTGTGACTTGGATGAATTCTGAACGAGAACGAGAAGTTTCTGTTTGGTTGCCGAGAAAATTTGACGAAAATCGAAAACGAAAGCGAGAAAACGAAAACGAGAAGGAGAACGAAAATGAAAATGAAAACGATAACGAAAACGACCTCGTTTGTTTGCTGTATCTCTGATTTCTGCATGCGTTCTTTAGTTAGAATTTCTTGGTTGAGTGAAACGTAATTTTCATGCGTGCCGAATTTTAGGTTATTATTTTTCCTTTCTCTTTTGTGAATTTAACTTATCCCCTGCGTCAGTATTATTTATAGAAATGTGAACTCTTCGGTTAGAGACATCGTTGGCGTGTTATTTACGCCTCTGTGAAGTGAAGGATGAAAAATCCAGAACTCAGTTATGGTCAAATTTTGTCGAATTGTTTAAAGGAGTTTCTCCAGGTAGATATTTTGGTAGATATTGGAAGAAGGGTACCAGAAATGACGTCACGTTTATGGGTTTGTGCTTGTGGTCCCCTAGGGTGTTTGTTAGTTTGTTTCTTTGGACTCGGAGCATCTCCGTGAAAAATTCGCCCACTTGTTTCTTGAAATGCCCTTTGCGATCTTGCAGTTTACTCTGTGGAGCTTGTTTCAAAATGCTTTGGCTGTCCTTTTTGTGTGTGTGTGTGTGAGTGTGGAGGATGGAATGGGAACTTGGAAAGAGAAAGCAAACATCATATTATCATAATGTGGAAAAGAAGCGGTAGAAATAAATCGGGGCCATGGCTCCTGAGGATAGGCTTTTAAGTTAAAGATGAAAGTCTCTTCTCTCTGTAGATCAAGCAGCACATGTGACTCACTCAGGCACCCATGTGGTAGAGTTTGTGGATGCCAGTGATGATGGACCCTGAAAAAGTTCTACTTGAGGTTTCTTCCGTTTTCTGTGTAAGATAGATTAGTTAGAAGTAGTTTTCTCTCAAGCTTCAACACCCTGCCTGGTCAAATTAACTGTGACCTTGCATAATCTGCCCATCTATTGTTTGTGGTAATGGGAATGCTTTTATAGAGAATAAATTCCAGTTAAAAGTAGAGAATGTGTTCAAAATAGTGAATTACTAGCATTTCTCAAATACTAATTATTAGTAGCTTAGGTGATTACGGTTAGGATGAGATTAGTCATGCACAAAAATTTTGTAGTCAAATCAGTAAGGTTATTCAAGTGTTTATGCCTCGTGTGCTTGGTACTGAGATATGGATTAATTCTGCAAAGCCTCTCGATTTTAGTTCCTCTCCCTTCAGGTTACTAATTACTATTGGAAAGATGTTGTAGAGCTTAACTGTTCCGTTTTATTTTGACTTCCTCCGAGTTTGGTTTCGCATCTTTTCACATTTGAGACGTGATTTAAGAAGCTAGTAGGTATGGCTTCCATATTTTAAATGTAATTTTTTCTTTCTCATCGAGTTTCCAAGCGTGCTTAGTTTTGTTACTATGCTTTGCTGTCTTTTCTTTCTGTTCTTTATCCACCGTACCAAAAAGACTGTTCCGTTTCATTCATATTCGCTTTGACATAGGGCATGATGGTGAACCATACTACTGGAGAGAATAAAAATCTTGAGAGTCAATGACCCAATGGATCTTTTAGACCAGTACTGAGAGCAGAGACAAAAGCAAATTGACTGCCACTGGCTCAGAAGAAAAGTATAACTGATGAAAATTAATGTAGTATCTCTTGGACTATGTTTGGATTGATGATAAAAAATGCAATAGAATGAATCGAAACATAATAGAGTGGGATGGAATGGAATAGAATAGATTATAAATGTTATTCTAATGTTTGGATAATTTATAGTACAATCGAACAAATATTTCATTATGTTGTTTGGAAAAAGGACGGAGTGAAATAAATTATAATTTTTTAATTTCTATATTATCCTTATTTTATGTTTTTTTGTTAAACAAAAGAAATAATATTATTAAATCAATCTCGTGGTTCTCTTATACCATTATTTATAAGAAAAAAATAAAATCCAAAAAAGATCAATTTTTTAAATGACTAGTCAAGCAAGAAGAAGCAAGCATCAAAAAACAAGAATCAAGAAGCAAGAAAGAAGCACACATACTTTTGATTGGAGAACCAACATGCGAAAAAGAAAGGGGTAAAATAAACAGAACAGTTGAATGTGGGTTATTAGATTGGGAATATAGAAGAAAATTTTATAGAAGATAAAAAGATAGAAGAGGAAGAAAAAGATAGAAGACAATTTTATAGAAGATAAAAAGATAGAAGAGAAAGAAGATAAAAGAGAAAGAAGATATAAGAGGAAGAAAAAGGTAGAAGATAGGAGACACAAGAAGAAGTAGAAGATATAAGATAAAAGAGGGAGAAGAAAAGCGGGAAGAATAAGATAGAAGAGGCTAATGGTTATCTTCGAGACAATTTTTATAAGGCCAATATAGTAATTTTATAACTTAGAAAACTTTATTCCATCTTGTGCATCCCAAATTGGAGAGGAAGAAAAATAAGAATAAGTAATGGAATGGAATAAATTTGGTGCCATCCCTTTCCATCTTCATTTATAAAAATCAAGCAATGGAATATTTCTTCCATCCTTTACATCTTCCTCTTTTCTCTCCTTTTCCATCAATCCAAACCCACCCTTGGACTAGGAGTTGTCAGGTATGGTATAGCATGGAGAGCCGACAAGAGTTGGCTTATTTAGTCTAATCTTTTGCTTATATTAATTATAACTTATGTTCGATTCTTAGATTTTTTTTTATTGGTAAATGACATTAATTTCACTATGAATCCTCGTTGAGGTTAGCGAGGATGATGGTCTTTCCTAACCTTGCAAGGGTGTGTTTGTTTTTAATCTAAACTTTTTGTTTAAAAACAAAAGAAAAGCTATAGCATGTAGACTTGTGAAAAGGACATGAGTTGGGTATAACAATTAAGTGTATTCTTACAAAAACTTTATACAAAATCTTTTATAAATAAGAGAGATAAAAAAAGGAAAGAAAAATATGAAATAAAATGTGTCATGTGATGGAGAAACATAAAGAAATAAAAGAAATAGTATATCAGTTACTGTATAATTTTATTATATGAATAATTATATTATAATTTTATTATATGATAATGTTTCTCATAACAATTAATTATGAACAACTGTGCACTCGACGTAAGTTTTTACATAAACCTATTTAAAATTTTATTGAGATACCTTTTGTCTAAAATAATATTCTTAAAACTATCATCCGAATACGTTTTACATATTTCATACTGGGTATTATTCTCCCAATATTATAATATTAAGGCCTGATTTTTTTTTTGTCTAAAAAAAGTTAGTATTTTTTAATTTATTTTCTCTTTTTCTATTTTTTAAAAGAATTTTTCACTTTTTTCGTCATCTAAAGGTCACACTTAGTTTTTTGTTTATTTTTTTATTAAGTATATTTTTTGTTTATTATTTAGTGTTTTTTTTTTAAGTATGACGAGTTTTTTTTTAATTTTTTTATTTTGCTCTTCATTTTGAACTTAGTGAAAAACTCACGATAGTTACAGAGATCAAATGGGAAATAAAATAAAAATAATGAAAAAGATTAATAGAGAAATCTTTTGGTAAAACATTTGATAAAAAAATTGTATAAAAATTAAAAGAAGTAAGGAATCAAATAGAAAAATTATGTATTTTAAATGGATAAAAAAATTAATTAAACTTATTAATAATAATGTCATTCCTGTACTTGAGTTCACAAACTTTTATTTTATACATATACCTTTCTCGCAAAAGGAGATAAAAAAGGATAATGTATATCGTTTTTATGTCACTTTCTTTTAAATAATAAATGAGAAAAATATATATTTCAACATTCATTATCTGTACCCTATTCAAGTAGGCAAATCGTGAAGTGTGATATTTCTATGTATAATAATAGAGTTTAATGGTTAGAGGAATGTTAGTAATACTTTTATTATCATTAGTTAGAATTTATTTGAAATTACAAATTTGGTAGGTCGTACTTTTCATTTAATGAGCTTCTCTTCTGATTTAGAAGTAGGATTTATCAAAATTTGTAATTTCTAACAAATTTCAGTCAATAATTGAGGCCCCGTTTGGGGTGGTTGCAAGTTTTTGGTTTTTGGTTTTCAAATGCAATTTTCGAAACAAAACACGTTTGGCTAAAATGGAGCTAAAATGGTTTTTAACTCAATTTCAAAACACTTTTACATTCATTTTCAAAACCAAGAAAAAAGGATTTATAAATTTGGTTTTTGGTTTTTAAAAATAAATACACATCATTATATATTGACAATAGCCTTTCTTGTCACCACCACCACTATAACCACCGCCATTGTTACCACCACTATCACCGCCACCACTACTTGCTACCGCCATCTCCACAGCCACTGTCACCACTACCACCACCACCATCATCGCTGTCATAACTACCAAGACTACCGGCATTGCCGCCACCATCACCGTTGCCACAACTACCACCCATCACTGCTGTCACAACTACCATGACCACTAGCATCACTTCCACCACCACAAGCTTCATCACCACTACCATTGTCACCGCCACCACCACGACCACGATCACGACCACTAGCGCTGCTGCCACCACCACAGGCAATGTCACCACCACCACTGACTTTGCCACCACCATCACCATTGGCATCACCACAATCACCGTTGGTACCGCCACAATCACCGTGGTACTGCCACAATCATCGCCGGTACCGCCACAACCACTGCCGTCAGCACCGCCATAACCGTCATTGTCAGCTTTACCACTGCCACCACCATTATTGTTGTCGTCACCACTACCACTGTCGTCATTACACAAACATATTCTTAAACTAATTTTAACAGAATAAGAAATTTCAAATTGAGTTTATTTTGAAACCAAAAATTAGAAAAAAAAAAACTAAAACTAATTTTTAAAAACTAAAAACTGGTTGTAGTTTTTGAAATTTCAAAACTCAACCAAAAACCACCCCAAATGGCCCTGAGAGTGTTAGAGAGTGTCTGGGAGAATATTGTTATCATTCTTCTAATGGTTATGCATTGTTTACACTGCCAACCAATTACTGTTGTTATGACTTTTTAATGTAATTATTGTAAAGTCAATAAACTTACCATACGTACTAAGTTGTGATTAGATGGTAGTGTAAAATTGCTTTACATTATCAATGTATAACTTATTTTTTCATAATAATAATAATATAATAGTAACAAATAAATAAATAAATTTTTGAAAGAGAATGTGAATTTCTCTTTTATTATTGTATTAATGTCAAATTGTTTGAGGATCGCAAGCTATAGAAAATAATTGAAAAAAATAATGTTTTGTAGACATTCGTACTAGTTTATATCTTAAAAAAAATAGAAAAGAGAGAAGTAATAATATAATAAGTGATATTATGTAATGAAAAAAATTAAAAAGAATAAAAAACTTTTAATTAAATGCTTATACTCTTATATCCATGGATTATTGTTGAATTGAAAATTTCGGGATATCATATCATCATCCTGTATAACGTCAATTATATTTTTTTTAATACAAGAACAGTATGCAACGTATATCTGCCAAAGTTGTTATTTGCTGCACACAATAGAAATTTATAAACACATTTTCTTTTTCATCCCATTTTTACTTATTTTTATTTTTTGGGTCACATAACATATCACTTCTAACATTTTTTCCATCTCTCTTTACTTTTCATCTTTCTTTTTTTTTTTCAACTCAATCCATCCCAAAATGAAATGAAACTTTATCATGTCTCAATGGAACTTTTAGGATAAAGAAAGTATTTATCAAAAATATTCTGATTTTTGGACACTTGTACATTAAAAACACCCATTGACACACTCTTCAATTTTCTCTTTTATTTATCACACCATATTACTTAGGGGTGTAATTGGTCCAGATTGAGTTGGGTTCAACCATATTTAAGACTCAACTCAATCAAAAATAGTCGGGGTGGGTCACCCAACCTTAATTGAGTTTGGTCATCAGGTTGGTTAATTAAACAAGTAATATAATTTTTATATTCAAAAAAAATTAAAAAATGAAAAAAATGAAGTATTTAATTAGTTCAACTCATTCAACACATGTTCAATTTAAAATACAAATTTAATAACACAAATTTAACTACTCAAGAAAAATATAATATATATAAATATTATAATATTTTAATTTTTTTATTAATAAAATAATATGTTAGGTTGGGTTGGGTTAGCAATGTATCAATTTGTGACCCAACCCAATCTTAATTGGGTCAACGAAAACCAATCCGGCCCAACTCAATAACCCGACCCGACATGATGAAATGTAATTGGGTTGGGTCGAGTTCGTAAGTCGACTACGACCCGCTTATACTCCTACCTATCGTATTTATACTTCTCTCTCTCTCTCTTTTTTTTTTTAAGTGTCTACTAATATAAGTTGACATTTTTTAACTTTCTCTTGGTCATCATACATGCAACTTTCTGTGTTCGTCTGTAATTTGTCTCAGATGCTTCAACTAATTATTCTCAACATGTTCTTAAAGAAGTCAACTTTTTCCCGAGGATGCAGTCGCATCCCTCTTTCGTCAGCTTTTCTTTCGTTCATTGACCGAGGAAGCTTAGTTCCTAACATTAATCTCTTGAGTAAACAACTGTAGCGTAGCTTCGTTGGGTTAATATCCAGAATATTTATCGAATTAGAACGGTTTTTTCCATCCTTTTTTGATAATATGTTATAAGTGTAGATTTTTTGCTGGTTTTATTAATGAATAATTTTCGTCAAAAGATCTAATTGATCACCTTTAACAAGGTTTCTTCTCCCGACAGTTTTTCCATCCTAAAATGTCCTTTCCACGACAAAAGTATACATGTGTTAAGCTTGTTAAAGTGCTTTATACGGTCCTTACCGAAAAAGGAAATGCTTAGATGGCTTGTCCGTTTCATTTTTATTGGAAAGATATACCCTATAGTTCAGGTCTTGACACATCGATCCTTTCTATAATTGGGATACATATAGACATATTAGTATATAGTATGTTTTTTTTGGTTTGAAAGTGAGACATGCTATAGTTGCTAGAGGGAATTTATACAAGGATACTGGTATTATATGTAGGCAGGTGAGAGATATCACTTTTGGTTCTCTCTTGTTGAAGTGATAATGGGGGATAGCATTTTGATGACACGTTGGGAATATCTCCAAATTTATGGCAATAGTGTAATTATTTGGTTGATCAAAGATTCAATAAGAGGTGCATCTATGGCAACGTACTTATGTATAGAAAAATACTAAGCGGATGTTTGGATTCCAGTTGGAAATGTAGAAAAGTACTTTTACTTCTTAAGTAATAAATTCTTCTTTCTTGTCTTTGAATTGGGAAATATGCATTGAAATTTTTAGAAGTATTTTTTCAACTTTAATCCAAACATAGCTTAAACATATATTTATTTATTTTTTCATCTTATTTTTATTTCATTTTCTTCTTATTTTTCTCTTTCCTATCTATCACATCATTTATACTGTTATCATTTTTTTTCTCTAACTTTTTTTTATCTCTATTTTCTTTCCACCTCAATCCACCCCAAATTCAGTTTTACGAGTATCATTACTCTTATCTGAATCCAACCATCAAGTTCCAGGAATTACTGGTATCTAGTATGTATTGCCCGTTTGTCCCATATTGGGTTGTCAAGATAATGGTCTCATTAGCAGATTGTTTGGTTCGTAAGAGGGGAGGGAAGGAGAAGGAAAGAGAGGGATTGTGATTAGCTCTCTTCGGTCATGCTGTCTACATGTCTTTTGTATGGGGCCATAAAATTTGTGGTACCCACCCTACCTGCATGTATGACAAATTTATGGTTTATTGGAATTCCCTGGTCACCGTGTATAGCTTTTACGGGGGCCATTCCTTTTAAAAGTTGGATTTCACGTATCTGGCAAGAAAATTTTTAATTCCTGGAGGTTCTTCCTTCCTGGAACATGCTCACCTTTTGATAGATATATGGACTCATGGATTAGGTAAAAGTCTAATAGGAAAGTAGTGCATGGACACTTATGTCTTATTATCACCTAGATAGAGATAGAGATAGAAATAGAAAAGAGAAAAGTATAAGTATGATAAGTAATATGATGTGAGAAAGAGAAAGAGAGAAATTAAAAGTACTACTATACGGATATTTACGTATCATTACTCAGTCTAATATATTTACTGATAGATCCGTTGGATGGAGGAAGAATTTATTTTCCTCCTGCAGTATAATAGCATAGCAAGAATCCGTTGTCATTCTTATTTCTGCGCCATTGCTGTTACTCGCGTAACAAATCACAAATATGTGAGTGTGAAACATTAATTGAGATTGTTTCATTAAATGAGTTAATACTATTATTGACTTTTGGATAAATAAGTAATTCTCATCGATGTTGTGAAAATTGAGATCTTACACTAGATCAGGAGGAGAATAAAAGATCATAACTTGAAGGATTGTAACACAGATCGTAAGATCTTTTTAAAAGATACAAATTATATGTAAAGATATACATGTGATGAAAATGGCATAGATAAAGAAAATATCTTGTAAATGATAACATTTAATTAAATTTAAATTCAAAATTTGTATTTATAAATTTATAAGTCATAATTAATAAATCCTAAATAACTTATAATCAATCACATAAAATACAAAATATAATAACTCAACTCACCTAAATCAAAGTCAAAAAATATGTAATTCTGACTCAACCGCAATAACAGTCCAATAAAAAAAAGAGTGAAAAAGAGTGGCACCGTAGACTATACCACAAAAACTAAATATAGCAAGAACAACAAAATAGAACTGGAGGCAGAGACACATTATGAACAAAACACAATATCCTAGTAAATGCAAGACATGGACGAACTACAACAGTTTAGACAAAATGTAAGAGATGAAGAGACTCTCTTTACAGTGAGTGCAAGGCACAAGGTGTGTAGAGACAAAGAGCAAAGAGTGTGGTTGTAGTGGAACGTAGAGCAAAGAGTGCACAAGAGAGGGAGAAGAAGTGACGGTTAAAGTCATCATTGTATGAGATGTTTTGCAAAATGGGTGAAATCAAGAATTTTAAGGCACTCGCAAGTGGCTTAGGTAGGTTAGCAAACAAGTTTTGTATCACTAAAATCGACACGAAGTGGATCATGTGATATTGGAAGAGGAAGATCGTGAGTTGATAAAAAAAAATGAATGATAAGTCCCAAATCAATAGGATCAAGTAGATGCAAGATTATAGCATGTTCTCATAGTAATACAAAGAGAATTAGATAATAAAATTTGCGTACTTGCTATGAAGAATTGAACAGTCTCATTCTTCATAAGATTTGGTTGAAACACTTGATTGAGAAAGAGAATGAGAGAAAACTACCCTCTACAGGATTGATTCGTCAGACTATCTATTAATTGTCTAATAGGATAACGATTAAGTAACCTATCGTATAAGGGACAAGAACCTCTCATTAGGAATCAATTGAATAGTCCAACCCATCACATGTTATTTAGAACAAAAGCTCAATACAACATTCATCAATTAATTGGGTGTCATATTACTAATTATTGACCATAATTAATATATTAATAATTAAATAATAATTTAATTAATGTTAATCCATAATTAAGTAATTAATCTAACATGATTTGCTACGATCTTACGAAACACAATCTTTGGGTTGATCTTGCACGAAATTTAGGAAAAAAAAATTGTAAAAGTGTGAGATTGAGATTGTACACGTGATTTTCACAACTTTGGTTCTTATCACCTGAAGTTATCAATTAACAAATTTTGACTGAATTTCTTAAACATGAATAGATTTAACACGTTTTTATTTTAATTTATTTTTTTAAAAAGAAATAGCCCCTTTTTTATTAGTTTCTTGAAAGAGTTTTTTAAAATAATTATTTTGAAAGATAACATATAGCTAAACATGCATTTATAATAACTGTAAAAAAAATGCATGTATAATAATATATCTGATTTGATATAACTATATTTTACTCTCTTTTTTTAAATCTGAAATACAATTCATACGTTTATAATAAAAAAAGTACAGACTTAAATTAAATTTGCATGTTGGTAATTATTTATTGGTCGGTGTAAGTAGTTCCCGTTATACTTGTGACATCTTTCTAATTTTATCGTGGGACAGGTTTTCCCTCTGAAATAATTCTTGTTGCAGTTTAGATATTTGAGTCTTATGCAGTTATATTGCACATTAAAATATTAATTCAAAAGTAATTGCCAAAACTTCAAGTTTTTTTAATAAAAGAGAGGTAGCATTCCAAAAGCTTGTTTAATTGGTTAAAGACTTACAACTACAAAAAAAAAAAAAAAAAACTATTTAAGTTATAGGAGTTTGAACATTTTAAATGTTTTTTATTTTTAAATTTTTATTTTAATTCAAGTTTTAATTTATTTTTAAATCATTGAATTTACAGTATTTAATTTCACCTGTTTCACATTGTTTAGCCATCCACGGGTTCTACTCATTTAAATTGTCCTGTAACACATAACTCTGTCATAATTTTATTATTAGAAAAAGTAATATAATGCAGAGAAAAGGATATGGATAAAAAAATGTTAAGATTATATTGTTCCAATATATAGAAAACCCTTTAAAATTCCGCTGCAGTTCCCAAAGTTGAGTTTTAGTCCTCTTAACATCTTCATTTAAAGCAAAATCACATTTATGCTAGTATAATATCATTAATCATATTTGGAAAAGAAAATATTAGCGGCGGATAAAATCTACTTCGACGGAAACTATGATCTTATATGGATAAACTTCTTAATAAGTATTTAGGGAGTATTTGTTTCATGGAATGATATTGTATTTCCAAGAATTACATTGGTAGGAATGTTATAACCAGGAATGTTATTTCAGGAAACATTTAGATACATGTTTGGTTAGATTATAACATTTCTAGGAATAATTATAAAATTTAAAATAAATGAAATAAAAAAAAAAGAGTTGGAATGGAAGTTATAATTGGGATACAAAATAACTTCCCATATTTCCATGGGAATATAACATTCTCATCCTTCCCCATGGAAATCGAAATGACTTAAATCATGGTATAACTACTTTTCTAGAAATCAATTATATCTAGGAATATTTTTTTTAAAACTCATAACAAACATGGGAATACTACATTTCCAAGTTCACATTCTGGTGAATAAGTTTTTAATTCATAAAACAAACACACTTTCATAGGAAAAGAAAATAAGAAGGTAAAATAAATTAAAAGTTTTACATTGTCAACCAATTAGACATCACTATTAATATGACTTTTAATGTAATTATTGTAAAAGTCAACAAACTTACCATATGTGATAGTTTGTGATTGGACGATAGTGTAAAACTATTTCATACGTGCATAGTCTATTTCCTCAATTAAATTTTTCTTATAAGTTAAAGTTTATTTATACATAAGTTAAAATTATTTTTAGAAAAATTAAACAAAAGAACTTTTATAAATTAGTTTATGCATAAATGGTGATAATGTGATTATTAGTATTACGTGAATTATATGAGTTGTTTTTCCTTTGCTGACATATCTTGTTAGTAAGTAGTAGTAACAGTTTTAATTTAGAATATTTAGTTTATTAAAAGAAAATTAGAATATTTTTCTTTGCTTTGAGTTTTTGGTTTCTCTGCTCCAAAAAAATTGGCTAGTTCAGAAAGGGGAAGAGGTTTGACGTATACTTTTTCTTTTTAGTAAATAAATACCCTGAAATTCATTTAATGAAATAAAGCAAAAAAGTGAACGTTGATTATTTTTTTTCTTGAATTTAATTTAAATACATTAAGAATATAAAAATAATTTAAATTGTTATCCAATCATATAGAGAGAGTAAGCTTGTTAATTTTTATAATAATTATCTTAAAAATTATCTTAAGAATAATTTTTAATTAGTTGATGACATAAAAATGTTTTTTTTTGTTCTCATAAATCCTCTTTTAGAGACAGTTGCATTTAAAACATGACTGGGTATTAAAAATATGAGTTTAATTGTTATGTATTGTTAGTATAAAATTTTTTACATTGTCAACTAATCAAAAATCAACTTTAATGTGACTTTTAAAGTGGTTATTATTAAAGTCAACAAACTTATTATACATGATGGGTTATGATTAGATGATAGTGTAAAATTTTACACTGTCAGTGCATAGCTTATTTTCTCTAAAAATATATACATTAATAATGCATGTAAATTTAAATTCTTTTCTTTTTCACTTTTTGGTGAGTTTGTTTAGTAGGCCCATTGAATTTTATTACACCGTCACTATATAAATAATAAAAAAAAACCCTTCATTGATATAATTATAATCTTCGTCAATAGAAGAGAAATGCTAACATTTTTTTGTACATATACGAAAAGAAATTGACTTTTTTTTAAGCGGACGAAGTGTTTTTTAGAGAATAAAAATACAAAATAACTATTAATTAAAAAAATAATGATTAAAATCATAATTAATTTTTCTTAATAAAATTATAATCAATTTTAGATTATATATATATAGAGTTTGCTAACATATATTCACTTGTTTTTTAGTTAGAACACGTTAATAAGCTATACCATTGGTGTATTTTAAGATAAATTATAGTTATAACTTGTTAACGTACCCCACATATATTTGTTAAAGTATACATACTTATTTTTTAATTGAAGTAAGTTAGTGTTTTGGAGGTTACTTGAACACTCAGCCTTAAGTCGGCTCACTTGCTGTCTATCCCAGATAGTCAGCTCACTTGCCGCCTATCCCGGCTAGTATAGCCACGTATATCTCGAATGATAATCCCTTGCTATCTCGGTCCATTTTATGCCTACCTCAATACGGCATAGAAAACGCCTAATGACAAGGAAAACGTGTAATGAGGCACCCAAACACATGATGCCACGTGGCACCCAACCTTAACAGAATTTTCTTCCAAAACACTCTATATAAAGGGTTCCACACTCATAAGGTACACACACTCTATCATATACTTACTCATTCTTGCACCCTTACTGACTTAGGCATCGGAGTTCGACATCGGAGTCCTTGCAAGTGCCACCACAAGAGATATCAACAACCACTGTAGGAGCTTACCGAAGCTCTTTTCTTGTGCTCGCCACACAACAATTATCAAGTTACACCATGGTGTATTTTAAGATACATTATAGTTATAACTTATTAACATATTCTAATTAAAAAATAAGTATGTCTATGTTAGTAAATCTATATATATATATATATATATTACAATTTTCGATCATTAATTTTTTAATTAATAATTATAAATATACCTTATTCTTTAAAATGAACTTTCTCAATTTAGAGAAAGCCATGAATGAGGCCAGAATGAGATGGGGTCGCAGGCTTTAGGGCTGGTTCTAGAATCATTTTCACTGAGTAACTTATTCATTTTTCTGAGTAAAATATTTTCTTTCTGTTTTGCTGAGTAATTTATCCATTTCTCCGAGTAAAATATTTTCTTTCTGTTTTCAAACAATCTCGGGTGTCAACTGCATGGCAGTCAGGCAATATGCGCCTTATAAAGCTTACACGGGGATTCTACTTCTCTCTCTCTCTCCCACTTTGTTAATTCTCTACCATTTGATTCTCCAGATTGCCCACTCTCTACGCGCCCTCATTATCTGACTTAAACCGTTTGCCCCTAACCCAGATGGAAATTGACACATTAAGCCAGAGTTGTCTTTTTTGCTTTCAGCATCCGCTGATTTCCGAGGCGTCTCCTGAGCTGGCCTTTTGAATTTGTTCCTGTAATTTGCACTATTCTATCACTTGATTAAGTCTTCGCATCAGATGGACAGCTCTTACTTCTCGAATATTTTCAATATACCATCCGTGCAATAAATTTGTTACTTTTATCCAAAAACAACTCCTCTGTTCCCATTGCTCTGCTTTGTTTGTATTCCATTTCCATGAATGTACCAAGCCCAAAGGTGAGGATAATTCCATTTGCATATATAAGCCGATGAATGTGAAATTTCCAACTCGTCTGCCCACCCTGTTGACCCCTTCTTTTTGCCTTCTGTAATTTGGTGGATACAGTTTTCTCCTTATTGTCTATATTTCATTTTAATTTTCAGTTATTAGAAAATTTTCTTATCAGGCACTTTTAGATGCTTAATTTCTTTCACTGCTGTTATACTTTGTTTTATTAGAGGCTGAATTGGGGATGTTTCGTAATTTTATTTGCAAACGAAATGCAGGATAGGAAGTTTGGCTACTTACCATATTGATATTCAACGTCAATGATTGGATTCCGGAGTGACCATAAGGCTGGGAATAAGTGCAATGGTAATTCTAATGGTGTTCCGGATCGTATTGGACGACTTGTTAATGGAAGAGAGCTAAGAAAAAGCAGCAGGGCACCTCTTTTGAACGAGTCTCCTGATAGTAATAATAGTAGTAATGTGGTTACTGAATATTTTGAGCATGACCTGCGCTTAAGAGAAGATAATAACTCTGTTGCTTCCTATGTTGAACAACGGGCAGCAGCAGCGTGGGGTCCTAGTGAGGGATGCCAAACGGAAGATGGGAGACCTTTCAGACAACGGCTTTTGGTGGTGGCCAATAGGCTGCCAGTCTCAGCAATCAGGAAAGGCGAGGATTCATGGTCTTTGGAGATAAGTGCTGGTGGCCTGGTGACCGCTCTTTTAGGTATATGGTGATATAGTATTTGTTCTCTGTTTTTACCTTTTTAGTTTATCATTTTTCAGGGTATACTAATACTGTATCTGCTCTGAAATTTCCACATGATTTTAACTGTAATTCGATTTAGAAAGTGGGTTCTGAAGTATGCAATTATTACATTTTGCGATGAACTTGGTCCACTAATTTACAAAGAATTATCTAACACCACGAGTTCTTTAAACAAAGGTGTGAAGGAGTTCGAAGCGAGGTGGATAGGTTGGGCTGGTGTCAATGTGCCTGATGAGATTGGACAAAAGGCACTTACAAAAGCTTTGGCCGAAAAGGTACTATAGTTTCTCCATTACAATGTTAGAAATAACTTTTGCCTTTTGCATTTACCTTTGTGCCATTTCATCAGTTGATTTTACTATTTTTATTTTAATCTTTCTCTTGCTTGTTACCTGTGTTGCAGAGGTGTATCCCTGTATTTCTTGATGAAGAGATTGTTCATCAATATTATAATGGCTATTGCAACAACATTTTGTGGCCCCTTTTCCATTACCTTGGACTTCCGCAAGAAGACCGCCTTGCTACCACACGTAGTTTCCAATCTCAGTTTGAAGCATATCAGAAAGCAAATCAAATGTTTGCCGATGTTGTAAACAAGCACTATGAAGAGGGTGATGTTGTTTGGTGCCATGATTACCATCTTATGTTTCTTCCACAATGCTTAAAGAATTATAACCCCAAAATGAAAGTTGGCTGGTTTCTGCATACCCCATTTCCATCTTCTGAAATTCACAGGACATTGCCATCTCGTTCAGAGCTTCTGCATGCTGTTCTTGCAGCTGATTTGGTTGGGTAAATTGCAGTTTGCTCCTTTATTTAAAAATAATAATTTTTTCATCTAATTTTGTTACTTGAAAGAATGTGTTTGACATGGGCATGCTTTTGCAGTAAGATTGTTCCATGTTTTGGGCATGGGAGTTGTGCATAAAACTCTTAGAGTATAGCTTATCTGGCAATGAGTAAGAATTTTTACCTGCGCTGAATTCACTGTTGGGGCAAGCCAAAAATCACTAGTTATGCATATGAGTGACAGTCAACAATCTAACTCGAACATTTATTTTGGGAACTAAACTACAATTGATAGAAAATCAAGTTCCTCTGAACTAGAGAGAGGCTAACGCTATAACCATTCTACATCTTGTTTATTCTATATATCTTTTATGAAGGGAGCTTTACTCTCTTCTTTTGACTGCTTATTGCATGCATCTTCAATAACCTTCCTGAGTGATGAGTATACTTCATAAAATTTCTATGAATATAATTTATAAAATATTTATAGTATAATAGAATTTATTGTATGAGATCTGACCTTGTCTCTAGTCAGTTTTTATAAAAATTGAAGCATGAACTTCCATGAGCCATGGAGATATTATGAAGCCACACAGTATTGTTTCATTATTTATTTCCTTTTTGACTAATCAATGGTGATAAACCTAATAACTGCAGTTGAAATGTTGGTAGTTTCCTTGTTGAGGTCAAACCATTGGGTAGAGTGATGCAAAACATGTGATTGGAAACAGTTTTATGGGGCCTGTTTTGATTTTAAATTAGTTGATGTCAAAGTGGATATACATAGGTGATAATGCCCAAATAATTGTGTTGAAGTGACAGTATACTGCCTCTATGACTCTGCAGGTTCTAATATTTCCAGTTTAGTTTGACACTCTTTCTTCTCATTTCTCTGGCTCTAAACTATGTGATTCCTTTTATGCTATATGTTGTATTTTCCAGTTTAATCATTTTCATTTTCTTATGTTGCCATTGCTTCTGACTTGGATGAGTGTAATTTTTGTTGAGTAGTTTTCACACCTACGATTATGCACGACATTTTGTTAGTGCATGTACTCGCATTCTTGGACTTGAGGGCACGCCTGAAGGGGTTGAGAATCAAGGGAAGATGACTCGAATTGCTGCAGTACGTGCTCATGAAAGTACAATCAAAATTATTTATTGAAATTTTTTCAACAAACTTTTATAAAACATTTTGATTGAAACTATTCTTCTTTATCTTTAACCAATTAACATGGTGAACTTAAAATTAGAACTATTTATTTACTTCTTTTACCTGTATGTCAGTTTCCAATAGGTATAGACTCAGAACGATTCATACGTGCACTTGACCTTCCTCAAGTCAAGGATCACATCAAAGAATTACAAGAGAGATTTAAAGGAAGAAAGGTGCATCTTTTACTTTGTATTAACTGCCTTTTGTGGTTATATTATTATGTTCTACATGTAGGTCCTATTAATTGAGATCGTGTCTGATTTATAATTTTTTCTATCATAAATTATGGATTATATAGAGTAATGAAAATTTGGGATAAATTAAATACTATTAAGAATTATAGATATGGAATTACGTGATACTTTACACTAGAGTAAATTGGTATCATTTGAAACAAATTAGATAGAAAGGAAACAGAAAAAGGCATCTAGGAGGTAACTATTGCTGGCCAGTGGCCACAAAGAACCATTATCCTTATAATTTATTCTTATAGAATCATGGGAAATGCAACATGACGCCAAAAGTCCTTTCTCTATACACATAATTATTCATCATTATTTGACTATGGTGTTGCTGCCTTCAACTTATGGGTCCTTCTAAATAGACTTTGCTTAATTCATTTTGGAGGCTAATTTCTGAAATATCTAGAGTTTTAATTTAGTGGTTGTTATAGGCAATTTTTACCTGTTAGAACCTCCATTTGCTAGGTTTGCAAGGACTAGTTTCCTGTTGTGTTTTTCTCATGTTAATATAACAAAACCCAAGCCTTATTTCAATAGGTGAAGTTGGATACAATGACAGATTCAAGGGAGGGCAACCATGGGCCCTAGCCTCCCCTTCCTCCATGGGTTTAGTTTATATAAAATTACATAAGATATATGAGTTTGAAGGAAGAAAAACTATGCTGAGAAAAAGAAAATTAATAAAGTCTTTGTATGAGTTTGAGTTTGAGTTCACATATACAATGAAAGTGAATATGTAATTGCTTCTCACAGTTCCAACAAAGATGTATCACATACTCTCACTTTTCTTTTTTAACATTGTCATTCAAACAAATTTGGTATAAAATACACATTTATACTGTACTACTATTTGTATTATCATTATTTTGTACAGATTATCTACCTTATTAATTAAAAGAAAGAAATATACAAATTCTTTAAATTTTGATTTTTTAAATTATTATTATAAACTTTGAAAACTTTATTAAATAATTTTTAAACTTTTAACTAATGTTGTAATAAAAATTTAAAATTACTTATTTATGTGTGTGTGTATTTAAAAAAATACTTAATAAAGATATGTGGTATGCATATTTTTTATTTTTATTTTATACATAATTGGCCCCTCCCTTCAATGTCTTATGGATCCATCCCTGGTTGGCTACATGCATCAAATGATGCCATCATACTTTATCAAGAACCAAATTTTTTGAAAAAAGCATTTACATCAAGGTCTTGTTTAATGGTTTCTCATAAAGTTCTCTTCAGTCTAACTATACCCCTTTCAGTCAGACTACTTTCCGTTCCACTTTTCTCATAGGACCCTCTATCTGTTGGTCTTCTCAATCTTCAGATGACCAATTCATTTAACAGAAATGATTTAGGAGCAAACAATTAAGCATAACAAACTTATGCTTCTTGTGTCTTTTTTCTTTGTTAAAACAAAATCTCATATTTCTTATTACTAAATGATGAGGGCTGAAATTGTTTGGAGGTACTCTTTATCATCTCTTAATCAGATCCTTCTACAATTTGTTTCTGTAGAAAGCTATCAGCATCAATATGTGGCAACTATTTTCCATGCTATCACTGTGTGATATTAATAAGGATTTATTTTCTTTTTTCTTTATTGTTTAAAATTTTTATTTATAAAAATATGTTGCATTCTTCCAGTAATTGGGCACAAATATAGAAGTGACTTTGTTATGATATTGTATTTGTTTGGCATGACATGTCATGACGTTCTCTTTAGAGCCAAGCTCTACTTTAATTTGGTTCTATATTATTTGACTATCACTTAACCTTTTCCTGGCTTGACAGGTAATGTTAGGTGTTGATCGCCTTGATATGATTAAAGGAATCCCCCAAAAAATTCTAGCATTTGAAAAATTTTTGGAAGAGAATCGTGATTGGCATGATAAAGTTGTTCTGCTTCAAATTGCTGTGCCAACAAGAACAGATGTTCCTGAGTGTATGCTACTTATATTATTTCATTTTTCTCTTGTTACATCTTTAGGGTAGTAAGCAAAACAGGGTTTATATATATATATATTCCTGTTGTTTCAAGAATTGGAAGATCAATTTTCTGTTTATATGAAAGGAAATCTAATGTTTTCTGTTCCTTTGTAGTTTATATTACATTCTGATATTTATTGGACAAAATGAAAGTCTTTTTACACATAAATGGAAAAAAGAAAAATAAAAAGAAACAAATCATTTGTGAGTTTTCTTGTATTGTACAATAGTATATAGGCTTACATATGTATTTTCAACATGTATAAAGATTTTCATCAATGAAAAAGTGTTGCACTGAAAATTGGGTACACAATCAATATAATGTGCTCACAACAATATAATTATGCCATTTCGTTACTCTGCAGTTTATGTATTTTGCGTTTTTGTTGAGTGATTGGCCAAGTTCGGTTAGGCAGGTGTTTGTGTTAATTCTTTATTAGGCAGTTATGTTTTAAGATGTGATAGTTATATTATTATATGAGGTGTGACATACCTGTAGGAGGTATTTAAGGTATCACTTTGTTGTTTCAGGAGTTTTGAAGGACGAAATTTGTTAGGGGGGAACCTGTGTAGTTGATGTATTGTTCTTCCAATCTGGCCTATAAACCAGATAATTCTAGTAAAAATATAACAATTTATGTGTTTTGAATTCTTGAGTGCAACATTTGGGGTCTTGAGTTATACAGTTTTCTCCCCTTTTTGATAGTTTGTGTTAAATACTAGCTCTCTTAAAAGCTTAAGCTATTAGGTGGTGGCAAGGATCAAACTCTTGGCCACTTGGTCATAAAGGCCATAGTACCATGTTAAAGAACAAGTCTCCTAAAAGCTTAAGCTATTAGGTAGAAATTCGACAGTGATTTTATATTCCTGACAGTTTGGGATAGTTCTCCTGTGGGAATATGCTTAACTGGTGTGACCAACTTTACAAAAATCTTAAGCAGTTTAGGTGGAAGCCCAAGAATAATTTTATATCTTCAACAACCATCATTTGCCAATAATTTTTTTTATTTCTTGCATACTTACAGATCAAAAGCTTACAAGCCAGGTCCATGAAATTGTTGGTCGCATCAATGGCAGATTTGGAAGTCTGACTACTGTTCCCATACATCACCTGGTGCGTTCTAAAGACAGTGATCATCTGTTAATCCATTATATCAATGCTGATACACTGTCACATACAATACAATATTTATCTTTTCTGTGAATATTACTTATATCTTGTTAGATTATCTATTTCAGTAGTAACAATTGCATATATAAAAATGTGAGACAACATATGAGCTGTGGGTCCTTTTTCTATGTTGGACTCCATACTGGGTTCATTTGACGTGCCCAGCTCATAAGAAACTGTAGCAAACAAACCTTGGTTGAATTCACATAAATTGCAAAACTGAAAATGAGTAAAAATGAATTTCAGGTTGGTCTGAAGATATTAAGCTGTGTCAAATCAACTTGTGGATTAGTGCAACTGTATAAATTACTTAACTGTCAGATTGGTTTGAATTGATAGAATGTTGATTTTCGTACTTTCAACGAGTGAGAAGCACAAATGCCAAAATTGTGCTTTCGGGCCTCATTTTGATGCAATAACATCTAACATAATTCAATTTTTTAATTGTACCTATATTCTATCTGTATTGGGTATGTATCTGTAGTTTTGTACCAAACACCCTGTATAGGTGCTCTTTTTAATATCTTTTTGGTCGATCATGGTTACCATGCAAACATGTTTGAACTCCTTTAAAGCATTTAAATTTGTTGCATTTTTGTTCTTAATATAAATCAAAACATATATATGTATTTTTACACTAATTTTGTGTATGCAAAAATATACCTTTAGTAGTTTTTATCCTAAACTCTTCAGAAATAGTAACTATGTATCATATTATCTTGGTTACTATACTTGCAACCATACCTTTGCAATTTACAAGAATGGTATCTATTTAGATTTGGAAATGGTGTATATTCACTTTCAACTAATGTGGTGTCTAATTTTTAACTGTAAAACATAAGAAATTGATCCAAATTGGTTAATTAGCAGCTATTGACAACAAGACTAATTGCAAAGTTGTCTTTTTCTCCTTATTGAATAAAATTTGACTTCAATTAAATTAAAATTTTCTGCCTTGTTTATATTGGACTTTACACAGTTGATGTATGAAGCTAACATGGACCAAGGATAGAGGTTTAATTCATAGTAAAGGGTGTAAACGAGTTGATGTAAGTCGAGCACTTGCTCAAGCTTGTCTCTTGTATTTAAAAGAGCCAAATTTAAAGCTAAGGCTTGACTTGTTTAGAAATAAGAAGTTTGAGTTTCACTTGATTAGTTGTTTTTGGTTTGATTATTTTCTTTTCCTTTATTAGACAACGGACATCTCCTTAAGTATTTTTTAAGTTTATTAGTTCAATATTTAGTAGACATTTTTATGCTAGACTAGAAGATAAGAGAGTAAAAAACTCTTTGATTTGAATATTAGAGTTAGATAAGTAGTAGATAGTAATAAATAAAATTACAATTCTCTAGATAGAAATACAATTTACTAAGTAACACAATATATATTATCTAAAATAACAGTTTTTCTTGTTGAATATAGATAGATAGATAGAGAGAATTTTTATGTTAAGCTTGAACTTGATTTTGTGATATAATCAAGCTTAAATTTGAATTTTACTTGTTTATTTAGTTAAACAAACAAGTTTGATTTAGCATTTAACAAGTCAAAGTCAAATAGTCCAAGAATAACACAATTTATTTACACCCCAATTCATAGCTATGTGCTTTTAATGTTACATCAGATGTAAATAAAATTTGACATTTTTTATGCTTATTATGATGATCAACCTGCATCCTTTATTAATCATTAATCACATAACAATGCTACAGCTTAATGAATTTGCTATGCTTATGCCTGCAGGATCGCTCTCTTGATTTTCATGCACTGTGTGCTTTGTACGCTGTTACAGGTACACTTTTTGTGCTTTTAGATTTCTTTTCCTATTTAACAAAGTCCAGTGAGCAACTTTTGACGTCAATTTGTATTAATGAATAGTCAGCTGTGCAATGATAGCTTCATACATGTGTGAATAGTCAGCATGTGCTTTGTATGATTTGTAAATGCATACTTATTTATCTAAAATAGAATGTGCTTGTTTCAGTGTTCTTATGGACATGATTCTTAATGTCATGTATAGGATATCACCTTTCCTCTTAAGCTCTTCATTGCAAATGTTACGTGCATTTTTCTGCCTTTTTCCCCCTACATGTCTGAAGTGTTAGAAACTTCCTTATGATGCTTCACTCTGTGAATGGTTGCACTAGCTCCTATATCATGGCTTGTATATATGTCACCTTATTGTTTTAAAATTTTATTGCCTATGTGGAGCATCTCTAACATTCTACTTGCCTTGATCACAGCATGAATGCATTTTTTAATTAATCATGTTCTTTGCTGAGTTGTGTAGTTTTCTCTTCACTTGCTGACGTATTTTTGTAAAATTTATAAATTTTCAGTAATTTCTGGTGTTTTATGCCCTGTTTGTTGACTGTGAATAAGTGTTTTGTGGAAATAATCATAGAAGAGAAATATAACAAAATGGAAGCTATATTCCTTATCAAACTCACGTCACACATACACCACATTTACAACCAAAAATATGCTTCAACTGCTTTCACTGGCCACTAGTAATTTTTTGTTTGTGTATACCCCCAGTAGATGAATACTAAAACATTTTTAATATTGTGCGAAGTGAAGTTAGGTTTAAAATATTATATTTTGGGAAAAGATGAAAGTACGCCAAATATGTCTAGAGCACTGCCCTAAGTTTATTAAACTCTAATTTATTAAATATTTCCCTGAATTCTCAATTGTCATTGAAGGATTAAGTTTGTTTGTTGATGATATTCAATTATTTTATTGTAAATTTTCTGCTAATAGTGTGTACATACTCCCTGTTTCTTACCCAGATGTAGCACTTGTCACGTCTTTGAGGGATGGAATGAATCTTGTTAGTTACGAATTTGTGGCCTGCCAAGATAAAAAGAAAGGGGTTCTCATTCTTAGCGAAGTAATTACTGAAACTTTATAGTGTATTTGTATTTTCTTTTAATTTCTCAATTCAGGCTATGTTAATGTTGAATAATTGATTAATAAAAAATAGATTCAAAAGTTAGTAGATGGAACTTTCCTCCTACAGTTCTATGTCTATATGTTATCTACATGTGATAAATTGAGTAATTGACCAAAAGTTCATGAATCCGTTGCCCAAAACAACCCACCCTCCTTATAAACATATCAGTATTCTCAATATCTGGTCTTAACATACGTATTAGTATTCTCTGCACTTATCTTAAACTTATGCTATTTTAACATAGGTCTCTATTTATAGAAGGCTCTCAATGCCTCTCATCTATGGTTTGTTAAACTTAACTCTTGCATATTTCTTCCTTTTAACTAGATATCTATACTCAGCGGGATGATTCTCAATTGCTTTAAATAGACAAGTATCCTCTTGATCTAACATTTGGTATTCTTCTTGTAGTTTGCTGGTGCTGCACAATCACTTGGTGCTGGGGCAATTCTGGTCAACCCTTGGAACATCACAGAAGTTGCTGCTGCAATTGCAAAGGCTCTGAAGATGCCATCAATGGAACGAGAGAAGAGACATAAGCATAACTTTGATCATGTAAAAACCCACACTGCTCAGGAATGGGCAGAAACTTTTGTAAGGTATACATATACATAATAGTATTCCTGATATCTGGTCTTATACAGTAGAACTTTGTGATTTATAATGAGGGTGATGTATCTCATTACGGCCTGTTGATTTGATACATACTGATTCGAAATTTAGTCTGCACTTCTGTCTCTGAACCATCCTGGAGGTTTTTTCTTAAGCAATACTGGAAGTTATTTGCTTGATTTGCCTAATTAATTATACATTTATACTCATCACTTTGATTGTATCTTAAGACTTCTGTTGGTTGGGTAAAATCTGTAAAACTATGTAGATAGAATTATACTCAAATATGATGGTTATTTACTAGTGATCCTGTAACTTTAGGAATAGTAGAAAGACATGCAGATACCTGATTATGATTATGATTTATGAACCAAAACATGTTATTAAGAAATAGGTCTCCTGCTTGTATTTTTAAGATAGATCCACAATACCATGATGATCCTTATCTTTAAATATTTGCAGTGAACTAAATGATACTGTAGTTGAGGCACAGCTAAGGACAAAACAAGTTCCACCACGACTCCCAACCAACACTGCTGTGGAACATTATTTACAGTCAAATAATCGGTTGCTTATTTTGGTATGGTCTTATCATGAAGCTTATGACTTCTTTGAATACTGATCTTTAAGGAGCCCTTTTAAAACTTTATGTTTTCTCCAAGTATTTTAGTACTTGTCTGAATGTTCCCTACTAGCTACTTTAGAAAGACAGAAAAACACTAGGTTGTTTTATAGATGGTTTCAGATCTGGTGAAACACACTAAGTTCTTATTGTGATGAAAATTAGGAAGGTTGTAATGGAGGCTAGATCTGAAGTGTATTACTGGAATGAGTTATCTGTTGAAAAGGGGGGAATATTATAAGTAAATTAAGCCATTCTCTCCTGACATCCAACAAATTGCATGTTATTCCCCTCCGTCTTTTGAACCAAAGCAAACTCAATGTATGGAATAAAATGACTAAATATTATAAAATGTGGATAAATTTAGCTTGAAGATGAGAAAAGTTATCAGACATGGAATAGTTTTATTGCTTCAGGAAAATCTAATGGGGAAATTTGCAAGAACTTGATAGAATCTTTTTATGACCTGCCCAATTCTTATTGTCTGAAAATTCATAATAGACTTGGCACAATGTGGTTGTTTATAGAAGACGAACAAGATGCCTAATGAGTGAAGATAATTGCTGTATCTCAATACAAGAAATTGTGAACAAATACAGCATTTTAAGCTGTAAAAGTAGTCAGGGAATCAAGAGAAGTCAAGAGATGAATGTCATGTTAAGTGTGTGTGTTTCTGAAAAACTGGTTGACCATGGGAGCTATATTATTGAAATATTGAATGTCATGTTAAGTGTGCGTGTTTGTGCAGATATTTTTAGACTTCACCAGAGTAATGAATTTAATTCCCAAGTTTTGTTTCCATTATTTTGCAAACCCCAGAATAAAATCTTTTTCATTCAAATACTTCAATATATTTTGTTGTTTTTCAATGCTTCACTAATATTAAATCATGAACTCTAGCATTTGTCATAATTTTTAACATTTTCCCTTCTCATTGGTGATACACACTGCAGGGTTTTAATGGAACTCTAACTGAACCAGTTGAGAGAAAAGGTGATCAGTATAAAGAAATGGAACTAACAGTGCATCCAGAACTGAAACAACCCTTGGCAGAACTTTGTGGTGACCCAAAGACCACAGTTGTTGTGCTTAGTGGAAGTGGCAGAACAGTTCTAGATGAAGTAATTCTTGGTACATTACTTCCTTCTTTATGAACTACTTGATCCAATTTTAACTTATCACTATTACAGAACTTTAAAGGATATGACATCTGGCTGGCAGCAGAGAATGGGATGTTCTTAAAACCTTCAAAGGGAGAATGGATGACAACAATGCCTGAGCAACTGAATATGGAATGGGTTGACAGCGTGAAGGTGCGTATTTGAAGTTTCAATTGTTTTGATTGCCTTTCTCCTTCACGATATTGACTTACATTGATGATCCTATGCTTGCAGCATGTTTTTGAATACTTCACAGAAAGAACACCTCGATCATATTTTGAAGAAAGGGAAGCTTCACTTGTATGGAATTATAGACATGCAGGTGCTTGAGTTTTGTTTAGGGGGACTTTTTGTGTGTTTTGCCTGCTGTCTTTACTATTTCCGGTTACTGATCCTCTCACCATGATATAGATGTTGAGTTTGGAAGACTCCAAGCAAGGGACATGCTGCAGCATCTCTGGACAGGTCCAATTTCTAATGCATCAGTTGAAGTTGTTCAAGGGAGCCGATCTGTTGAGGTTCGAGCTGCTAATGTTACAAAGGTAATGTCTTGTTAATAATTGACTTTTCTCAGTTCTGTTTTCACCTGAAAATTTTCATAGTGATTTAAATATATACACCTATCTTTTATTTAAGCAGGGAGCAGCTATTGACCGCATTCTAGGTGAGATAGTCCACAGTAAACCCATGAAGACACCAATTGATTACGTTCTGTGTATAGGACATTTTCTGACAAAGGTGAATTAAATTTTCATTTCATATTTGATATGTTTTGTGAATTACTTTTATTATCTTGCTTATCTGTCTAATGAGAAATTGTGTTTGTTTTTAATGTCCTTTTGAGCATGCTTTCATATGTGACAATTTTTAATTGTAATTTGTTTCTATAACATGCAAGACTGCCTAGTTTATGCTTTAACTTTTACCTCAGTAAGCCTAAATAATGCCTTATACAGCACAAACTTATGTAATAAAATGGAAAAAGTGGAAGCTTAAAGGTGAACATTCTAGATTAAAATTCAAACAAGCTTTCCAGAAGTACAAAAGCACAGATTTCATTAGTTACCATTGGCCTTGGAAGTTACCATTGCTACTGTCCTGTTTCACTGTATTTCCATTTACTTTGTGTAATTATATTGAGAACTCTTGATCGGTTGAAGAGTTTTGAATTTTTACTTAGTTTTGATTTTGAACTCCACTATCGATTGTTTTATGTGCTGCCTACCTCAACCACTATCAAAATTTTGTCTGTATTGTGGAAGTATTTTACACTTGCTGCCAATTTGCTGGTTAGGCTTCATTTGAGATTGTAATATATGATGAAATAACATTAAGATCCTAGACATGGAAAGCAAAGTGGTTAAGTAAAAATTATATTTTTGTTTCTATTAGTGAATGCAAGTGGACGTGTTTGATGTCATTAGCTCTTAGCTCATTCTTCCATATTTGAATTTTAGTTAATTCTATTAAAAGGGTGATACGAATAGTCTAGGTGGGTTTGACGGAGTATTCTTGATCTCGTGCTTTGCAATTAGCTCATGAGTATTTGAAAATGAATTATTGTACGCAACTGAATTCAACACTCGGTTGCCGCAGGATGAAGATATATATGCCTTTTTTGAGCCAGAGCCATCTTCTATTGGTGTGGGTCCTCCACGAGGTAAGGTAACAGAAGGAGTTAAGTTTCATGTTGAGAGGATATCGCAATTGAAGATCCCAGCTGGTAAAAATGGAGCAAAGTCATCCCAAAATAAGGGACAACGGCCTGTGTCAAATTCTGAGAAGAAAACAACAAATCACGTCTGCCGTGCCCCACGACGGCCAGCTGCTGAAAAGATCTCTTGGAATGTCCTTGACCTCAAGAAGGAAAATTACTTCTCATGTGCCGTTGGACGAACACAAACAAATGCTCGGTATACGCTGGGATCATCAGATGAAGTTGTTGCATTTCTTAAGGAACTGGCGGATGCATCTCCACGCTCTTTTGTCTGAGAGTTAAGATTACATGCTTTTGCACCTTAGGATACTTCCCAGCTTCAGAATTCGGCATATACTAGCAATCCTACTCCCTACAAATGCCACCATTGCAAGTTAAAGAAAGTTAACACTTAGCAATTTTAGTCTCAGAATTTCTTGTACATTATCGGGCTTCATTTAGTTAAATTTGCTTTAACTCTGCATTAGAGAATAGCCTTTCGGTATCCTTTTCTTGCATAAGGTTTCATAATTATTTTATCAACAAGGTTAGTAACATATTTTCTAATACACTTCTTTTAATATATTTATTATTGGTAAAAATTTATTAAAAATTATAAAATCATAAGAGATATTTATTAAATAAGATGTGGGACTCAAAATTGTAATTTTTAATAAATTTCAACTAATAAAAGGGTGCATACTCAAATAAAATGGGTTATAAAATATGATCTTATCACTTCTCTTATTTTATTTCAATGGTGTGCATAAGTTTTTTTTTTTTTTTTTCCTTTTCTTTATTTTTTGTTAACAGACGTGCAAAGCCCAAGAGAACTAGGGCAACATGAATCGGCAGGCAAAAGAGCCACCACCTCGCTTAGGTTAGCGAAGTGATCTGTGCAAGGATTTGCTTCTCTTTAAATACGATTAAGAGCTATTATCCAGTCTGTGTTGCATGAGGTGTTTTCGATGATTATGTTACTAACATTTTTTTTTCTACAAAAAAACTCGAGGTCGATTTTACAATAATTTTGGAAACTGAATTGCAGCCAATAATTTAAAGTGGTTATATCAATGTTTCTTTTGGTTTAATTAGTTAGACTAATCAAATCAAATAACGTAATGATTAAGCATTTATATATAATAGTATATATTAAGAAAATCATATCAAAATTATGTAACAAAATATGCATAATAAAACATTCATTTTTAATTTATATCCTCAATAAAATAATAAATGCATTGTATTTTAAAAAAAAAAAAAAATCCTCCATCGTATCATGGTTTATCTATTTCGTTTACAATTGGATTTTGATGTAATGTCAGTATAAAAAATTTACATTAATATTTAATAATACATCTCACATCGTTTGATTAATTTAATATAATGTGATTGTTAAGATATTAAACTTGTTAAATGATAATAACGTATCACCTCAGATTTTCACATGTTTACGTAACTAGGCACAAAGTCCTTAAACATGACATAATCGTACTTGTCCATGTTTTTGTCTGTTTCTCTTCACAAGACCTTGTCGTGTATAAATTTTAATTTGGTTCATTCCCAGGCCGAATACTTTCTGTACCGTCATATTTTGTATTTTCCACGTCTTAAAGAGCTATACAACACTATTTTTTTACTTCAACCGGAGGAAATTAAATGACTCTCTCAGTAGCATCCATTTCACAGCGTATACAATGCAAATACGATACAAGCATAACTGCATACCCCACAAAAAGGATATATATGAGCAATAAAAGAATACATGTCTTCCAGGATGCAATAGTTGCCTGTAGTAAACTTTTAGGTAACAAAACCCTATCTAAGGCTGCTCTTAACAGAGGACACTATAAACTAGAATAAAGCTGCAGAAATGTTAACTTAGGAACCACATCTGGCCCAAATATAAATACTTGTCACCCTCTAAACACAGTAGATGATGGAACTATGTTGAAACTGGAATTACTTATAGCTAAGAGAGCAAAAACTACATCGGCTAGCTTTTGTGATATGATTCTTATCAAACCCAATGAAATAACAATGAAATAATGAGTAATCTATGTAGTCCGCCACAAAAATGCTTAGTCTGTGATGTCTAAAACATGAAACTGCTTAATATGTCTAAGCAGTTTTTTTGTTCGGCTCAAAGACATACTTGATCAGTGATTCCTTGATGGGAAGAACCTCAGGAAACTCTTTCTTCAATTTGGATGCATCCATCTCGTTGTTGCTCCGTGGAGCAACTATCACCTTGGCTTGCTCTTCAAGTGTGAAGTTAACCCACTTAAAGTTTGGATCAATGTAATCCCTGTACATCTCAAGAATCTCATTGTGGCTCACAGCCCCAGGATTTGTGAAGTTCCAGATGCCCCTCAAGTTTCGCTTTGCCATCTCAATTGAAATAGGCAGAAGTTCATCCAAAATAGTCATGCTGTTTGGAATGTTAACTACTTTGTTATAACGAGAAATCTTGGTAATGAAATTGCGTGGATTACTCAAGTCAGATGAAATTGGCATGCGAACCCTGAGGGTGCATACATTGTCATATTCATTCAAGAGCTCTTCAACCTGACAAAAATTCACATGCAAATTATAAGATATAATTATAATCATAATGGAAAGGGAATAAAGCAATAACATGTAAGTAAGCTTACCATAGCCTTAGTTTTGGAATAGAAAGAACCAATGAAATTGGGTTTGTCTTCCTCCTTAAAGCCAATGCCGGAACCCTCTGGATGAGCTTCATCATACTCGAATATGCACCCAGTAGCATAATTTATCATCAAGAGTCCATGCTCTCTGCTGACATCAGCCAATGTTAAAGTCCCAGCAACGTTGGCGCGGATGGTTTCCGTTTTATGAGATTCACACCAATCAACATTGGGTCTGCCAGTCACTCCTGCTGCATTAAAAATGTGTGTTGGCTTCACACTCTGAATATCAGCCACGAGCGATGATCGATCCTCCAGGCGCCCTTTTCCATATTCATAGGGAATCCCTTGCTTTTCACACAATTTCCCCAGCAAACCCCCAATCCAACCTGTTCTTCCATAGATCAAGAACTTGAGAGGATGTTTCTGCGAAGAGCTAACATTCTTGGATGTTGGAACCACCATTCGAGTATTAGTTGAGACATATGAAGCAGGTTTTTCTTCTTCAGATCCATCAAAATGTCTCTCCAATCCACCAGGCATCATCAGCATCCTTGGATGAGGAAGCAGTGCACCACTGACATCACCCCACCAATCAGGATTGTTGATATACCAGTCCATGGTTTTCTTCAAGCCCTCTTCCCAAGTGGTCCTCTCAGACCAACCCAAGTTATTCAGCTTTTGGTCATCAAGAAAGTATCTCTGGTCATTAAATGGTCTGTTCTCTACAAATTTTATACTAGTCTCTGGGTCCATTGAAAAAAGCCTGCATATATCTTTGGCAACATCAATAACTCTCCTTTCCTTCTTAGTACCAATATTGTAAACATGCCCAACCTCTCCCTTGTGAAGGATAACTTCAAAAGCCTCTGCAACATCTTCACAATATAAATAACTCCTCACATTAGAACCATCTCCATGGATTGGAAGAGGCTTGCCTTGCATAGCCAGGAGAATGAACTTTGGAATTAACTTCTCAGGAAACTGATTGGGCCCATAAACATTGTTTCCACGTGTCGTGATCACAGGTAACCCATACGACCTGCCATATGCCATGACAAGCATTTCTGCTCCAGCTTTTGTTGCAGAGTATGGATTTGTGGGAAGTAACTGAGAGGCCTCATGGTTTCCAACAACAGCATCCTCATCTGTCTCTCCATAGACCTCATCAGTGCTCACATGGATGAACCTTTTGATCTGGCCAGTTACCTTGCAGGCTTCTAATAGGACATGAGTACCATATATGTTGTTCTTGGTGAACTCAAAGCTGTTGCCAAACGAGTTGTCAACATGTGTTTGAGCAGCAAAGTGCATTATTGTATCAATGGACTCGGTGATGAGAAGGTAGTTGACAAGGTCAGCACTGCCAATATCCCCCTTTACAAACTTGAAGTTGGGAGATGATTTTGAAGGAATGAGGTTCTTCAGATTTGAACAATAATCAAGTTTGTCAAGAACAACTATTTTGTAGTGGGGATAATTCCGTATAAGCCGGTTGGCAACATGAGATGCAATGAATCCAGCAGCTCCAGTAATGAGGATATTTTTTGGGGTATGCGTAGCCATGTCAAGCAACTTCTACAATAAAAATAAAAGAAAATGCCAATATGCAAGTTAGAATCATAATCACAAAAGAAAACAAACAAGATATCCATTTTTTACCAAATAATCGCATTAAGTAAAATAAAACAACATAGCATACTACAACAGCTCTTCATCTTATAAACAGAAAAGCCTATTTCTATATTAAAGGTAAGCTAACTTCTGGATAAGAAGTTGATAAGACGGTAGCATGACGAAATCAAGCAAATATGACACAGGTTTGGGTCGCGTGCAGCATTGCAGGAAGTGATAATCTGAAACCTCCCTGCCTTGTGTGCACAGTGGAAAAACCATGAGAAAATTGTTCATCTGTAGGTAAATTATCCACAGATTATAGCTACAAACCTCACACAGAAAGTCCAAGAGAAAAAAGTAAGAGAGTGAGGCCCTACTTGGATAAATTATTCCATAAGTACTTATAAGAGAAGAGAATAAGAAGATAAAATGAATTAAACTTCTCGTATAAACTAAAATCAACTTATACACTTAACTTTTAAAAAAGTTCTTTCATTTAGCTTCTCCAAAAGCTACGGTGCATAAGTTGATTTTAACTTATGGAGAAGCTCAATGCCCGTTACTTTCTTACTTTCCTCTCTTATAAGTGTTTATGGAAAAGTTTATCCAAACATGACCTAAAACCTATAGCAACATATTTTCTTGATCCAGTTCGTTAAGATGAAAAATACCAAAAACAATCCATTATATATCATTCTGCAGTGATTATATCAACATCTAGGAAAAACAAACAAGGAAATATCTAAAGCTAGAAATTTTCTCTCTGCTTCCACTCTACCTGAGCAATGAAACCACACGCAAATAAATAAATAAGTAGTGTTGAAAAAGAGATACACAAAAACAATACAAATCATGCCTCAGATTCCACGCAAACACCGCGAAATGCAATGAATTTTTCACAGAACCAATTACCCTAGCTTCAGAATCACAAATCCAGCACAGATCTGATCATTCCACAAGCTTCAGCTGAAACGATCACGTGGATCAAGACACAACAGAAACACCAAACAAAAATATCATCATAATCACCACAGATCCAGCAAAAAGGAGCAACACCCAGATCAAAAAAATCACCCATTAGCCCAAATTTCAAATCTTTCCACAACAAAAATCAGAAACACCAAATGGGGTAGCACCCAGATCACCCACAACTAGAGAGAGAAATGGAGAAAAACAGAGGAATGAGTGAAAAAAAAGAAACAACTTACGAATTGGTGAGAGACGGAGACCGATGAGGCGAAGAAGAAGGAGAAAAGACGAAGACAAGAAAGAGAAGTTCTTCAGACACAGAAGAAATGGAAAATGGTAGTTCTCAGATTTGGATTTGGACTCCACACTTTCTTGTGTATATATATATATATATATATATATACACGCGGTTTTGTATGAAATATGATCAACTATGAGTTTGAGACAGTTAAGGAGAGCCAAAGGATCATGTCAAGTGACGAAAATACCCTCCCAGCTCGTGGATTTACGTGGGGCCCACTCTCCATTTAATTTTTAATTAAATTCCCATGCGATTTGTCATATGATTAACCCCCATTGTAGTCATGTAATTGCAAATCGTTTAGTTATGATTGTGCCACGATTATTTCCTTTTTTCTTTTTTTTTTTCTCTCTCTCTCTCTCTAAAAAAAATAAAGTTCAACAATGTTATTGATTATTGATTATTCTCGCCAAAAAAACTGTTATTGATTATTAATTATTAATTGAAAATAGGTCTCCATCGATTTTAATTTTAAAGAATTAGCTAAATATCTTCCTTTGACTACTTGACCGGAAGGGTCAAAACAAGTTAAGGTATATAAATAAGTCTAATTTTTAAATTCAAGATTTTTTTTTTTATACATAAATTCAACATTTAAGTTGGCCTTATTTATATGATATATATGTATTTTTTAAGGTTTGAGTTAATAAATAAGTATAATTTTTAAATTCAAGATTTTTTTATACAGTAAATTCAACATTTAAGTTTGCCTTATTTATATGATATATATGTATTTTTTAAGGTTTGAGTTAATTCTTTTACAATTTTTTTAATTTAAATTTATTTTATAATAGTTTTTTTTTTTGGTTATTGTAAAGCTTTTTAAATAAATTGACAAATTTATTTCTAAATAAGTTAATACGTATGAATCTCTATAAGTTAATAAATCTAAATCCTTAAATAGAAAAATATATAATTTTAAGATATTATATTAAAATTTTAATATAGTAATAATATATTTACTTAAAGATCTTTTTAAATGATTAAAATTTATTGACGAACTTTTAAAAAAAACTTTAAAGAAATTTATTTATTATGCATGTCTAATATAATTTAAGCCTAATATAAATTAAAATCATAAACTCTTATTAAATCCACTTCTATATTATAAATTAGAATACAAAATTTGGAGAGTGAGACTTTCACTTTTCTTATTTTTTCAATAAAACATTTTCAATATTTTTTATCTTCTTTTTCTTTAATTTAGATGTGCATTTCACATTCTACTCACAATTAGAAAGAAAATTTTCTCCATCTATCATCTTAAAACATCTTTCTTTTAACTTTAGATGTATATCAATCTTTTTAACTACACATCTCTTTTAATGTACAATCTTTTATATTTATTTCTAAGTTAAATTTCAATAATTTTTTAAAAGAAATTATTAATAGTTAAAATTAATCTTATATTGCAATTTAAATTTTTTATTGCAAATCTAAAATATAATTTATATATTTAGTAATATTATTTATTATGAATTTTAATCATAATATAATTTATATCTAAAAAAATATTTATTTATTATAAGTTTTGATTACATAAAAACGAATATTTATCTTATATAATATACAAACTAAAATACTAGTTACTTAACTTATTTAGGTCGTGTTTGAATAAACTTTACCATAAGTACTATAGGAAAAGAAAAAAATAAATAAATAAATAATTTTTTTATAAGCTAAAATTAACTTGTACACAAGTTAAAATTAGCTTATGGAGAAGTTAAATAAGAGAATTTCTACAAATTAATTTATTCATAAACTAATTTTAGTTTATAGGAAAAACTTATTACATTTTGCTTTCTAATTTTTCTCCTATAAATGTTTACGAAAAGTTTTTCTCAACAGAACCTTATACCCATGCTCAAATGAAAAGTTTCTGAAGAAAGAACATTAATATATAATACTTTCAAAACTTCAAAGCCGTTATTTCATTCTTCAAATTATTAGAAAATCGATAGATTTAGTCTAAGAATTTAAGTTTCTTTGCACTTAATTTTTTTAAAAAAATTATGAAACATGTGAACCTAAAAAAGTAATGTTCTATCTTTCTATTAATCCTCTTACAAATTCTCCTCCTATTTTCTGAAAAAAAAATATTAAATGAAAAATTAATATATTTAATGTCTTAAAAATATAAAACGTATTTAATATTTATCATACAAAGAAAGTAGAAGAATTAGTTGGGAATGTTATAGGAAGATTTAGAATTATTTGCATACAAAATTATATGTTAATTTTACCAAAAAATGATTTTTTTTTTTTTTAACATTTTGCTTTCTCTAAATAATTAAGAAGATAAATCTTTTGATAATATTTAATTATTAATAAAAATATTAACTGCTTTTTATATTTTCAAAATGTTAAATATATTTATTTTATTTAATATAGACGTGTGATTTGCGAGTCTGATCGTGCTGATGTGGTTGATTTGCTTAGCAGCTGGGATGAGGAACGTGTTTGCTTGCATTTGCATGAACACCGGAGATATTATCCGTAGGATTCAGGCACTTACTCAACGGGATTGGTGTTTTGTGCGTGTTTTAACACTTCTGGTCCAAGAATAAAATTACTAAAGCTTAAGTTTTAGGTTTATTAATAAAAAATTATTTATTATTAGTTTTTATAAAATAAAAATATTACATATATTGACAAAAAATTACATATATTAACAAAAAAGTTTTACACATAACTCTTATTTAAAAAAAAGATTTTTTTAAATTTTACTTTACATCTCACTCAATGTTGCGCCGACCTGATTTTAATCTCGCGTGAAGCTAATATGTTACGGGATATTCTCTCCAGGTGGTGTCTTCAAAATCATGTGCCAGTCACAGGATTGGAGCGGCCCCCTGCTTTGTTTTTGACTTTTTGGTGCGTGATTTATTTACTGTTGTTTGGTTCTAGTTGTTTTAGCATTCATTCTTGTACCAAAAAATATTATAAATTAAAATACATAGTTTTTTTTCTCTTTTATTTTAATTAGATATTTTTAATATTTTTTTCATTTTTCTTTTGAATGTATATTTCACACTGTAACTAATAAAAATAAATAAATAATTTTGATGTGAAGGACAAAAACAATTGGAAGTGGTTCCTTACCTTGCTCATGAAGACTTGGGAGATTACAAACATGGCTGGAACTTTATATCTAACATATAGAAGGTAATGTACAATTGTAATTTACATACAATGTGTAACATAGTGTGTGTTTGTATTTTCGTTAGAAATCACTTTAAACGTCAATTCAACAATTTTCTTCAATCACGTTGAAGTATATTGAATGGTGTGCAAATGACTATTCAAACACAATCTTGATTGACAATTCGAAATTACTTTTAGGGAATAAAACGACAATAAGTAATTACATTTAGGGACCAAATTGAATGTAATATATGTTGTGATATTATAAGTCTTAATAAAGTTGAAAAAAAATATTATTTTACTCCAACTAACTAGACTGTCATGTGTCACCCATGTATATATCGTCAACTATCACATGCCAGGTAATACACCACATAAGCATGAATATTAACATTAATGGAGGAAAATTAACAATTAGACTAACGTGATAGATAGAATCTAGTTGAAATTTTTATTTTTATTTTTATTCAATAAATAATGTGACAACGTCTAGTACCCACCAACTTCAGGAACAAAAGTTGACTATTGACTAAAAAAAAAAATTAAAAATATCTAATCGAAGGAATAGACAAGTGAGAATCTCATTTTTAGGGATGTGATAGAATGAGATGAAGACCATGTGAAACCTTTCTCCGCCAGCATCTCATTGGCCCACCGACAGAAAGAGGAATGCTTATTGGATGAATTATAGAGTAACTGAACACTATAATTATGGGTGGGTGACTATCATCCCGTTCCTTCTGGGTAGGTAGCACTTTCCGTCTTGTTTTGCATACACCACCGGATGTTATTTATGTTTCAACTTCTTTTATCGGAAAAAGAAAAAGAAAAAATATATCTTATTCTCGTTATCTAATTGTTGAATTAGCATTTAGCAATGACAATACAACGTAATGTCGAGCTATTCAATTAGTTAATTCATGAGATATAATTATAAATTATGAATTTACAAATTTGATGTCTAACATTACATTTTATCATTTCTTCATTTCTTTTGATCTATTATACTTTTTCTTTAAAAAATTGACAATATGATCAATATGCTTTTATTTGAATAATGTTATTATTACATTATAATATTATAGTTATTTTTATATATTCACTTTTTATTATTTTTTTGTTACAATACTTATTTTATTTTATAAGTTTTCTTCCTTTTTACCTTTCCTTATACAAAAATAATTATAAAATATCATTGCTCCTTCCATTTTCATTTTTGTACATAGGACACATTTCGCTTTTCCCTTAGCCTTTGTTTGGTAGAGAGGAGATAAATGGATAAGAAAGAAATAGGTAAAAAATAAGTTAATATGTGAGAAATAAAAAAGAAATAATTTGAAATTTTAAGTTATTTGATAGGAAATAAATAGATGAGAAATAGGAAAGAAATAGATATGTGAATAAAAGTATATGAGAAATAGAATAGAAATAAATAGTGAGATCTACAAAATTTTTAAAAAAATTTCACCTATTTCTACTCAACCAAATCACCTATATTTTTAAAAATTCAAAAAAAAAAAAATTCCTCTCCTCTCCTCTCCATTGTACCAAACAAAACATAAGGACGACTCATCCTAAAGAAAGTGAAGTTCTTCCTTCTATATATATATATATATCTTATCAAATCTAATATTTACTAACATTTAAAATCTAGACCCAGTGGACCAGAGTGGAGCCTGTACATGCACTTATTCACATTTAATTAGTCTCATATTAAACTAGTAATAATTAAATAAGTTTTATTATTATATAATAAATTAAATAAAAATTAAATATTTTAAATCTTAAATTGATATAAAATAATCTTATTATATGTCTTTAAGACATAATTAATGATAAAAAAATTAAATAATAAAAGTTTATATATGAATCTTTATAACTTATTTTAAAAAATGAATCTTTAGAACTTAGGATTAATTATACACCAAAAAAGAACTTAGTATTAATTTTTTATTTGGTTAAAAAGAATATTTTGGTTAAATCTTCTCTATATATAAATTAAAATAACTATATTAAATGAAAGCATTTTTAAGAGTCATTTTTCAATAAGAGTGTTTTTAGAAGTTTTTCTTTAACGAGAGTATTTTTAGAATTTTTTTTTTTAAACTCTTATGTCTTTTAATTTATCATTTTCATCTTTATTTTTAAATGAAATTTTAATTTTTTTAAAAGAATTATCATTAGTTGAAAATAACTTTGTACCACAATATAAATTATTTATCCTCAATCTAAAACAAAATTTTTATGTTCAAAAATATTTACTTATTACGAATTTTAATTATAACATAATTTATATATTTTAAAGTATTTGTTTATTATAAATTTTAGTTATATAAAATAAATATTTATTCTGTACATTGTACAAGTTAAAATATTAATTAAAAAATAAAACAACCAAATCAAATCAATTCCTTGCTTAATCTTTTCTTTTTCTTTTTCTTTTTCAATTGAATGGATTAGGCGTCTAACCCCGTTTACCAATTTTCCATCAAATTGGTTAATTCAATCTAATTTTTTAACTGATGATATTTATAAAATAATAAAGGCATAAATCATCTTAAGTTCTTGTAAAAATGATTTTGTCTAGTTTCAATCTTTGTAAAAAAATTTGTTATTTTTAGATCTCTAACATTTTTTTAGTCCTTACCATTAATCCTAGTTAATTTAGTGCTAACATGACTAGTAAAATAAAAAATATTAATTAAGATAATTAAGGTAATGAAGAATATTTTAAATTAAGATAATTAAATTATTTGTAGATGCGTAATTCAATTAAGTAATGTATTTATTATTTTATATAAATAAGGTAATTACATATAATTTACTTTTATAATTTATTTTTAATTTTTAATATTTTATGAACAGTATTTTTTATTGTTTTTAATATTGTTCTTACTTTTTAATTTACTTTTAACATTGTATTTTTTTTTCAAAAAATTGTAAACTTAGACGCTTATAATTTACTTTTAATATATTATTTTTTACATTATTTTTACATTTCAATTTATTAATTTTGTTTGATTATACCATAATTTATTTTTTAATATATCACAAGCAGTGATTTTGTCTGCAAAAAAAGTAATATATTAAAAATAAATTATAAGCATCTAAGTAAATTATAATTTTAAAAAAAAAAGTATAATGTTAAAAGTAAATTAGTAAATTGAAAAGTAATAAAAATCATTATTCATAATACATTAAAAATAAAAAATAAACTATAAAAGTAAATTATATGAAATTACCTTATTTATATAAAATAATAAATACATTACTTAATTAGATTAAGCACTTAAAAATAATCTAATTATTTTAATTTAAAATATTTTTTATTATCTTAATTAATATTCTTTATTTTGTTGGTCATGTGAGCACTAAATTAACTAAAGTTATAAAAAAGAATATTAAAAAAAATGTCAAAGGATCTAAAAATAACATAAAATTTTACACGAACTAATACTAGATAGAGTCATATTTGCATAGACTTAAAACACATGTAAGCCAATAATAAATTTATCAAATTAAGTATTTTTTTCAGAAGCTAAATGTTTTCAAAATAATATTTTTTACAAACAGGTGTACGTACGATACGGTTTGAGTTTTTTATTATCCAATTTTGACATTATCATTTTATAATTAGATGATTTGTTTTTCACCCTTATCTTTCATGTTTACTAGGTACTATCATTAGCAAAGAAATTACGTTATGAAAAAAAAAAAGTTATGTACTAACAATATAAAAGAATTTTACATTGTTATCCAATTACAAATCATCATGTATGGTAAGTTTGTTAACTTTTACAATAATTACCTTAGAAGTCATACCAACGATGATTTTTGATTGATTGATAGTGTAAAAAATTTTATATTGACAGTACATAGTCATTAAACTCTTAAATTATTTATAGAAGTCATAAATTTAATGTTAATTTAAATCTTTGTACCTTCAAACATTATTTATGATGGACTGTGACTTTAAGCAAAATTTAATCGTAAAATCTGGAATTTAAATTTTAAAATAATTATTTAAAAAACTTTACTTAATTATTACTCTCGATGAAGGTTAATGTCCTAATTATATTTGCAAGACACAATGCCAAAGTTTAAAAAGAAAAAGCTATTTTGTAATAAAAAAAGTTAAAAGTATTTACTAACTTTTTAGCTTGGAAAGTTTGGATAATTTAAGGTAAATGTTTAAAGAAATAAAAGTAAAAACTGTTTTTTGGTTAATATTAATCTTTAAGACTATTTTTAAATAACTAAAAAATATTTTATTAAAATTATTTAGTACATTTTTTAATATTTTTTTATTTTTAATTATTTAAAATTAATCTTAAGACTTGACGTTAACAAAATTATTAAAAATATTTAATTTTCAGTAAATACTTATTAACCAATACTTTTGTCCCATAATTTAATACTCAATGCATGTTTAGTTTTGCATTTTACCTTTTTCAATGCGCGAAATGCAATAGTGTGCGCTGCGTGGTCTTAAAATTTTGTGTTTGAGTCTAATTTAACTATAGAAGCTAGTTTAAAATGTAAGGATTGTCTTCTGCTTATATATTTTATTTTAGTCATATTTTTAATTGACGTGAGATTTCTAATACCCACTCATGCCAAAGACTAGATATCTGCAAGTAGTTCAATAACGGTCTAATAATGAGTGACATGATAAAACCAACAACAATTGCTAGGATCAATTCTAATATCATCTTAGAATTTTAGATCTAAGCTTAATTTAACCCTAAAAATTAACTTAAAAGATAAAAGTTATTCTTCATTTATATACTCTATTTTAATCCGATATTGAAGGACTCTCATCCCTGAGTAAGAAGTTGAGGTTTGAATTGAACAAACCTAATTGGGAGACTATTTACCACCTTTTAAATCCCAGAAGAGATTTCCTACACTCAATGAGAGACACTCCTTGCGAAAGAAAAAAGAAAGAAAAAGAAAAGTAAGCTAGCGGTGGCAGCAATTAATATTGATGCAGAATTTTGTCCTAAAATTGAGTTACTGCCTTAGTGGAATTTGGAAACTTCCCAGTACGAAATTAGGTGCGATTTGTGGTTCAAACAACTTCCCAGTACGAAGTTGGGTGCAATTTGTGGTTCACATTCGCTCTACCTGTTCAATTTCGTTCAACAATTATAATTTGCACAGTTATTTTATTAAAAGTATTTCCTAACTGAATGTTCTGTTAGATGAGAAATGAAAGTGAAAGAAAACAAAAAAAAGAGATAAAAATAAATAAAAAATGCGTCACATATATATATATATATATATATATTAGTATTTTAGTCTATGCATTACACATAATAAATATTTATTTTATATAATCAAAATTTATAATGAATAAATATTTCTAAATATATAAATTATATTATAATTAAAATTTATAATAAATAAATATTTTAGATTTATGATAAATATTTTATATTGTGATATAATATTATTTTTAATTATTGATATTTTTTTTCAAAAATTAAAAAAAATTCAAATTCAAATTAAAAAGAAAGATATGGAAAATAATAGATTAAAAAAGATAAGAGATTAAGAAAATTTTCTAAAAACACTCTCGTTGAAGAATGACAGTTAAAAATGCTCTCGTTCAAGATAGTTATTCTAATTAATAAATAAAAAGGAATATCATATGTGTGTAAGAGTGTACTTAAATTTTGAAGATAAAAAATATATATTCAAAATTGGTTTATGATATTCAGTTACAGCATGTTAAATCGTTCAATTGATATTAAAAGCATAAGAGAATATATCGTATGCATATTAGAAGTGTATTTGAATTTTGAAATAATATATATATATATATATATATATATATATATATATATGAAATTGATTTATAATATTTAGTTACAATTTGTTAAATTGTTCATTTGACATTAAAAGCATAAAAGGATATACTAGATGTATGTTAGGAGAGTGAAGTCCACCTCTTCATGAAAAGAGAGTATTCAAATAAAAGTGAATGTGAGGGAGAGTGGAGGCCTAAAGAAACAGATAATTTTATACGTTTATACATACATATATATATATATATATATATATATATATATATATACATACATATATATGGGACATATCTAGTGAGAGGGTCATCTTTATATAAAAGTGAGAGAAGCACATCTAAGTCGTACAACCATACACGGATGGTCAAGATTTAAAGTTATGTGACCACTTAAAAAGTCATGTAACTTTTTAAAAAATTCACATAACTTTGTTTATTTTAATCTTGACCATTCATGACAAGATCTAATGGTTAATATTCATTCCTCTCACTCTTATATAAAAAAAGCTCTCTCATTTGATACGTCTCCTACGTATACATATATAACATATACATATGCATATGTATATGTATATATGTGTATATATATATATAGAAAGAAAAAAATGGAAAAACCAAAAAATACTTTTGCACTTAAAAAAATTAAATTTAACCCTACAAAAATCAAAAACTTTTACCTCATTATTTTTTAACATAAACTTATTATTATTGTATTTCTTTATGTTATAAAAAGTATGTGATTTTTAATTACATAAAAAAAAAAACCATAAACCATCCTCTTTCTCCCTTCATTTCACGTCCTTTGGGGTGGAAAATCATTTTGTTGAGACATTAATTATAATTTTATTCCTCCCACCTTTTTCAATTCATCCAAATTGCTAGGGAAAATATTGTGAATAACAAATTTTATTCAGGTATTTTATCTTTGAATAACAAAAAAGAAAAGATGGAAAATTAAAAAATAAATAACGATAGATAAAGCTATCATGATCACTTTTAATAGTTAGTGAATATTGTCTAAAAAATAGGAGGTGGTGGAGTGATTCGGTCAAAAGAAAAACATAAGTTAACAAGTGGTTTGTTCGAGTGATACTAGGCTCAGGTCTCTTAAATATGTAGCCAGGGTTCAAATTATAACTAGTGCATATGGAGAAAACATTTTGGGAATGACTAGTGCATATGGAGAAAACCTTATCGAAATAGGGCAACCCACCTATAAGTGCCAATAAATCTCCCAAAGAGATTAATAATGTGACCGAGTAGAATACTCCTTGCTACACCAAGATTTACGCATTTAAGGAAGTGCTCATTGAGATTTCTTAAGTCCCTCTTTGGCTTTAGGCCTCCTTAACATGTACTGTTCTCTAGCATGAACACCTATGCTTTGGTTGCTAGGTTAGAAGCCATTCGCTTGCTATATGGATTTTAAATTATATAAAATGGATGTTGAGAGTGCTTCTAAAATGGATGGTTTAAGTCAGGTTTTAACAAAAAAAAAGAGATTCTATTTGCACCTCTTTTTCTTTTTGCACACCCTTTCCACGTTTTTTGAATTTTTCACTCTTAAAAATACCATTTTCAAAATTTAATTTCTGAAATGTATTTTGAGAAACCTGTAGATGTTCTGGAATTTAGTTTGTAGAATGTATTTAACACATTTTGAAAAGTAAATTCCAGAAGCATTAAAATTTTACACATGCTAGAAGTTAGTTTTCAAAAATGTTAAATTTTAACATATTTTAGAAATTAATTTTTAGAACTGTTGAAATTTTAACACTTTTGAAATTTATTCATTGTTTCGGTCTTTGCTATTTTATTATATACTCCTTTTCTTTGTTATTTCCATTCCAGCTTTTTGGATACGTTGGTTACCAAAACTTGTGCCACACTTTCCTACTTTGGTCTACTTTATATACTAACATGCAATAACTTCTCATTTTGACTTCCCATTCCTCTTCCAGAAACTAGTTTCTGGAGCCTTTAAGCAACATGTTTCTAACATGTTATATATTCTAAAAACTAGTTTCCATTAAATATGTGAAAGGCGAAAAACAAAATTGCAAAACTAATAGATGAAGCAGGACAAGTGGTGGTCAACGAAGGGGAAAGGGTGCATAAATGCCAATGAAGAGAAGGGAAAGAGAATTATATAAAAGGAAGGGGAGATGTTGAGAAGGAAAAGGGATGGGGTGCCATGGAGAAAAAGGAGAGAGGGAGGTAACGTGAGTGAGAGAGAAGAGGAGGGGGTATTTAGGAATATGAAAAAAAAAAAAAGGGAAGGAGGTATATTGATGAGAAGGAGTTGTAAATAGAATCCCCGCATAAAAAATGCACAAAATCCAAACCAACCCAAATTGACCATTTTTTATCAGTTTGGATCCAAAATTTCCCTAAACCCAAACAAAATCGACTTGAATACATACCTAGAAAATGGTTGTTTGTTAAGGATTTTGGATTTACTCTCAAAATAATACTAAAAAATTAATTTGGTAAATTAGAAAAAGCAATTAAAAAGGTGTTGATGATGGAAATTTGTTTCAAGAATCCAAGTATCTTGATTCTCAAAAAATGACTTGCCACAGTGAATCTAACCAACAAATAAATTTTTATTCTAGGACATAGACTCAAAAATCAATTATGAGTTCTTTTTATTCACACTAGCAACGCTGTATTTTCAACTTGAGGGTGTGAGCAAAGTTAAAACCTCAATTCTATTGCAATCAACATTTTAATTAGTGTATAGTTTGTGTGATTTGATTTCTAAGACAAAATCAAATAAGGATTCTCACTTTGTTAATTTAACAAGTATTTAAGACTTGTTCGCAAAGCATTTAGAATAAATCGGATATGTTGACTTGATCTAAATTACAAATACCATTGAAAGTCTCAAGAAAGGAAATCAACATAACTCTTAACAAGGAGATTTGTAAAAGATATTGGAAAAATAAAGTGTAGTAAAATTGCAAGTAAAGATAAATGACATGAGAGATAAATATGCAAGAATATAAAAAGGCTTGAAAAGTAGATGAATTTGAAAGACAATGCAAAAATTAAAGAGTTCAAGTCCTGAGAAAAAGGAGTAAAAAGAAAGAGATTTGCTTAAATGTAAAGAGACTGAGTTTTGAGAAAAAAATTATATATAAGAAGATAGATTGCAGAAAATGCAAAAGAGTTTTAAGTTTTGAGAAGAAAAGGTAGGGAGAAAGAGATTGTAGAAGTGTAAATGAAAAGCAATAAATTGAAATGAAAAAACGATGCAAGAATTTAAAGGAAAAGCAATAAAGATGTAACGAAATATAACTTGAAAGCAATTAAAATGCATGAAATTAAATGGAAAGCAGTAAATTGAATTTAAAGATGAATGGCAAGAATGCAAAGGACTTTTATTGAAAAGTGGGTGAGAACTTACACGTTACTGTTAGAATCGATAGCCATGAAAATTAGCGTGGGTAGTGTTATAGAGTTTAGTACAAGTGTTTCAACCAAGGAAAGATGACTAGCCCGATTCCCTATTTATAGACTTTTCAACCTAATAGTCAAAATCCAAGTTTTATACATGTATACAACTGTTTGGGCATCAACTATCTAAGATGTTGCCATTTGCCTTGATCCATGTGGATTGATAATTGCTTGAAACTACCTTTTGGATTGATGTGTAATTTCTTCATGTGTTAATATCTTCATAGTCTTTGAATTTTTTGATGTTTTAATGTCCTTGAGCACCTTAAACTTAATTCTACATTTCTATACTTTTATTTACATTATTTTTTTTATTTAAACTCGAAACTAGTGTTTTAGCTTGTACAATGCACAAGATAAATATATTTTATATAACTAAAACTTATATTAAGTAAATATTTTTAAATATATAATTATATTATAATTAAAATTTGCCATAAATAAATATTTTTGAATATATAAATTATATTTTAGATTGACGATAAATAATTTATATTGTAATATGAAAAAGGATCATTTAGAAGAAATAAATGGTTAAGAAAATTAAATATACAGATAAAGATAAAAAGAAGAGTGGGTTAAGATAGCCGAGAAAGAAACTTTTCGAGTTAGTTGTTAAATCAAATTAAATTTAAAATTAAAATTAAGGAGTACATTTGAAATGACTAAAAATTAAATTAAATACTCAATATATGAGATTAGGATATGATACATGTCTTAATGAGAGTGATAACAACTCTTAAAAATGTTCCCATTTAACAAAAACTCCTAAATACCCTATTGTTATAGGATAGTTTCTAAAAACACTCTTGTTCAAAATAATTAGTCTAATTCTAATTCTAATTTATATATAAAAAGAATTTTATTTCATTTGTAAAAAAAATGTGAAAATATTAAAAAATATATTTTAAATATAGCAATTTTATTTTATGTACCCAAAAAATATAGTCCCACATTTCATAAAAAAAATAATTAAATGTACTAAACTGAATATAAGGGATGAACAAAGTGTAACACGGGAAACATGAAGACAAATCCCAATTTTATTGATCCAATACCAATATATATATATATATATATATATATGTATATATATGTGGCGTATCATATGGGAATTATCTTCTTAAATGAGAATGAAAATGATTAATCTCAATTGTTAAATTCAAATGGAAGGCCTAGATTAAAATACTTAAGAATTCAAATTAAAACATCATGTAACCATCAAATCTTTAAGAGATTCAGCAAACAAAAATCAAAGCTCTAAAAGATCTCAATTGTCATGTCCTAAATTTTTTCAATTATCACACCACTCTTGTTCAAGATTATCGTTAATCTATCACTATCACCCCTATGACTGCTGCCACCACCATCGTCATGACCATCACCACCATCATCGCCATTGCCGCCGCCACCACCACCCATGACTGACAACAGTTGATGGCGATGGCAACAATGGTTCGACGGTGGTGGTGGTGATAATGACGACGATAGCGACGATAGTCGTGACGGTGGTGGCGACTGCAGTCATGGTGGTGATGGTGATGGATTAACGACAATCTTGAAGAAGAGTGATATGATATTTGAGATATTTTATGATGTGATATCTAAAATCTTTTAGAGATTTGATTTTTAGTTGGTGAATCTTTTAGAGATTTGACGGTTACACAATGTTTTTATTTGAATTCTTAAGTATTTAAATTTAGGCCTTTCATTTTAATTTAGCGGTTGAGATTAGTCATTCTTATCTAAGAAGACCATTCTCATATGATATGCGCCACACACACACACACATATATATAACAACCTTTTGAATTGCTGCTGAATCCACGGGAGGATTGTTTACTCGACTCGAGTAAGATTACCTCTAGTGGATGATACTTGTGATCTCTACCAAATATTTTTTACTATTTTAAATAACAATACAATAATTTATTTATCTATCATTAATAATTAACATAATTATTTATTTTTAAAATTTTAGTGAAATGACATGCATGTATGATTGATGACATATAACTCTATATTATCATTTTTTAAACTATCTAGATAAAATTTAACAAGCTAGTGACTATTAAGAGATAATGATTTTGAGAATGGTAAATGTTAGGAGATAAAAGAAAAGTGATAACAACTTCTAAAAATACTTTTGTTTAAGAAAAACTCTTAAAAACGCTCTGTTGAATAATAACTCCTACAAACATTCTTGCTCAAAATAACTATTCTAATTTTTATATAAAGAATATTTTATTTCATTTGTAAAAATATAAATAAATAATATAAAAATATTTTAAATATAGTAATTTTATTTTATTTCCCAAAATATATAGTTTCGTCTTTCATAAAAAAAAATATTTTAAATTTCAGACTGAACAAAGTGTAACATAGGAAGCATGAAGACAAAGCCCATTTTTATTAGAATTATTATATTGATCTAGGAAAGAGACAATTATCCTTTATATGTATAAATTAAAATAGTTATCTTAAGTAACATTATTTTTAGAAGCTATTCTTTAATGAGAGTAATTTTAAGAATTTTTTTTTTTCAAAGAGAGTGTTTTTAGAGGATTTTTCTTAACTTCTTATCTATTTCAATCTATCATTTTTATTTTTATTTTTAAATTGAATTTTAATAATCTTTTAAAGAAATTATTAATAGTTAAAAAAACCTTTTATCACAATATAAATTGTTTATCATAAATCTAAAATAAAATTTATATATTCAAAAATATTTATCATTTTTTATATATAAATTAGAATAGCTATCTTGAATGATAGAGTTTTAGAAACTATTCTTCAAAGAGAGCCAAGGCCGACCTTGAGATTTTTTGTGCCTTGGGCGAACTGAGAAAATAATACCTTCATAATCATTTGAATACTGTCCTTCTTGCATTTTTTGTTATAAATCATTAATAATTTGTTCATAGTCAAGATTCTTTAAAAAATTATTTTTGATAGAAATCAAAGCAAGACTATTTAATCTACCTTGTGACATAGTAGATCACAAATAGGACTTTAATAATTTCAATTTCAAAAAACTTCTTTCAGTAGATGCAACAGTAACAAGAATAGTTAATATTATTCTATAAGTTGTACATGCATTAGAAAAACAATTAAATGTCTTCAAAGAACTCAATATAATAAAACTTAATTTTGATTCAATTGTTAAACCTCTTTAATGACTTTTAATTCTTTAAATAAAATTTCCCCATCAAGATCTTAAGAATTATCATGTTTTAGATAAGTTTCAAGATGTTTGCAACATGATTTCAAGTCCTGATAAGAGAATGATGTAAGTTTTTCAATACTAAACAAAAATCCAAAAATCTTCTTATATGTGTTATATTGCTCAAATCTTTTATTAAGTGAGTCAATTGCTTAATCTATAATATATTAAAATAATGGATCCTAAAAGACTCTTCAGCAGACTCAAGGTTTGATTGTGTGTATTTAGAGGCATTTTTAGAGTGATAGAGAGATTAGAGAGAGAGGACACACAGAGATTAACAGCGAGGAAGCATGACTGGTAGTGGTGCGACACAATTGTTCTACGTAACTATATGTTCAAGTGGTCTGACATGGTGGAGCAACAAGAAGATTAAAGAGAGAGAAACAAGAGATGGAGAGATTAGAGGGGAAGGGAAAAAGTTCAAGGCCTTTATTTACCGTTTATGATAAGGCTTAGAGAGAGGTTCATGTTGAGAGAAAAGGAAGGAAATAATATACCATACTCTCTTCTTAATTTATGTTCCACATTGTGCATAAATTATACTATCACTGGTTCATTCACCCGAAATTTTGGATAAATTTTGTTGAAAAGTCGAAACATCATCCATTAGTTAACTAATTATTTGTGAATGTTTTATTTTTTATAATAAATTTTTTATGTAAAATTATTATATAATTTTAATTATATAAAATTTTTATTTTAATATTTATATAGACTAAAGAGTTTTTTGGTGCCCCTCTAAAAATGGGGCTTTGGGCGGTCACCCTCCTCAGCTGTACTTAGGACCACCCCCAATTAGAGCATTTTTAGAAGTTTTTCTTCAACGAGAGTATTGTTATTAATTTTTCTTAACTTCCTATATCTTTCAATCTATTCATTTTATCTTTATTTTTAAATTAAATTTCAATATTTTTAAAAAAATTATCCATAGTTAAAAATAATATTGTATTACAATATAAAATGTTTATTATAAATCTAATAATTTATAAATTTAAAATATTTATTTATTACAAATTTTAATATAATTTATATATTTAAAAGTATTTATCCTCCCAATATATAAATTATAATAATTGTCTTCAAAAGCAACATGTCATTGGTTCAAGTAAAACTAAATTTAAATTTTTTAAGCAAAGTCTTGGTTTAAGTCTTGTAGATGAAAAAAATGTGGCCAACCAAATTTTTCAACAAAAATAAATTTAAAATATAATTTATATACTTAAAAGTATTTATTTATTATGAATTTTAATTATAATATAATTTATATATATTAAAAATTATTTATTTATTATATATTTTAATTATATAAAATAAATATTTATCTTATATATTTTTCAGATTAAAATATTAATTTATTATAAATTTTTATTATATAAAATAAATATTTATTGTATAAACTAAAATACTAATTAATATAAATAAAAAAATAAAAACAATATAAACTCGAGAACCTAGGGTGTGAACAAAGGGCCTTCTGAGCACTAGCCATCGTTCGAACCTGCTTGGGAGAAGAGTATGGCGTCGACGCCCTGCTCATAGGCTGTCTTGTCGGCTCGGTGTGCACACAATACCTGTTGCTTCCGCGTCCATCGCATCCACGTTTCGTTCTAACCATACCTCAAAAAACGCCGCGTTCCCTATTCTGTTCTCATGCTAAACGGTGATGCAATTGCAAACCATTTTGCTTCGGCTTCAGAACATTGTAGTAAAGCATGCGCGACACACTCCTCTGGTTCCCCACAGCAAGGCCACTATTGTTCCCTATGTAGCGATGACTTACTTTGACGGCTTCTTTTCAAAGTGTATATAAGCATAGAGGGGTCAAGTCTAATTGGTTTGAATCCTTTGGACCATAGACCTCTCATGCTTGATACAGATCCAGCCCAGTCCACACTTTCTTATTCGGCTTGCGCTTCACATTTCAACAATTTATGCCTACAATACATGTAATTGGTCATCATCTTGCAACAAATTTTTTGGATGGCTTCTTTTCAAAGAATTCAAGCAGTAAAATTTCTTTTGTTAAACTGTGTGCTGGCAAATGAAATCTATATATATAAAAAAAAGTTTATTAATGGAATTTATTTTGCAAAGGTTATATAAACTTCTTTAAATAATTGAAATTGTGGGATTTTGGTACTGCGCTTCATATTCCGATAAATAGCGGAAGTTTTAATTTAATTTAAAGAGGTTATGAAAACCTACTTTTGATTATGTATTATTACTATTATTATTTGTGTTTATTATGTCGCTCCTTGATTGTGACATATATGTGAATGGTTTTGGTGATTATTGGTTTGTCCTGCCTCTTGTACTCTTGTAGAAAAAAATGCCTCTGGGGCTCATTTTAGGAATAGGAAGGTCTGCATCATTTCCCTGTCCAATTATGTTGCAATGGCATTGATAACTATCATTTGTCAGGCATTAGAGCATCTTGCCAAATTCCTTAGACATTAATATTCATTTCGTTCAGGTTAGTTTGTTTTTCGTTTAGGATAGCAGGTAGTGATATGACATTCATTGTTGTTTTGTGCTTTTCTACTCTTTCTTTCTATGGGCTTTTGTCCTTTAATTTGGTCTCCATTGGTTGAAGTTATCTTCCTGGCATGTGCAAGGGGAAGAAAAGTTGTGTAGAAGCTGACGAAGGAGATGCTTGACATTTGTAATATTTTGACAATGATGCTGTTTAAAGTCCATGAGATACAATTTTACAAGTAGTAAATTTTTGATGAATTCGGGATAAACATGTCTGTGTTGTAAGTACTGAGGGACTAGCTGATGTATGTTTTCTAATACTTGTAGATTTGATAGGCATTTTAAAGTCCATGGTATTCTTGTGCTTGAAGATTCTGGGAGAGACGTGAGCATGTATCCTGTGTATTGCGCTAACATAGAATGAAACAGATGCACCATAGATCTTGAGAATTTAATTGCCTAGCCATGATAATGGTCACACTGACATCAATTGCATTGTTAAAGGTAAAAGCATTTTAGTTCATATTGTCACGTAAGTTCTTTTGTTTAAACAATTGAATTCCAAGTTCAATGTCTACTTGGGAGATTGTTATTGCAAATAGCATTTGGTCAAGCGTGATTTCCAAGTTAATGTGCACGTTTGTGCTTCATTAAAGATTGATCCTTATGTAATATGTATTATATATTACCTTACTGCAGACTTAGTGGTTATGTTATCCAAGTGCGCTTGATAGTCCAAGGCGATTTTAAATTTGCCTCTTTTTGGTTCATTATGCGTAGGCAAAACCAAATACATAGAAAATAGGTAAAACTGAAGCAGGGCAACTTTATAACGTTATAGTTTATCTGCATGTCTTTTCTTTTTGGATTAGTATGAACTTTCTTTCTAATATTTTGTGCTAGCTTATCTCTTAGAAGTTAAATGAGGAATGAATTCTAAATTTTCATGCAGGTTTATGTTCTAGGTTACGCTTACACTAATGAGGAATGTGATATAAAATTATAAACTCAAAAGTTGTGTGGCATTTTGACTCCGATCCCTTATGGCAACGATGAGCTCACCCTGAAGGTATGGGAAACAGCAAAATATAGGGATGCAATCTGGTGTTGGATTTGCACCATGGTAAGTAACATGAAAGTTTCTGTTTTACCCTTTCTAGCACTAGTCTGTTCCTCTCTGTGATAGAATACTAGAATATGAATTTGACATTTCATATATTTAATAGGAAGTTGTTTGATGTAAGCCATACACATTTATGAACGTATATTATTATTATTATTATGTGTTAGGCTTATTACTTTATAATCCTGAAACTGGTTTTCCAAGAGCACTTGTCCAGTAATATGGTAGAGGACCTATTTTTTGGGATAAAACGTATGGACAATGATGTGCATATGGTAGAATGTATTCCTGATGTAACCAGTAGCATTTTAACCGTCTAGAGTGGAGCAATACAAGTATATATAACCTGATTTTGTTTGAATTATGTAAACGCTTTAATATGGCATGTAATTTAATTTTCTCCCTTCTTAACGTCCTGGCTTTTAGGAGTGGCCTCTTCTGTGATTTCATTCCAATACACACTCATGTTCTTGACTTTATTCACCACTTATTAAATTTATATTAATATAAGTTTGATTAACTAATTTTCCATGAAAGTGCAATTACACTTGTTTTATCAGCACAATTTGGCACATGCACTGTAGCATAAGTGCATCTCTTGATTTCATTAGATGGATGCTGATCACAATATTCAGCTCCCAATCTTCCCACGTCCAATATCTTTGAATCCTTGGATGGATGCAAGTTTAATTAAATCTACTAGCGTGTTTGGAAATGGGTTAGGAATGTGATTTTTCACATCAGAATGAACACTACTAATCTTATCTTTTACGTTTTTCACATCAGGGACGTGATTTGTTGACTATAAAACGTGTTTGAAACACACTATAGATCTCCTGACTTTTCTTATTGCACAGTTTATGCCAAATCATCCTCATAAACTGAATTCATACATTTTAACTTAGCTGTTTAGCCTTTTTGGTAGTAAGATATATCTTGCACCTTGTAAACAATAACAATGAAAAATCTGTTCAAAAGCATGCTGTCGAAGTGATCATTGTGTATATTTTGTTTCTTGTCTTCTCCAACTGCCTAAATAAAATAAAAATCCTTTTTCATTAGGGATATATACCTTGATATGATTCATAGATATTTCTTATTATACTTACTTCTTTCTTTAGATACACGATTTTACCTTGCTTAATAATATCATTTTTCGCATATATTATTACTTTTAAATTTTACAGAAACTTAAAAATACTTGTGTAATACATGAAAAATTTGCTTGTTTACCAAACATTATTGATAAGGTCAAACAAGTTTTTTAGCAAGTAAAAATGCTAGAAGCTAGCCAGGACGGATCCAAGGGGGGCCAAGTAGAGGCCTTGGTCTCCTTCCCTTTTCACTCTTTGAGAACTACATATGTTATGTTTTGTGATTAATTCTTTATGTTTTAATTATTATGATTGAGATATTATTTTTATCTATGAAGATGATGAAAAATAGACTTAAAAAAAAAAGTTCACAACTTAAATGACAATATGATGTATTTAATTATTATAATTTAATGTTTATTTAATATTTATTTTTTTTGAGTAAATTACACTGACATCTTTTGAAGTTTTTGCGGATTGCACATAATTTCTGTACTTTTTAATGTTTACAACAACTTTTTTTATAGGAGTACAAGATGTAATGTTTAAGTAATTAAGAGGAGTTAGTGTAATGTATAAGGAGTGTCAATGTAATGTTTTTCAAGCAATTAAGGAGGTTAGTGTAGGGATAGAAAAATGAGGAGTATCGTGTGCAATATAAAAAAATATTAGAGAGTGTCAGTATAATTTATTTATTTTTGGACCCTCCTTTAATAGGTTTCTGGATCCGTCCCTTAAGCTAGCTGAAAATATTTCTTCAACATACACTAAATAATATATATGCAAGTTCTCTAAATGATTACTTAGAGAAATGATTATTTATTTTAGTTATTTATTATTTATTTATATTTTTTATGCTTATTTATTTTGTAAATGTCTTTGCTTCAGTTTTTATTTGTCTGCATTTAGTTCATCATTATTGCTTATATGTTATTATTTAAATTTTATAAATTGTTCCTTCACGTTTATTTTATCATTGTATTGGCTTGTAAATATTTAATTGTTCTTCATTATTTACTTGTATTTTGTATCTGTTAACACTTTGATCAATTTTATTTATTTCTTTTTGTTATTTATTTTGTGGGGTAAATTAATATCTTTAAATTATTATTATTCTCACAATTAATTTTGATACCTATGTTTAAATTATTATAATTCTCCATCTTTCTTTGTGCATAATCGACTCTTAAATTTTCTCTGTGCATAATTGATTCCTACGCTCAACTTTGTTTCGCAAACCAATTTTCAAAATTAAATTTTAATTTTTCTCATATTAAATAAAATTTTTGAGTTTCTTTGTGACAAGTATGTTCTTAGTGTGTTTGGAAACAAATCCAAAATACAAATATATAGTGAAAATCACGTTAAAATGAGGGAATTACACAGAAGCAATAGTTCTTTGCTTCTAGTGGATGTGCATCAGATTTGCAAAGACACAAAAACAAACACACTGTTAATTGGAAAACAAAATAATATTTTTTAATGAGAAAAGAAGATGCTCCCTGTGAAAAGCAGAAACACGACACTGCTTAAGTCTTTTGAATTTAATTTAAACTTTAAAATACTTTCACTAGTTTTTTACTTATTGAAAATTAAAACATATTTAGTAGTTTTGCAAATAGGAGTAATATAATCACAACTCACATGCTCCACGAGATCTGGTAATTAAAACCATTGAAGTACTTACATCAATAGAAATTCCACTTATTTTATATATTTAGGGTTCATGTTCTCTGTCCCTTCTCCGTAGCTTCTCAAATTTTGTAGCACCAATCATGATGGTCTCCACTTGCCTGGAAGACTGTTTCCATGATGATTCCTTGAAAACTACGGTCCCAAACATAAAGCAAAGTCCCAATTTATTATATATATAGCTGGATCCAAAGTTCTAATTGACTTGTTCATTTCGAACTGTAAATTTCGACAACCAGTTATATTAGTCTGGCTTTTAAAATAAGTGATGAAACATTAACATGATGTGTTATGGTTGACAGATAATTATATTTGTTAAGCATATGGTTAGGAATTTAATTTCTAGTTTCATGCATATGGAAGAATATTTGTTGAAAAATATTAATAATTTAAATAACTTTCAGTATTTCAAGAGATTATTCTCTTCGATTGAAGATATCCTGTGTTCATCCATAGAATAAATGATAAAATGATAATGATAAGCTTCAGAATTTTGGATTAACTCTTTAAATTAAATAAGAAAAAAAAATTATGGAGCTATGCCATACGTCTCTCCTCTCGGGAAATATAGTGGTGGAAGCAACCGCGTCGAAAGGGCATGTCAACTCTTCAAATTAGATGGAAAAGCGAGAACGCTACTATTTGGGCCGCGCTTTGAGTAATTTAGAATTTTCTTTAAATTATGTCACCTATTACTATGTCAAAGAATAAATTTAGAATCAAGAATATTTGGAAGATTGCTCCAAAATACATTTTTTTAATGAAAAAAAAATTAATGTTTTATATGTTATCAATATCTCTCTTTTATTGCAGTTAACTCTTATTTTCTCCATCAATGTGAGTTTGACTCTCTTTGATACCACTAAAATATCGCAACTCTAACTAAATAGTGGCGATTGAATAAAATTATTTGTAGTTGAAATAAAAATCAAATTACACTTGTACCCCTTCTTAAGATTGTACATAATACCTAAGCCTTTTTAACATGTACGATAATCCCATGTACATGAGGTGTAATTAGCGGTGTAAATGAACTAAGTCATTCGTGAACTATTTGAGCTTGACTCGTTAAATGCTCGATCAAGCTCATTTGTTTAATTAAATAAACAAACTTAAACTTAACATTGAGTTAAGTTATTTAAATGAGTCAAGTCCAAGTTTTATAAGTACGACGTTAATGGCTTGTGAATAGTTAGATTATTTAAGTTGATGATAAAAATTTTACTAGCTTTTGTTATTTATATATTCATTATGAAAATATGTAGAATTTTGTGGAGGGTGTTAAAATTAATTTTAAAGTTTTTTTTTTGTACTAGTTAAGAAGTTATAAATTTTTTTATTTACTAGATTATGAAAATATAATAGTTTATAATATTTGAAATTGAATTCTACATACAGCGGGGTAAGCACATAGTTATTAAATACTAAATTGATAAAGTTAAAAAATAGGTTAAGAAAATTCATAAAAGTATAAATAATCAAATTATAAATGAGATAAACAAGTCAAGTTCAAGCTTTTTTTTTTTTTTAAACAAGCTAAGCTCAAACTTTCAGTTAAACTCGTTTATATAAATTAGCCAAGCTTGAGCTACTCATTTTTTTCACAAGTCAAGCCTAATTTTCAAGTCCCCGGCTTTGCTCGATTCATTTACACCCCTAGGTGTAATGTGTTTTTTAAGTAATAGGGAGTGTCAATATAATATATTTTAAATAATTAAGAGAAGTAACTATAAAAATTAAAAAGATAGAAATATTGTGTGCAATTTGCCAATTTCAAAAAACCACATAAAATATCAGTGTAATTTGCGCTGTAGAAAATGTTTCACATTATTATAGTAATTATAAAAATGTTTTAATTATTTTTGTAAATTTGGAGTTACGAATATAACAATACTTTACTATAATAACTAAATTCTTTAAATTAAATTAATCAAAATAACAACATACAGTCGTTTGAGTTGGCTTAAGTTTAATCCCTTCTAGATTCATAGAATAGTCGTATAACATACCATATCAGAATAATAATCCTACTCTTACAATATTATTGAAAGGCAAAAACGTACCTAAATTAAAATTTTAAAATATATAAAATTAGTCATATTAGTTTTTAATTAATTTTTATCATGTTTTTCAGATTCTTCTTATAAGAAGGTATTTTGACTCTTGTCTAATATCTAAAAGTCACTGTAAGCTTTTATAATAAGTTGGAATCAAATCGAGTAAATCTATTTTTTTTAAAAATAAATATTATTTTTTTTCTATAAAACTTGATCAAAGGACACTACTTACTAAAAAATTATTTCCTTGTTACTTGAGTCAACAATCATTGTTGATCTTATTAGTTTTAAAATAAGAATTATTAGATAAGTGATGTTATGTTAGGTAATTAGTTCCATAAATTAACAAATCTAAGACTAATGTGACTCAAGTAACTTGATATTTTCTTACGATCGGTTTAGCTTAATTTTTTTTTCTATTTGTTTATTATTTTAATAAAGATACATAAATACTATCTTGATTTTATTTTATTTTCAAATTTTCATAAAAAAAATTGTTTTTATTATTCGTACAAATCTTTAAAAATAAAAATATTTTTTAAGATCTTAATATCTAGACACTACATTAGACATATTACTAATCCAATTCAAGTTGGATAAGATTATTATAAACAATAAAATTCTCTCTACTAAATTTTAACACAACTACATTTTTGATGACTCAAACTAAAAAATTAAACTGAAAACAATAAAATGTTTTATAATTATTTTAAAAAATAAAAATAAAAATATTTTCTTACATCAAACATTATTAATCTTTCATAAAATAATATAAATTAACTTATATTTTAATATATATTAAAATGAACGAACTATATTTTTAATCTTTTTAATTTAATTTTAATATTTTATATTTTTTATTAGTTTTGATTCTTATTTATAAATATGTTAATTATTAAATCATATGTTTTTATTAAACAATTATAAAAACTAGTTTATAAATTTTTAAATTTACAAAAACTAACTAAAATCAAATAAAACATATTTATAAAAATAAAAAGGTTAAGTATGTTTTTAGTCCTTCAAAAATTGACCTGTTGTGGTCTTAGTCCTCAATTTTTTTTCCTAAAATAAAGTCATTCAAATATTAAAAATATCCTAATTAGATTCCTGTGCTAAACTCTGCTTAACTTTTCTGTTAAGTGATGGCCACTTCAGTTTCTAAGTAAAATATTTTATTATTTGAAGAGCCTAGTGATAATTTTTAATAAAAAATTGTGTAATTATTTTTGCTTTAGGGTTAAAAATATATATAATTTAAGGTTAAACATATAATAATTTTATTCAAAAAGTATGTTACTAATCTGACCTGGACATAACAGTTGACATGAATGACCACATCGATAAATTAATGGTTACTGTGATGCTAATGTAGTCATCATTTAATAAAAAAATTAAGTAGAATTTAGTATAGGATCTAATTAGAGTATTTTTAACATTTGAATGACTTTATTCAAGAATTTTTTTTTCTAAAAACTAAAAACAAAATAGACAATTTTTGGAAGACTAAAAAATATTTAACCCAAATAAAAAACATTCATATTTTCAAAGAGAAATGTCAATTCAGTTCGAATGTAACATTGACGGTGCCCCTCGTCCTAATCCTAACAGCTCATCTCAGTTCCAAACATTCGCTCGCTCTCATACAACGTGCGCTGATTTTTCAACAACTTACATTCAACTCGTGGACGCACTCAAATCTAAAATGCAAATTGGTTTCTTTTTTCGTGGCTCCAAAGCCATTTTATTTTATTTGTGAAGTCCTTTGCTTCAACCACTGACTAATGAAATTTATATAATATATATGAGGTTGGCATTAATCATATTTTGATTTTAAAGAGAGCGAAAGAGGGGAACTTGGTGAGAAAAAGCACAGACTACAGAGGGCAATAGGGCATGCATCAAATTTAGTTATTACGTGTATAATATAAATTGACTCATTGAGGGTTTTGTTTCATTTAGTTAAATTTGTTGGTGTCTGGAATTGGTGTTTGAAGATTAATGTCTCTGTTTGCTGCATATTCCATTTGTAAAGTTGCCAAGGATGCAGCTGGAATTGCAGGTACTTTCTCTTTGATATGATTGATAAAAAAAAAAAAACAATTTTCTTTGTTGATGATCACATTTCACTATGTTAACTAGCTTATTTGCAGGGAATGTCTTTGCCTTTGGGTTGTTTGTGTCTCCCATGTAAGTTTCATTGTGGATTCTGAAGAGTTGTTTATTTCAGTTCAATATGTAACTCTTGTTATGTTTTGAATTCTAGACCCACATTTAGGAGGATTATCAGAAATGGGTCAACAGAAATGTTCTCGGGGTTGCCATATATTTATTCTCTTCTGAACTGCTTGATCTGCTTGTGGTATGGCACACCTCTGATATCTGCTGATAATTTTTTGGTTACCACTGTTAATTCAATTGGAGCAGTCTTTCAGTTTGTGTACATAGTCCTCTTCCTGATGTATGCTGAGAGAGCAAAGAAGGTAAACTTTCTGATACTATTGGAAGCTTATTTTTATGGTATGATAAAGCCCAAAGTTCAGTGGTTAGTTCCTAACATGTTCTATTTTAAACTGCCATTGGATAGGTGAGATGTTTGCATTATTGGTGGCAGTTCTTGGCATATTTGTAATCATATTAGTTGGAAGCTTGCAAATGGATGACATTCCAATGCGTCGGTTATTTGTGGGATTATTGAGCTGTGCATCTCTCATTTCAATGTTTGCCTCTCCATTGTTTATAATTGTGAGTGTGATATTTCCTTCATATCCATCTATAATATGAGCATTATCTGTTAGGGGTGAATTTACTTATATTACCTACTATATTTCTCAGAAATTGGTCATTCAGACAAAGAGTGTGGAATTCATGCCATTTTATCTCTCACTTTCCACCTTCTTAATGAGCACCTCTTTCTTTCTTTATGGATTATTCAATGATGATGCCTTCATTTATGTAAGGTTCCTTCCAACTCCTTTTTTAATCTATTTGTTCTTGAAATAGCCATTTTAGTTTGAAATGTTCATTTTGGTGGGTTATATTTGCAGTATAACATGTACCTACATCTTTGCTTGATTTGTAGGTGCCAAATGGGATAGGAACCATTTTGGGATTGATACAGTTGATACTATACTTCTATTACAAGAATAAATCTAGAGAAAACTCCAGAGAACCTTTGATAGTGTCATATGCATGATCAGTTCTGCTGAAAAGACTAAGGTAAAAGCAAATATGTAATCTTTCTGATTAAGATTTCTGGCCTTTGCCATAGGCATTCTTTTATGAGAAACCATGCTCAATGTATGAGATTGTTTTCCTACTGAATCAATATTTGGGTTTTATAAATAAGTATTTCTATTCCAAATAAGAAAAGCAATGATGCAGCATATTCCTTTGGGGGCTTAGGGAATCTGAGTTTATTATTGGTTCCCTCCCATTCATGAACCTTTTAGTTGGTTGCCTTTTGTCTACTTGTTACTAGGTAAGAAAAGATTCTTTTCATGAAATAAGTGGATAAAATCCTTGCAACCAGAGGGTGATGTTAAAACCTTGATCCCTAATAGCTGAAACCATGCTCCTAGTGCCATCAAAATTCTTTTAACTTCATATTGTAGATATTCAATCTCTTCTGGTACCAGTGTAGTCAAAATATTTTTCTCATCAACACCAGTTTTCTGAAGAATAGAACATTTAAGCATAAATGCATAATAGTATGTTTAGTCTCAATGGAGATAAATTAAAATATTAGTTTCCTTTCTACTTTAAAACATCAATTAAAACTCACCTCAGGTATAGTATCAGGAGAGATTAATATTTAATAAGCACATGTAGTTAAAAGTTTCTCCATTGTGTATATGTGGGGATGGGTTCGGTAGTTGGTAAATCTAACAGGCAAGCCCTGATTCAGATGGTGGCCATCTGGTCATCTGTTCTACAGCCTGATTGATCCTTATTACATAAAGAGTATTCTTGAGCTTGATATCTAAGTTGATAATCTATATAATTTATAGTTGAATTACATGTGAGCAAGAATTATCCAGTTAAAATTATGTGACTGAAGGGAGCAAACATGAATTAATAGTTTTAATTTTTATGGATGTTTTCCTACTGGACAACATGCTAGTTGACTTGAAGAAAATTCCATGTTGTCTGTGTTTCCATATTTTCTAGGTGGCTTTTTAAACTTCTATGTTCTTTACTTTTCTCTTTGTGGCTAGACTTTTTCTGGTTTTGATGCTGCCTGTAAGCTGTATTTACTAGTTAGTAACAAAATGTCATTTAATGTAATAGAAAAGGAGAAGGAAAGGTTCATCTAGTATAGATTTATTACCATTGAACTGGAAATATATTGTTGTGGAGAAAGGACAAACCTGCAATTTTGTAAATCAACATTGCATGTAAAACTCAATGTCTGTCTGTTAATACTAATAGAAAAAATAAACTTTATTAACATAAGTATTACAGTATATCTTTAAGAGTAGTTCTTTAAGTGACAGTTGCTTGTTCCTGCACAAAACAAAATTGGAGTTGAGAATGACCTTTTGCTGCTAGATGTGGTCTGAAACTGGAGTTGTCAACATCCCTGTTTGATTCAATTTAATGGAGCAATTACTGTTGCATCCTTGAGAGTCACCAGAAGTTGTGATAATGAATAACTTCGCAAAATTGTGTATATTTATGCAAGCCTTGAGGAGGTGAACTATGCTTCGTAATGGAGTCATTGCAATCAAGGCATATTGCTGCAGTTGTTGTTGGTGGTCAAAGCTGGCTTCTGTTGCATTAAGGCCATTTCCGAGTTCATCAGTTGTTAGAGACAGATATATACACATTATTTGAGAGGCATGTATTATTTATTATAGCCTGATGTTCCATCTTGATCACCATTTGCTGCTTATAGGCAGCAAACTCACTTTGTCTCTAGGTTAATCACTGTTAGCAACTACAATTTGCTGTTATCTATGATAACTTACGGTTATCTATGATAATACTGTTACTTATGATAACTTTATCTTTATCTCATGTTCAATTGTATCAATCCTTATCTCCTATTCCGTTGTACGTTTAAATTCAAACTTCAGTTATAGCTGTGATGTACTTGTATATATACAGTCACACTATCAATGAATTGGCACTGCCTTCAAATCAAAAATACTTGTGCATAATTTCTTTCCACATAACTGTCGAGTTATTGTTTCACTTTGTCATTGGCTGCTTTATTTAATGAAGTGGATAGGAAGAGTCAATTCATATGCTAAAAATGAATTTCACTATCCTATTTAAGAGTGCCAAGTTGTTTTTTTATTACTTGTTTTAGAGTTCCTTACAATTAGTTTCCTTCTCAGAGTCATGAAGCAGTTTTCTATTATCATCAGAGAATATACCCACTAAACCTTGGCAGAGAAACAGTGGGTATGCCCTATTCCTTTGCCATCTTAATGTTCTCTTCCAATTTGCTTGGCCTGCTTCACTGTGTTGTGACTGTTGTCCTCAACAGAAACTTATTTGCTGATATCCACCTCAGCTTGCCTCTTACCATTCTGTAAAGTTAGTAGCCACATTGAATTTGTAACACCTTATTGGAGTACAATCTTATTTTTCCTGACTTTTCCTTTATATATAATCATAGTGCAAAGGCAAACAAATGCAGTACCGCACTGGCTAAACAATAATGGTTCCTTGTGTTGAAACACTGAATTTGTCTCTTATGTCCCATAGAGTTTACATGACAAGAGTAGCTTGCTTTTCTATTTGTCTGAGTGCAACAATGATGGGCAAGGACTCGAGACTATTCAGCAGGGATTGAGCAAGTGAAAGTGCTTCTACCATTATTAATTTTAATTTTCACAATCATTTTAATAAATTTAGAAAATTTGAATATATACACTAAAAATGATAAAAATGATGATCTTTATGCTTATGAAAAGAGATATAGTAATATTAAATATAATATTTTGGATCTAAAAAGAGAAATGTTATTTGTACAACTCATCCAACAGTTTGTATAATAACACTTTTTTGTATCTATCTCGTAATGATGGAGAGAGATAGACACAAAAAGTGTTGTTATATAAATTGTTGTATGAATTGTTGTATGTGTATTATATCTCTATATCCTATTAGTGTTAAGTTAGCAATGAATTGCATTTTTATTTGTCTATATCTTACAAATATAATTTACCTTATATTATTTTTTAAAAGTCATATTTTAAATGATGGACCATAAATTTTCTTAAAGTAATTTATCATTTCTATAATTATATTAAACTTTTAAAGGTTTTAAAAGATTTCATTTTCAATATTAATTAGTTTTTATAAATATAAAAATTATACTTTGTTTCTAGTTTTATTTTTCCTTCTATTATGTATGAATCTGTTTGTTAAATAAAAGTGGAAATAGGTTAGGTCGAATAATATTTTGTTTAAATAAGTTTGGTCGTTAAAAAAATTCAAATCTTAAGCTTGATCTATTATCTGTCATATATACTCTTTTAGGCCCAACAAATCTTTTTTTGAAAGTTTGACTTAGTCAGTTAGCTTAGTTGAAGGTCTAATTTATATTAAAGATTTTAGATAGGCTCGACCTATGCCTTAATAGGCTAATCAACTAATAAGCCTATATAAAAAATTCTATGAAAAACAAACTATAAATTAGGAAAATTAAAAACACTACTACTTAAGGTATAAGGTAGGGGTGAAATATGTCAACTAAACTTTATAAGGAATTAAAACATATAGAATCTTTTTTCAACCTTGGGAATCTTGTTTCTTATGAATTATATTTCTTGGAAATTATGTTTTTTTTGAAAATATCATAAATATAATTGGTATGTCTAAAATATTCTTAGAAATGAGAAGCATAATTATAATTTTTCCTCCTTTATGAGAATCTTGGATTTTCATCTCTTCTCATGAGAAAGTTTTATTGGATAACTTAATTAAAAAACAATTCCTAGGAATGCTAGATTCTTGAAAATGAATTTTAAAATTTTTATGTCAAGCATAGAAATTTAATATTTTCAACCTTGGATTCTTGAAAACTTAAAAGAATTTTCCTACCAAACATTCCCTAAAATCATACTAACCATAATTTCTGATTGATTGATAGTGTAAACTTTTTTACATTAAACTCAATAAATAAAGTACTAAATATTTTACAATAATAAATATATGTGAAATATTTAAAAATTGGATACATATTAAAATATACATCAAATTATAGTTACATTAAAACTTATATACGATATTTTAATAATTTTATTTAATAAATATAATTAATAATTAAGTCACTTTTTCTCTCTTCATTAATTAATGCTGAATATAAACATATGTTAAATAAGTAATGTAAGAAATATTTTACAATAATAATATATATGAACTATTTAACAATTCAATATATATATATATATATATTATCCTTTTCTTGAGACACACATCATAAAAGTACTTAAAATGTCAAAGGATAGAACAAAATACATCAATTTATTGATAAAAAAGAAAAACATTTTGATTTTCCAGTTTTCATTCATAAATCATAGCTAGCCTGTAGTGTTCTTTCTTTGTGGGTTGTAGAACAAACAGAGATTGGAGAGAATGCAACTATGCAAGCATCAATTGTATGCTGTCCTCATGTATATGGAGCTGTCAGAGGGCAATCACACATTCCAACAACCGTTCCCCTCAAACCGGACCACTTTACTTTGTCTCGAACCAAATCAACTTCTAGGATCACACTCAGATGCAATTCTCAACCTCAACCACTGCTAAACCTTTGCAGATCAAAATCGCCAAGAATCTGCGGTTCCAACGTTGCTCCACTTCGGTGTGGTATTTCGTCGAACAGGTACAGTGCAAATGAAGGTAGGAGTGTTGGGGAGTGGCTTGTGCTGGCTGGTGAGGTCCTTTCAGCGGCATTTCCAATATGGGTCACAATTGGGTGTGTTTGGGGGTTGATGAAACCCAGTTACTTCAATTGGGTCACTCCCAAATTGAGTATCACGGGCCTCCACATCATCATGCTTGGTATTGGTATGACTCTCAGTTTGATGATCTTCATGGGGTTCTGGCCATGCCCAATCAAGTCCTCTCCGGTTTTGCCCTTCAGTATTCGGTTAGTATCCTTACTCTGATGGTTATTTGGAATTTGTATGGTTTATTTTATGCTAAAATACAGTTTTGCTCCTTCATCTTTTTTTTTTTTTTTTTTTTTAATTTCAGTTTAATTATCTAAGTATAAAAAGTTTTACTTTAGTAAGTGTTTCCTATTAAACTAATGTGGTCTTTCTGTCAATTTATTATACTAACTTAATTAATTTAATGATGTGACAACCTGTGAAAAATGTCACATATGAGTGTTTGCCATGTTAGACAATATTAATATTGTTAGTACAAAAACTTGATGAAGAAAGAATTTAATATGATGTATCTGGTATTGCTTTTTCTAGAGGCTTTTAATATATATTTTTCTTGGGGGCTTAGCCCCTGTTTCTCACAAAATAAAGGACTAATTTAATTTAATAAAATTACTTTAATAAGTGACACTTTTTAAACTTTGAAAACAAAATTAAAACCAAAAGATAAAATGAAGAACCAAAAATATATTTTAGTATTTATTTTATCTCCTTGGGTTGTTTTGAAATTTGATTTTCATTGAAGCAAGAAGATTTTCTCTTTTTCATGCCATGCACGAAAATTATAACTACCTAAACTGATATGCATAAGCAAATCTATTTTTTCTTTTGGTTTTTGATTTGTTCGGTTATCGGTTTTTTATTCAATTATTGCAATTTGCATATGTCACATAATATTTAAATTATTATATAACATATTAACAAATTAGTAAAAATAATCAAATAAAGACTATTAAAAATTTGTAATAATTTATTCCAATGAAAAAGGTAAGAAAGTAATATTTCAAAATTTATTTATAAATAAAAATGTTGTTTAAATGTTTGAAAATATAAATATGAAATTGTTAAAAAATCTCGATATGATTAAAATTTTATTCAAAATGATAATGAAAAGATAGCAAACTCGTATTTAAAATACATGGGGTACACAATCTAGTTATTTGTAAAAAAGCATAATGAAACCAATCTAATAATTTCTTACACCAAATGGGTATTTTTTTTGCCTTTATACTACCGTTCTAAACAGTTTGTCTTGATGAGGTATCCTTGTTTTGTTTGTGTGAATTGCTGACAATTTTCAGGTGATGCCACTATCTGGATTTCTTATAAGCAAGCTTTTAAATCTTCCATCACATTCTGCAGCAGGTTTAATATTACTTGGGTGCTGTCCAGGCGGTATGAACTTTAATTTTGTTGTTTAAGATTTCTATCCATCCTGCACTTATATTTAAGTAGTCTTTGTTTGGTTGCAGGCACAGCTAGTAACAGTTATAACGTATCTTGCACGGTATATTGACCCTCAGAACTGTTATTCCAATTAATGCTTTTAATGGACCTGATAACCTAGGTGATCTGATGACCTTTTTGTTTTGCTAGTGGAAATGTGCCTCTTTCTGTGATAATGACAACTGCAAGCACCCTAACTGCCATGGTTGGTACCATAATTTGAGTCTTGTCTTGGGTTTCCTATTTGATGTGCAATTAATGACAAAATGTGGTACTGGTAGGCTTTACAATGATCCAACGAATTTGTTTAATGGTTCCGTATGTGCTCAGGTTTGAACATGGGCAGTGACAAATTTTCTCCATCACAGCCTTTCGGTCCTCCATCTGGTACTGTGAAAAGGCTTCAAACGCACAGAAGTCTTGCTTGTTTTATTAAAAACAATTTCGAGGATACATAATCTATACATTAAATATAGTGCTAAAGCATAGATGATTCTTAACTTAAATATACTTTTGTCTCTAAAAATATGATATATTTTTATATTGGTTCTTATAAAAATTACAAAAGTAATGTGTTTAGATCGTAGTGAAGACCATACGTTTTATTAAATATAAGGATTAAAAATAAATAAATTTTTGTATTAGGATTAAAACCAAAATCCATGATATGTCCATGAACAAAACATATTTAAGTCATTATTTTTTCTTACTCTCTTCATGTTTGTATATTTTTCCGTTTGACACAAAAACAAATTATTATTTTTCTCACATTTATTTGAAAGATAGATTCTACCTTGGACAAACAATGATTTTACAAAGAAATTGAACGAAAAATCAACGGGACTATCTATTAATGGATGATAGATATATGTCAATAAACTTCTCAAGAACCACATAAAACATCTATTAATCCATTAGCTATGTAATATCTATTACAATGATCCGCCGAGATTATATATACATTTCTTGTAAGACACTACTCTAATCTTTTTTGTCTTTTTCTATTTTTTTTTCCAAAATAAGTTTTGCCTTGCTCAGTTTTTCAAAAAGCTACACTACATCGGGAAAGAAATTAAATTGGGGACACAAAACAGAGTTGTTATATTTTATGAAGGAACAGTGCTTCTTTTGTTAACTTTTTTTTTTTGTTCTCACATTGAAAACCTCACATTGCAGATCATGACTCCTTTTCTGACAGCCAACCTAGCTGGCAAATATGTAGTAGTGGATGCATCTGGCTTATTGATTTCAACATTGCAAGTAAGCATTGCTGTGTTGTAGTGATAATTTTGTTGTAATTGTTACTCCCTCTCTCCATTCTCTCTCAACAGGTTGTGCTTTTTCCTGTGTTGGCTGGTGCATTTCTGAATCAGTTTTTCGGACCTATTGTTAAATTTGTATCTCCATTGATGCCACCCATTGCTGTCACAGCTGTGGCAATTTTATGTGGAAACGCTATTGCTCAGAGTTCTTCATCAATCCTTGTGTCTGGTGGACAAGTGATTTTAGCCACCTTCCTTCTTCAAGCTTCTGGGTTTTTCTTTGGTTACGTATTTGCCAGATTGCTAGGGCTAGATGTGTCATCATCGCGAGCCATATCCTCTCAGGTTGGCACGAAGGTAAAGTTATTGTCCCATTGAATAACACGTGAAATCAATTTTCGTGTCACACATGTTTCGATGAAAATGAATGGCTATGGAGTACTTACTAGTTAGACTAAGAAATAACATTCTTTCTAACATTCCTTCTAATATTAATTAAAATTTGTTAAAAATTACAAATTTTGATAAGGTTATTTCTAAATTATAAGAGAGATTCATTAAATGAAAATAAAATTTATTAAAATTTGTGATTTTTAATATTAAATTTCAACTAATAATAAAAAAAATGTTGTTAACATTCTTCTTTAAAATAATAATATTTAAACACTTTATTATTCCAAATATCTTATTGACACTTATCATATATACTTTTTTTTTTCCTTCTGCCTCTTTACTTCTCTAAGTATTAACAGGAGTAGAGATGTCCAAAAGTCTCTATTCTTAATTTTATCAACCTCAATTTTACTCAACAACAAATAGTCTCCTATAAGTTGTTTTTCCAAAGACAACTTTTTTTTTTTTTTGAAGTGAAAATACTGGTATTTATTCAACAATAGCAGAATCAAATACATCCTTAGAAATGAGGAGATCCAGCTGGGAGGGAGCTTCATCAAACCAGTACATATGATTGTAAGTAAAAGACAAATTTGCTAACTCATGAGCTACTTTATTTCCTTCTCTCTTGGTGAACAACAGTCCCCTTGAACGAGCACTCCTGCTAAGCAATTTACCGTCTGTAATCAGTCCAGCAAAATAACTTCTGTCAAGTGAAACATTAAGATGCCATTTGTCAAACAACGCTTTGCAACCAGTCTCATAAATTGCTTCAAACATGTATGTCTCACACGCCACTTGCAAAGCCCAATTCAATCCAAGAAACTCAGCGACTTCCGGATCATAGCAACAGGTTGAAAACTTTGTGGCAGCTGCCACAACGCACCCATCATGGTTTCGTGCCACCAGACCCCAGCCTGTCCCTAGATGCTCCTTCACAGATGCATCAAAGTTGATTTTTATTGAATCAGGAGCAGGACGTCTCCAAACTGTAGAGGTTTCGATACGTGTCTGCCTTTGGTGTGCTAGAGGAAGTTTTTGACCCACAGCCTTTGAGATTGTCCGTTTAAAATCAAAATTGTTCCCACTGAAAACCCACCGGTTTCTAGAGTACCAAATGGCCCATAAGATATTCAAAATATCAGCAATAACACTCCCATCTTGATCTTGAATAAGCCCCCACAGCCAGTCCCTAAAAGAGCTTGAAAAATCTGAACTGGTCCTGACAGCCAAGGGGGAACCAAACCAGACTTTTTTGGACTCGCAGCAAGTAAGTAAAGCATGTGTCACCGTCTCCTCAACTTCTCCACAACGACGACAAATGGGATCCAAAATAACATGTCGACATTTGAGGTTAACCCCCACTGGAAGAATATTCTGACATGCCCTCCATACCAAATTCTTTACCTTTGGTACAGCAGGTATCTTCCATATACTTTTCCAAATAGGATCAGCATTGGTGCTAGGTGATGCTACCTTCAGATCAATTCTGGAACGAGCCAACCTATAACCAGACTTTACTGTATAGTTCCCATCTTTTGTAAAACTCTAGACAAAATTATCACAGGTACAGGATTGGTTTCCAAAGACAACTTGAAGCATTTTAAGTGCTTTTAGTATTATTTTTTAATCAAAATCAAAATTTTATTTTAGTAAGCAACGCAAATTATCAAAGTAACTATTATTTTGGTTAAAAAATAGTATTAAATTAAATTCTGTCCTTTTTTTAATGCGTCTATAGACATTTATTAAAAACATAAGAATAAATTTTTTATTAAAAAGTATTTATTATATTCATTAAACAATTAAATTTTTAAATATGTAAAAATATTTAATTAATTATGTTTAATATTTTTATTCAGTATCTATAGGTACGCGTTAAAAAAATTATAATTGCACTATTAAGCATAGGCAACTTGCTACAGCTCATTTGTGATCATTGGTTCAATTCCACGTAAATTTAATTACCAGTTATTCCATGCCATTTTGTAGAACTGTGTTCTCGACATTGTTCTGGCTACGAAGCACTTTGGAGATCCCCTAACTGCGGTACCTGGTGCTATTGCAATTGTGTGTCAGTCAATCATTGGTAGTATCCTTGCAGGATTTGGAGACGCTCTGTTCCTGTTTAAATGATGGAGAGTGAAAAAATCTACCTGGATGAGCTTTTGCTAATAAGTAGAAACCATACCGTGAGAAATTTGAAACTGGTTGCTATTATTTACATCAGACTTCGTTATATTTTTGGTGATAATTTTGATTTTCATAATTTCAAAGATTTTAGTTTCCACATTTTTAAATTATACAATTTTTGAGTCATCCGATAATTTAAGATTCAGTATTTGAGAAAGATGTTAACGTAACTTTAAAGTGTTAAATCCATGAACTTACACGAGTACAAACAACAATAAAACTATTGTAGCAAATAATTCACTCGGTATAAATATGACAAAATTGCTATACATAGAGTTTGTAAAGGAGACTTAGCCTTTGTTTAGTATGTGGGAGAGGAGATGAGAGGAGTAGAAATTTTTAAATTTTTAAAATCTTCCATTGTTTGGCACCATAGAAATAGCATAGAAGTTTTTAAATTTTTTGGTGAGTCCCACTATTTATTTTTATTCTATTTTTTGCTTATTTTCGTTCACTTATCTAACTCTCTCTCATTTCTCATTTATTTTTCTCAAACCAAACAATTTAAAATTTCAAATTATTTCTTATCTATTTTTCACTTCTTAACTTATTTCTTACCTATTTCTTTCTATCTATTTCTCTCTTTTCTACCAAACAAACTGTTAGAGTGCAAACACTGACATATCTTAGTGTTTAGAACAAGATACATGGGTTAGCCCGATTTGCATAGGTCTTGTTTGTATCAATCCACAAATAGATAGTTAGACTTGGTTGAATCACGAAGTAAATGAACCTATAAAATAGAAGGTTTGCATTTGCTTTGCAATGGCACACAGATTGGTTGGTTAGTTGTAAACCTGAATAAAAATATTTAAAAATATGATTTTTTTAAAAAAAAACTAAAAGAATCTAAACAATATAAAAAAATATATTTATATGGGTTAAGGTTGGTTTGCAAACCCTTTGCGAACCAAATTCATTTAACTCCCAGACTAAATGGGTTAATGTTGGGACATGAACTTTAATCCTTTACTAATCCAATCAATCATCATACCCATCCTCAGTCAAAGAGATCCTTCCCAATCCTTCACCCTTAGTAGCAAAAGATAGGAGGAATCAACAAACACTTTCGTACTCAATCACGAGAAAAAGGAGAGTAAGCAGGGCACCATCCTCAGTTCAAAGAGATCATTCCCAATCCTTTACCCTTAGTAGCAAAAGATAGAAGGAATCAACAAACATTAGTCATAAAAGAGGGGAGAGTAAGCCAGGATGCCATTGCTTTTATTGCTACTCTTACCACCATCACTTTCACCCTTGTAACCTCCATCATCATTCCCATCATCATTATCAGTGTTGCATAGGCTCTCCAAATCCTCAGATCTAAGGGGAGGATAAGAATGGTCGACTTCCTCATAGTTCTTCTAAAACAAGCTTCCAGTCCCACTAAAGGGTAAAAGGACCATCCTCCATCTTGAGCAAGGCGAGAACAAAGGGGAACTGTAGCTATTAGCGGTATATTGACTCGCCTTCTAGGTGTAGGTGTAAAAGAAGAGGAAGACAAGGGTGGTGATGGTGGTGTAAACTCATAAACAAACCTAGGGATACGAACTAACATATTTACATACAAAACAACATGGAATCTAAACCTAGGGTCTAATCTAACAAGGTCTAAAATCCAAAAAGTCACATTCACGTTATAAGTGGTCCTATGGTCATCTCCTAGTCGTTGGATGTTATGCACTGACCTACTATGGTCTTCGATATTGTATCCAAATTAAAGTAGTGACTATCCATCTGAGGGGTATACTACATGCATAGATACAGAGCAACACGTGCAAACAGAAAGAGTGAGACAATAATTCATACAACAAAACAAGTAGGGACACACACACATACATAGCATAATCATTAATTAGTCAATACATAATCAATAGGTTCAACCAGTTGACACCAGAAATAAAAGCATCATAATAGTAACAATCACAAGTCAGGATATCATTAATACTAATGAGGATGATGCACATACTATCAGCCAAGAAAATTGGTAGAACATCCAAATAGCGAGAGATATATCCTAAGATATATCTCACAATCCTTAGTATGCAATGCATCACATACCACATTCCATAAAGCAAATTTCATGTCCTACACCTCGTCGCCAGTATGATATGTATGTCATCTAACTCATATAATTAATTAATCTTTTGTTTTAGTGACATGCTATGCATGAGAGAGCCCTTGGATGCTAGGTGCCATCTTATACATAGTGTTAATATAGTAATACTAGGTAACTTGCACATGAAGTGCCTAAGGTATGTTCACATTTTGCACATAAAGTGCTAAAACAACAATACTAGGTAGCCTGCATATGAAGTGCCTAAGTAAGGATATCAATGGGGCAAGGCGAGTACGGGTAGTAGCCCTCCCATACCTGCTTATTTTTATATGGGTACCAGTTAAGTGAGTATCCACGATTTTTTTATATATCTACAGATATGCATGAGTATTCATGGATATTTGTTAAAATGTAAAATTTTAAATAAAAAGTAAAAAAATAAAATAAAACTAAAAATAAATATTTTTTAAACATATATTTATACTAAAAAAATAATTTTGTAACATATATTTATACTAAAAATAAATAATTTTGAAATATATATTTATACTAAAAATAAATTAAAGTAATTTACTTTATATATAATTAACGGTATTTAAATAATTTTAAAGTGCATGTACATGCAGGTACGAGTACCTTTCTACCCATCCTCACCTCGTTAATAAACGGGTATCTATTTAATTATCCATTTAATATCCATAGTAGGTTTTACCTGTGGGTATTTACGAGTACGACTTTTTTTGCCATCTTTATGCCCAAGGTATGCTCACATATTGCACGTAAAGTGCTAAAACAACAATATCAGGTAGTTTGCATATGAAATGCCCAAGGTATGCTCACATCCTACATATAAAGTGCTAAAACATCAATACCATGTAGCTTGCACATGAAGTGATCAAGGTTTGCTCACATCCTACTCATGAAGTTCTAAAACAACAATACTAGGTAGCCTGCACATGAAGTGCTCAAGGTATGCTCACATCTTGCACATAAAGGGCTAAAATAGCAATATCAGGTAGCCTACACATGAAGTGTTGATGTGGTGCATCTCATACCATATTTGCATGGTGTTTTAGTTAGGTTTGCATTCATTTTTCTTATATTTTTAGTTTGATTTCATAGTATTTTCATTCATTTTTTCTTTTTGGACTTGTTATAGTGTTTTCCTTGTTTCCATTTCACGTTTGAATGCTTTTAGAAAGAATGGGAGCACTTGGAGTTTGGAAGGTAAAAATAGAAAGTCTTTACTGTACTTTGCGAGAAGATCACAGGGGGAGGGGTCTGATCCTTATGATCAGAAGCTAAAAAAGAAGCCAAAAATCATCTTGTGAGAAGATTAGGGGAGTGTGATCATGCTCACTGGGGGGAGTGAGCGTAACTAGACTTCTATTTTTGCGATTTTTGCTTTGCCATTTAGTTGGGCTTGAACTTTTGTTGGCCAAGACCTTTAAATACATCTTTTAGGTTAATGAACTTCATTCTTTGTGACGACATAAGATCGAAGATAGAGCACTTCTCCTTCTCAATTCTCATTTGATGTTCTTTATTCCTTTTTATGTTTTCTCCATGATTATGTGTGAGTAAACACACCTTTTTTCTAGGATTAAGGCACTACCTTTAATTGAATAATTAATGGTTGTTTAATTGATTTGTCTTTGTGCTATTGAGTTCTTTTCTTGATCTTTTTCCTATTGATTTTATTTATGCAAAGTGTTTGGCCATCGTTTTCCATAACCTTAAACGCTTAAGGAAGAATTAAAATGTGAACTTAATTGTTGGAACCATAAGAAAATAACCTAGGCTTTAAATCATGAAAGTAGGTTTATTCCTTCTAGGAACCAATGAATTAACAAAGAGCTTAATGTGTTTAATTGAACATAGCTACCATAAAAGTAGAGGTTAATTCAATTAGATACATCTCTGTATTCTGAAAGGAAATGGAGATTACCCCAGATTAATTCACCATCAAAGAGAACCAATTAGAGCACTCAAGCAAAGAAATTAGGTTACTAGGAAATCATAATATGAACCTCCAATCTTGAAAGTTTTCTTGTCATTAATCTTATCAATTTAAAATATTTTCTTTTCCCTCAATTTAATCTTGATATCTCAAATTGTTTCTTATCTAATCCATTCCTTCACGTTTAATTTCTAATTAAATTGAGATAATTACAAAATCAAATATGTAGTCCTTGTGAATACAATCTTTGATTTTATTATTGTACGAAAATCGTACACTTGCAATTTTCCTTATCAAGTGTCCTAGGTATGCTCATCGCACACATACAATGACAAGAATGCATATGATGCACGAGGTGCAATTAACTATTTTTCTCTAGGCATATGAATTGGATTCCAAATTAGGATTGAACTAAAACCGCTCACTTATATGACCTTTCTATTTCTAACAATGAATACACAATATATTCCCAAGGCCAAAAGCTTTATGAATAATTATCTATAAGTACAAGTATATGTATATACAAATTTGGGTTATTAATTTAAAAAGATGGTTAAAATCAATTTGCTTGTAACGATATAGAAATTTTCTTTTTAAGATAATTTATAAGTTAACATTTGAATCAACGTAGATATGAATATATGTATATACTCACACTTGGATTGATTCTATGGTGCGTGAGGCAAGCAAATCCCCCATGGTAAAGAAGTTTTCTCAACCTTTGGATATGACCCCTTTAAATTGGACGGTGGATACAGCTTTACTCGAGAATCACTTGAGAACTGGATGTAACACCTATTTAAAATGAATATAAAAAGTATTATCCAACTGAAAATTACACGCACATTATTTTAATTTAAAATTCCACCTATGTCTAAAAGTATTTTAGGGCAAATTTGGTTGTGGGACGTTGAAAATTTTCATATGTGAGCAAGTGGGCGGACGGGAAAGTGACTGAGAGGGTCGGCAGATCTAGTATCGTTTAAGGTTGTCTGTTTCCCCTTGGTTGTGTCAGGGTTGGCCCAACGTTGAGTAAGGCTTAACGCAAACTTTGAAAGAAATTTTTTTACTTTAAATGAGAGAATTACATGCTGGGCCTTTTTGCCAACATATGTGGCCTTTTGCTAATATATGTGGCCCTTTTACTTTATAAAAATTTATAGCAAATAATTTTTTGTTGGTGGGCCTAAAGCTTGAGTTTTAGTAGCTTTTATTGGAACCAAAGACGTAGAAACGTCTAAACCCTTAAAGTTTTGAAGATAACAAACTTATAAATGTTCAAGTTTCTGCCAAAGGACTAACCTTGTCACAGCAAACAAGTTTCTCTTTATGGACCATCCAGTAGACGTGCCAAAGAAGACCGTCCAGTAGACATGTCAAAGAAGATAGTCCATTAGACGTGTCAAAGAAGACCGTCCAGTGAACTACTTAAGATGACCGTCCGAAGAACAAATTCAAATATCTGATGCAAGCTTCCCACAACAAATATTGAAATGGCTAAGTTTTATTAGAACGTCCAATTTACTTATGATAGTTTTCCTCGAAACTAACACATTACCACTCTTATGATCTAACGTTCAAATTGTTTGAAGCATTAAATGTAATCAGATTCTTTCTAGTGCAAAGGCGCAACAAAACAGATAAAGCAAGTCAACTTATCGAGCTGCCATGCCGAATGAAGAATGTTCAGAAAAGCAGATCGCCAGCACAGTCCTGTGCTTTCCTCTTTAGTGCAAGTCTAAAAGCTACCACCCTGATCTTTCTGAAAGTATAGTTTACACGTCCCTCCTTGCAAAATGAAGTAAAAGTCTTCTATAACGGATCTTTTCCCTGAAGATTATATATATGCACCAATGAAGAACAAAAAAAGATATACGTGCCTTGTGTAAAAATTCTTAGCGAACATAAAAACGTCTATACATTTGATAGAAGCGTCTAGTGGACGATAGCAAAAATCTTGTAAAGATTTTTAGAGTGTTTTGAGCTTTATCTTTCAAATCCTCACTACGTGAGTTGATGTCCTTGTAAAAATACTTGTCTGTGTTGTGAAAGCCTAGAGAGGCTTAGTGAAAAAGAATACTTGGGTTGAGCAATCTAGGGTGATTGCTGTGTAAAGCCTGAAGAAGCCGCGAACAATACTTGTAACCTAAGGTTGGTTAGTAAACACCTTCTAGGTGAAGAGACTGGACGTAGCTCAGGTTGAGTGAACCAGTATAAAATCTTTTTGTGTTATCCTTCTCTCTATCCCTAAGCTTGAAAACGTTTTTCATACTTATTTACTTGTTTTGAAAAAGTTTTAAACGCACAATTCAATCCCCTTTCTTGTGCACTTTTTCTATTTCAATTGGTATTAGAGCTCGACCTCTTGGTGTTGAGCATCTAACACTGCAGGAGTAAAATGATCCTGATCACTCATGGAAAACGAGGACAAGCCGTTAATAGACCATCTCTCTTTAAAGGTCAGAACTACGATTATTGGAAGCAAAGAATGATAGCATTCTTTGATGCATGTCACATAGACATGTGGGACGTAGTAGAAACTGGCGATTATTTGCCCCTTGACCAAGATGGAATGGAGCTGCCAAGAAGTCAATGGACAGAAACTCACAAGCAGAGGTATCTTCTAAACTCAAAAGCTAGAAATGCTATGATGTGCGCCTTATCCGAATCTGAATATGAAAAGGTGCACAGTTTAAAAAGTGCTAAGAAAATGAGGGACACCTTCGCTCTTGCCTACGAGGGGACTTCACAAGTAAAGAGGTCCAAGTTGAGCTTACTAGTAAGACAATATGAACTCTTTACTATGGAAGAAAATGAAACTATCGAACTCATGTTTGGTAGATTTCAGACCATAATAAATAACCTGAGATCCTTAGGCAAAACCTATAACAATTATGATCACATTGACAAAATCTTGAGAAGTTTTCCTAGGCAATGGAGACCGTAGGTTACAGCTTTAAGAGCTTCCAAGGATCTAACAGCACTTTCAATGGAAGAGTTACTTAGAACTTTTAAAGTCCATGAACTGGAGCTGAAGCAAGACGAAGGGCAGAAGAAAAAGTCCATCGTTCTAAGTGTCCAACGTCCATCTAGAGGATCATCGTCCAAAGTACTAAATGTGGAAGAATCCTCTGAGGAAGAGTCCGAAAAGGATGACTCTAATGAAGATGAGATATCCTTCATCTCTAGAAAAATATAGGCTATGTGGAGGAAGAAAGGAGGATCTAGACCTAAAAACTTCACAAAGAAGTTTAACAAGGCACCAAAAGAAAAATGTCATTCAGTATGTTATGAATGTAAGAAGCTTGGACATTTCAGGGCTAAATGTCCCTAGTCTATAGAAGGACAAAAAAAGACGTTCTTCAAGAAAAAGGGTCTCATGGCTACCTGGGAAGACATAGACCTATCTTCATCAGAAGATGAAGGAGAAGAAGAAGCCAACCTATGTCTCACGGTGGAGACAAGCTCTGATAGCTCAGACAATGAGTAAGACAAAGAGGTAAACTTCAATGACTTAATCTCTTTACAAGAAGCTTATAATGATTTGCTTGCTAATTCCTCAACTTTCTCAATGGGGTATAAAGAACTAAAAAGGAAAATTTTCTAAAATAACAAAGGAATTCAATTTGCTCAAAAAAGAGCACAAAGAAGTTTTAAAAGAAAATAAGCTTTTAAAAACAAAGAACATTTCAGAAGAGACATCTTCTCATGAAGTCTTAGAACTTCAAAAAGAAGTTACTCATCTGAAAGAAAGTTTGTCCAAATTGTCAGCGGAACAAAGAACCTAAATAAGATTCTATCTTATAGAAGAAGTCCTTATGACAAATCTGGACTTGGTTTTGTTAAGAAAGAAAATTACAAACCTAGTAAAAACATAACCTTTTGTAAAATATGTGGAAACAATGGACATGAATCAACAAAATGTAGATATCGTCCAACAAAGAAAGCGTCCAATGCCTTCAGAACTAACAAAAAAGGACCCAAGTCCATTTGGGTACCTAAGTCTATGATCATCCTGTTGCAGATTTGCTTGACAATCGAAAGAAAATCCCAGTCATGGTACCTGGACAGTGGTTGCTCACGACACATGACGGGAGAAAGGTGTATGTTCCAAAGCCTACAACCCAAGAATGGTGGATGGGTCACCTTTGGGGGAAACCAGAAGGGAAAGATCACAGGTATAGTAACAATCAGTAAGCACTCCTTCTCTTCCGTTGAAAATGTTTTATATGTTGAAGGATTCAGACACAATCTACTGAGCATAAGTCAATTATATGACAGTGGACACAATGTCTCCTTTGACAAAGAAAAATGTATTGCCAGGAATCTAGATGGATCCATATTATTCTTTGCTAAGAGGCAAATCAATCTTTATAAGATTGATCTTAATGACCTCACAAATCAAAATGTATCGTGTCTAGTAGTCATCAAATAGAATCAATAGACTTGGCACAAGAAGCTTGGACATGCAAGCTTGAGACTAATCTCAAAGCTAAATAAGCACAACCTTGTAAGAGGACTTTCAAATCTTGCTTACAAGTTTGATGTTCTCTGTGATGCATCTTAAAAAGGGAAACAAGTAAAAAGCTCTTTTGAATCAAAAAATATTGTTTCCACAACTAGGCCTCTTGAGCTACTACATATTGATTTGTTTGGTCCAACTAGAACAGCCTCCCTTAGCAGAAAACTGATATGGACTAGTCGTAATGGACGACTACTCTAGATGGACATGGGTTATGTTCTTAAAACACAAGGATGAGTCTTATAAGATCTTTTCAATCTTTTGCAAAAAAATTCAAAATGAAAAGGTGTTTGTATAGCTTCAATCAGAAGTGATCACAGAGGGGAGTTTGAAAACGAAAGTTTTCAAGGGTTTTGTGAGGAGAACGGAATTCTCCATAACTTCTCTGTACCACGAACACCATAACAAAATGGTGTGGTAGAGAGAAAGAACAGGTCATTGCAAGAAATGGCTAGAACCATGCTAAATGATAACTCTACTCCTAAGCACTTCTGAGCTGAAGCAGTAAACACTGTATGTTATTTACAAAATAGAATTTATATAGACCTACTTTGAAAAAGACTCCTTATGAATTGTGGAAAGGTCGAATGCCTAACATATCATATCTTCATCCCTTTGGATGTTAATGTTTCATCTTAAACACTAAGGATAATCTTGGAAAGTTTGATTCTAAGTGTGATGATGGAATACTATTAGGCTATTCTAAAACATCCAAGGCCTATAGAGTTTACAACTCTAGAACCTTAACAGTTGAAGAAGCCATCCATGTTAATTTCAATGACAATAAGCCTGATAAAGAAATATCAGAGTTAGACGATTCATTTGCAGACATGAAGTTAGAAGATGTCAGACTGTTAGTGTTTAAAGATCAGATGGACGATCCAAAAATAGAAGAAAAGGAACCAACTGGACGTTCTTGGAAAATGAGGACATATCATCTAGATAATCAAATTCTTGGAAACGTTTAAGATCGTGTTAGGACAAGATTAACCTTCAAGGAGCAAGCTCAAACAACTTTGATTTCTCAACTGGAACCAAAAATAGTGAGCGAAGCTCTCTTGGACGATGGCTGGATCAGCGCATGAAGGATGAACTTAGTTAATTTGAACGGAATGATGTCTGGATGCTAGTTCCTGCACCTAAGGACAAGTCTATCATTGGAACGAAGTGGGTGTTCCGCAACAAGCTAGACGAACCTGGCAAAGTGGTAAGAAATAAAGTGAGACTTGTAGCTCAAGGCTACTCTCAACAAGAAGGTATAGACTTTACCAAAAGCTTTGCACCAGTAGCTAGATTAGAAGCCATTCGCATCTTACTTTTATTTACTGCTCATAGTAATATGAAGCTCTATCAAATGGACGTAAAAAGCGCATTCTTAAATGGCATAATAAACAAGGAAGTCTATGTGAAACAACTTCCTGGTTTTAAGTATGATACTTTTCCAAAACATGTTTTCAAAGTCAAAAAGGCTTTGTATGGACTTAAACAAGCTCCAAGAGCTTGGTATGAAAAGCTAAGTTCTTTTCATTTAGAAAATGGTTTTACTAAAGGAAAAGTAGACACCACTCTCTTTCGCAAAGACGTCAAATCACACTTTATTATTGTACAAATATACATAGATGATATTATATTTGGTGCTACTAATGACGCTTTATGCAAGGTTTTTCTAAGATTATGACCGCAGAATTCGAGATGAGTATGATGGGAGAACTAAAATTTTTGCTAGGATTGCAAGTAAAGTAGATTGCAAATGGCATATTCATACATCAAACAAAATATGTCAACGAACTTCTCAAGAAGTACAAGATGGACGATGCCAAGGAAATGAATACACCTATGCATCCATCATCAGTACTTAGCCTGGATGACGCATCTAAAAAGGTAGACCAAACTATATACCTGAGGTATGATTGGGTCTTTCTTATATATCACAGTGTCTAGACCTGACATTATGTTCAGTGTATGCTTATGTGCCTGTTTTCAGTCTGACCCTAGAGAAACTCATCTAACAACAGTAAAAAGAATATTTAGATACTTAAAAAGAACCACTAATCTTGGTTTATGTTTTAAGTCAAACAAAGATTACAGGTTAGTTGGATTCTGTAATGCTGACTATGTTGGAGATAGAATAGAATGCAAAAGCACCAATGGAGGATGTCACCTCATTGGTGGGAATTTAGTCTTTTGGACGAGCAAAAGACAAGGGATGATTACCCTATCCACAGCGGAAGCAAAATATATCTCAGCTGCGTCTTGTTGCTTACAAATTTTATGGATCAAGCATTAGTTAGAAGACTACAGTATCTACGAGAGTAATATCCCTATCTTTTGTGATAATATTACTGCTATAAATCTGACTAAAAATCCTATTTTGTATTCTTGGGCAAAGCACATTGAAATAAAACATCATTTTATAAGAGATTATGTTCAGAAGGGAGTTGTTGATATTCAGTTTATTAACATTGAAAATCCATTGGCTGACATATTTACAAAACCCCTTCCTGAAGATAAACTCATCCATATTCGAGATCTTCTTGGTATGGAATTTATAAATGAATAGTTTATTCAACATGCCTTGACCGTCCAAGGATGTGAGCGTCTAATGTCTTGTAGCGTCCAATATGTCATCGTCTACTTGCATAGCTTTTCGCATTCTATAACACTTAATTATGTTTTCTCTGAAAATGATTTGAAATAAATGCCTTATTCCTATCTGAGTCACTCATGCGCCGTATAACCAACCTCGAGAAATGTAAGCGCCTGACCCAACATTTATTACACATCACCTCTCTTTTCGAAATTGAAAGAACTGCCAAAAGTAAAACTCTTCGGTTTCTTCATATACACTTAAACCTAAACCAAACACTCACCTCTTCTCAAATCCACCTGAACTCTCTCTAACTCTCAACCTCTCAAACCCTAACAATCTTTCAAGCTCTCAGATATGGCAATCGAAAAGGCTGGTCCTGCTGCAAAGGCCGTGGCTCGTGTGGAGAGCCTAGATAAGGCTGTTGTTCTTATCAAAAGCTGTTTCGATATCTAAGCTCTGGAAGACATGGGTGTGAATGTAAAGGACAACTTGCTCAGATGTGGAATTCTCAATTACTTCCACTTGAACGAGATCATATACCCAGAACTCATCTGACAGTTCTGGAACTCTGCTGTTTTCTCAAATACAGACATTATTGGAATTGCTCTAGGAGTTAAGGTCATACTAGACCTTGGCTTTGTTGCCCAAGCCATTGGTTGTGAGCGGGCTGGGTCCTACATTAAGAATGGTTGGGAAGGCAATTCCGGGGGACATGACACGGTAGATGCTGCTCTGATGGGTCCAAAAGGTGAAGGGCCAGTATAATACAGTAAGCTGACAAAAGAGGGGAAGATATTCTAGCAGTTTCTGAACAAGGAAATTCTTCACAAGGCTGGATCGAAGGACAGCGTTACCTTCCTGCATAGGTTCGCACTGTTCCACATGATCACAGGCCAACAGTTCAACCTGTTGCACCTAATCTTGAGCAACATCTTCAAGACCATGAGAGGACGCGAAGAGCGCGACTAGATCGCCTACGCTGCTTTCCTTAACAAACTTTTTTGGCAACAGCAAGTGTTTCATGCTTTCTTTGCTCTATCTCTTGGAGAGCAAAACCAAATTCAGATTTTGGGTGGTGGCCATAGATTCACTCAATTTCCGTTTGGACGCAACAATGTTGCACAGATGAAGGCTGGGTTCGTGTTGAAGCCTTTGGAGACTACGTCCAAATTAGTGGACGTTAAAGAAAAAGTTGTTGAGATGGCACCTCTATAGACAGTATAGCTAAGCGTCCAGCATGCTGAGCTAATGGACGACGAGGCACTATTTTTGAATCCTATTACTGCCAGATCGTCCACCAGGAGGTCATCCAAGATGCAAGCAACCAGAGTTACAAGGTCTAAGACCCAACGACCTCCAGCTCCATCTACTCCTCTTGTAGCTGCTCCTATCGATGCCTTTGCTCATTCTCTTGTTCCAACAATAATCCCTGCTAAGAGACGCTTGATAGTTGCTTTTGATGACGAAGATGATGAGCCCATTGGTGAGCTTATCAAGAAGTTGAAAGCTGCTATGGTTGCCGTTCCTGCTAAACCATAACCTCCACATGTCCAACAATCAACCACTTTCGTCCCATCCAAACGATCAGCAGAAACACCACTAAGGGAAGCACAGTCTAAGAGAAGTAAGCTTTCTTCTTCTGCTGTTGATGAACCTATTAGCGACTTTGTTGAATTAATTATTATTGAACCTTTTGAACCTCTTACCCAAACACAAGCCGACACACAAGCCACACCTGAACCAGACATGTTGCTGCCTGGTGACGAAGGTTATACTTGCACCATCCCCACCCCAGCATATCTAAGACACACCTTTCCATCAAACCTACTAAATCACCTTCCTCTTCAACCATCATTTCCATTCCAACATCTTCCACCCCCTCAGAAACCTTGGCTAAAACCAAACAGAAATGGCCTCTACTTTTTGTTGAAGGCAACTCTCAAAACCTCCTAGACGACAATGCTATCATTTTGCATCTAGAGCTCCTTAAACCTGAATTCGGTTTTGATTACTCTCCAATTGATATGGACAAATACATGGAAGACTATGTCTATCAACCGTCAGAAGATTATCTGGCACTGCCTCCTGGAGCTATCGAACTCTTGCCGCTCACGCGGTTTATCAAACAGAGGTATCCTAAAATTGTATGAGCTTGGCGCCTCAATGCTTATCCTCCTGGAGTACTTCAATATAAGGTACCTCTAGTGGATGACACCGAGCAAGCTCTATAAACAAGACGATTAGGGGACGAGCGAATCGTCCATCTAAGGCCTGTTGATTTGAAGTTTAGGTTTATGGATTCGGAAGAAGATGGATTCTTTCCATCTGCCTTTGAGCATATGTTTTGCAACACTCTCAAAGGTTTCGCAACTTTGAAGTATCAACTCTTCATTTCCCCATCCCAACACATCCGACCTTCCACATCCATCCGCATCCAACCAAATCGCATTTGCCCAAGACTGCCAATCATAGATGACAATCGTAAAAAGAAGAAGATTCTGACCAAGGCACCATCCTTGCCATTACCGTCCAGAGCTGAATTTTGACAATATCCAACCCATCCCCGTGAACGGTTCCTAGCTCAACGTCTTCATACAAACTTGGACGAGGTCAATGCTGAATGCTTTTGGCACCAACATATGTCCATATGTGAACAAGAAGCATCTAGTAGTGGTGTTTTAGCAGACAATAAGGCCGATATCCCAACTGCAATGCATTGTGAATTCACGCAGTGTCTAGCTCGTGTCTTTCACTTTTCAGACACTTAAACTGCCTTTGTCCGTCCACCAGACGAGTGTCCACTCCTTGGTACAGAAACTTCTATTCTATACACCATGATTATTGCTCTTACTCATCCAAACAACTTTGAACCGCCCTACCCTTAGACCACTCCTCGTCCTTACCAACTTGTAGTACAAGTCTTAAAATTTCTGGAAGCACTTCCTCCCCTTCTGAAACCCTTCCACCCACTCTTTCCCAACCATTGTCACCTACACCTCTACCATCGCCTACTCCTGGCTCTCAAGCCTCCGCAAGCCTTCCTATCTCTTCTTCTGCCCCTTTACCCGTTCCCCTTATTGATCTCGCTGTTCAACAATACGTTGCCACCCATCTTCACCCTTCTTCACCAAATTCTCCAAAACCAACAAGCCCTTCTACATCCTTCTCAACCTTCCCCACCTCCTCCTCCACTACCGCTATAGTGACAGTGATGACATCTCTCTTTTCTTTTTATCTGCTTTTTGCTAATGATAAAAAGGGGAGAGAGCATTCTGTTTTTGCCTTTGTCGCATTTTTTTTCTTGATCTCTGTTTTTGTTGTTTTTCTTCAAATTTATGCTCTGTACAGCTTAATAAAATACATAGTTGATCTAATATACTTCAAGTGTTGCTCTGCCTATATTAAATCCTATAACTGTTAGATATAATATGCTTGATACTTTGAATGTTATTCGATATGGATTTAAACTAATATATCTTATGTCTCAAAGAATACAAAACTTGGAATATCAGACTCAGGGGGAGCATAGTAAGTCTTTCGAAAACTCCTTTATGCGTCCTTTTATATTCTAGCAAAAACTTAAAAATTAATAAGATTTGTCATCATCAAAAAGGGGGAGATTGTTGGAACCAAAGAAGTAGAAGCGTCTAAACCCTTAAAGTTTTGAAGATAACAAACTTATAAATGTTCAAATTTTTGCCAAAGGACTAACCTTGTCACAACAAACAAGCTTCTCTTTGTGGACTGTCCAGTAGACGTGCCAAAGAAGACTGTCTAGTAGACGTGTCAAAGACGACTGTCCAGTAGACGTGTCAAAGAAGACTGTCCAGTGAACTACTTAAGATGACCGTCCGAAGAACAAATTCAAATATTTGATGCAAGCTTCCAACGACAAATATTCAAACGGCTAAGTTTTATTGGAACGTCCAATTTACTTATGATAGTTTTCCTCGAAACTAACACATTACCACTTTTATGATCTAACGTTCAAATTGTTTGAAGCATTAAATGTAATTAGATTCTTTTTAGTGCAAAGGCGTAGCAAAACAAATAAAGCAAGTCAACTTATTAAGTTGCCATGCTGAATGAAGAATGTTCAGAAAAGCAAATCGGCAGCACAGTCCTGCACTTTCCTCTTTAGTGCAAGTCTAAAAGCTGCCACCTTGATCTTTCTGAAAGCATAGTTTACACGTCCCTCCTTGCAAAATGAAGTAAAAGTCTTCTACAACGGATCTTTTCCCTAAAGATTATATATATGCACCAAGGAAGAACAAAAAAAAGATATACGTGCCTGATGTAAAAATTTGTAGCGAACATAAAAACATCTATACATTTGATAGAAGCGTCTAGCGGACGATAGCAAAAATCTTGTAAAGATTTTCAGAGTGTTTTAAGCTTTATCTTTCAAATCCTCACTATGTGAGTTGATATCCTTGTAAAAATACTTGTCTGTGTTGTGAAAGCCTGAAGAGGCTTAGTGAAAAAGAATACTTGGGTTGGGCAATCTAGGGTGATTGCTGTGTAAAGCCTGAAGAGGCCACGAACAATACTTGTAACCTAAGGTTGGTTAGTAAACACTTTCTGGGTGAAGGGACTGGACGTAGCTCAGGTTGAGTGAACCAGTATAAAAACTTTTTGTGTTATCCTTCTCTTTATCCTTAAGCTTGAAAACATTTTTCATACTTATTTACTTGTTTTGAAAAAGTTTTAAACGCATAATTCAACTCCCCCTTCTTGTGCGCTTTTTCTATTTTAGCTTTATCCTTGGGTTAGCCCTAGGTTGTGTGCTTTGTTTATTTTTTTGGAGAAATGGTGGTCACGTTTTGTGTTGCTATTGTGTGGTCATGGGAAAGTTTTGCTTGGATGGTTTAAATTTTATGGTTAGGTCTAACTTTTACTTTTGCTCGTTATATAAAAACAAAGTTCTACTTTTGCTTGCAAAAGCTTGTAAATATGGGAATTATACCATGATCAATAATAATTGGTTGCCACTTTCCCTATGTTTCAAAAATGCAAAAGCTGAAGATTCAAAGTATAGAGACCCAACGGTAGAATAGAGAACCAAAGGCCCAAGAGATAGTTACTTTGGGACATCAAATAAGGGTTCTAACTACAAATTAATGGAAAAATCCATTAAAATAGATGAATGTCCTGCAGAAGATTTGTCAACTAAAAAGATCTTCCAGTGCTAAGGCTTCACTCGTGGGCTTGATAGAAAGATCTCCTTCATTAAGCATTAAGCGTAGGCATGTGAATAGAAGTGGTGTTAAGAGGAATCTTGAAATTGGCGAAAGTGGAAGGAGGAACAATATCGATGTAAGACCATTGTAATCCACTGTCAAGTGTTGTCGAAGCATATGCGCCAACTAGGTGATTATCGGATTCATTTCGTTGACGATGGTAATTGTAATTTGATATTCCATGTCCACCCTTGATGTATGCCTTCGATCTCTTCCTTTCTATATCCTAATTTGCCCTAAAGTACTTTTAGACACAGTTGGAATTTTAAATTAAAATAATATGTGTAATTTCTAGTTGGATAATACTTTTTTTATATTTATTTTAAATAGGTGTTACATTTGGTTCTTAAGGCCATTTGTAATGGCAGTTCTTAACATACATTTTTAACTCTAAGAACCGTTCTTCCATTGGAGCAAACCGACGTGGAGGACAGGTTGTAAGAACGGTTCTTGTACAAGAACCCGGAAGAACCAGTTGTTAATAGTAAAAAAATAAAATTTTAATCTCAAGTGGTAACTGATTTAAGAGGGAAGAAAACTAATTCACATCAAAACCCAAAAAATCCATATTCAACAACACCACAACACCATCGATCCATAATCAAATATTCCCAAAATTAAAAATCAGTAGGAAATAACGGTTCAACAATACAGATTACAACAAATGAAGAAATAAAAATTAAATTTAAAAATATGAAAAGGTTCTCATGCAAGATCTGCATAAAAGTTACATTCAGATGGAAGTTACGCAAGCAGATCTAGACCGCCGTCATTGTTCACTTCGAGAAGGGTAGGAAAGGATCGCCGTTCGCTTTAGGAGGGGAAGGAGAGGACCACCATCGTTCCTTTTGACAGAGATTGGAGAGCATCGGCGACGTTCACTTTGAGAGGGCTAGGAGGGTACCGTCGTCATTTGCCTAGACAGAGATTGGAGAGGCTCGACGCTGTTTGCTTCGCAATAGGAAGATCATTTTTTGCCCACCGTTGTTGGCTTCGAAAGAGGAAGATGTGAAATTGGGGGGTAAAGGTTAGGCGAGAGAGACAAGGAAGGGGGTAAAGAGGACGATGGTGTTGGAGAAGAGAAAAGGAAGGGGGAACCATGGGAGGCACATCCTGTGCAAGAGGATGCGTTTTGTGGAGAGGAAAGGGAAAATCGAGGGGTAGGGGTAGGCGGAAGGTCCCCTTTTTATTTTTTTACCGTTTGCCAATAATTCTTCGTGAAAGCTTAATTTTTTTAACATTACTTGTCATTCAATTTGATGGACATAGACGTAGAGTAGCTGTGCATTCGATTGTTTGCTAGAAATTTTATACGTTGAACTAAATTTTTTTTACCATTTGCTAGCACTATCACATAATTTTTTTACAATTTTTTTCGATTAAAATAGCACAAAATTTGGACATGTAAAATGCTATAAATAGTGCTATTGATCATCTTACTTTGCACAACATTCTTCAAACTCATTCTCAACTTCTCAATCTCAATTCTAAGTTTATTTCCTTTTGGCTAGATGGATCCTAATCAATTTAATTTTCACCCTTATTACAATTTCATGCCAAATTATCAATTTCCTCCTAATAGTGAAAATTCTCAAAATCATCCTTTTTTTCCTATGTTTCCACCACCATCAAATAACCCATCATTCAATCCACAAAATCTTCCTAGTAGTGAAAATTTTCAAAATCCTCCATGTTTTCCTATGTTTCCACCACCATTAAATAACCCAACATTGAATCCACCAAATTCTCAAAATCTCCCATTTTTCCCATGTTTTATAGGCCTTCAATGGGTACTAGTGGTGTAGAATCAACTAATGGAGAACTGGAAACACAAGTTCCACAATTTTTTACCCAAGTTGGCCTAGAAAACATTACACTTGATGAAGGAGGAGAGAACACTAGTAAAAAAAAGTCATGAGTCAAGTTTACAATGGAGGAGGACATGCTTCTCATTCAAGCATGGCTTAACATTTCAAAGGACACAGTTGTGGGCGTTGACCAAGAAGGGGAGAGTTTTTGGTTAAAAGCAAAAGAAAATTACAACAACTTTTGAGGGCATCTATAAGAAAGAGAAATTTCTTCACTAAAGCCTTGGTGGCATAAAATTAATGATGCTGTGCAAAAGTTTGTAGGGTGTTACAAACAAGCTGTTAAAAGGAGGAAAAGCGGGAGCTCGGAGAAAGACATCATCGCTAATGCATATACAATATTGTTTCAAGATGTAGGTGATCAATTTAGATTTCAGCATGCATGGGGATTATTGAAAGATGAACCTAAATGGATAGCATAATCAAATGAAAATTCTTCAAAAAGGACAAAGTATTCTACTTCTGGGGCTTACTCATCATCCTCTAACCTAAAGACGCCAACAAGTCATGAATTTGAGCCTACATCATTTTTGGTCCTCCTAATAGGAAGAAAGGCAACAAAAGGAAGAACAAAGCAAAAGTTGGTGAATATGAAGATAATAACAATTTTTTACTCTTTAGACAAATATTTTATTTTTTTGATTGTCTTCATTATACTGATAATTGAATTTTTTCCTATTTTTAAACAAAACATTTGATTATCATTTATTTTTTTAGTAATCTTTTCCATTTATAATATGTTAGTTCTATTTTAAAGGTTATAAATATTACAATTACCATCAAATAACTTTATTAGTTTTTCCATTATATTGACCTAAAAATTAAAGATTGTTTAAAATAAGCAGCATTATTTATTCTTTTTCCTTCTCTCATCCTAAACTAATAAATGTGAAACATTGAAATAAACCTTTTAGTTTAAAATGGGTTTAAAGTTAAAGTTATCAAACAACTACTAAATTAGAGTGGAGACATGCACCAATCATTTTTGCTTTAATTTAAAATAATTTTTAAGTCAAAGAAAAAGTTAGACTAAACATAACTATATGTTTAATGTATTTTATTTTGAAAAATAATCACTTATTTTTATTAATTTTGTCAAAAGGATTTTTGAAAAATAAATAATTATTTTCTAAAATATAATCATGTACAAAAATTTAGATGTATTGATTTTTTTTTTCGATATTTTTCTCTTCCTCCTACTTACTTTAATTCACTCCAAGGTCGGTGAGTGGAGAATATTACCCACAGTGTGTGCAAGATCCCCTTTTTCAACCCCACATTGTTACTGAAACACCGTTTTCCTTCCCACATTGCATCGATTAGAGTCCTGTGAGAGCATGAATCGTTGCCTTAAGTCCTTTCCCCTTCTCGATACGGTTTCTCCATGTTTGGTTGCCCAAATCAAACATCGATATTTGCTGGAGTTCCTAAAGACGTCCAACTAATGCTGGATGTCGTATCTGTCGTTGCTTGTGAAAGTTTGACCCAAAGCCAGCACTAGAGACGACTTTATTTGTGGTTCTATGATATGCTACCGCAAGTGTACGATATCGTCCTAGTAATAAATATCGTTCTCTCCATAAGGATTGTGTGTTTGGCTTTGTAATTATCGCAATTTAATTAAAATTAAACAAAGAGAGTTTAATTTGGGAATTTAGGTTTTTAGGGTAAAAGTAAAATAATTAAGAATTGAAAATTCAATTAAGCAAGCAAATAAAATTGATAATGATTTAGTAAGAGAAAACTTCTAAGATTGAGGTTCACCCTATGACGCTTACTAAATTAATTCTCTTATTACGTGCTTCTACTTGTTCTTCCTGAGGGTGAATTAACCTAAGATACCCTCTGTTCCCTTTCAAGATACGGAGGGGTATCTAATCAAGTTGGCCTCGTACTTTTGTGGTGGTTGTGTTTAATTAGATCCAATGAGCTCTTTGTCAATTCAATTAATCCCCAAAGGTTTCACCTACTTTCATGGTTTAGATCTAGGTTTCTTCCCTATAGTTCCGGTACTTAAGTTTACCTTTCGGTACTTCTCCAAATCCCTAAGGTTATGTAAAACATGACCAATTCATTTCACAATAAAGAAAATTAATACAGAAAAAATCAAGAAAGGAACAAGAATCACACAAGGATAAAAGGAATCAATTCATTAAATGTTCATAGGGCTATGCCCAATCCTAGAATAAAGATGACTACTCACACATAACCATAGAAAACAAACAATAAGAAAAGAGAAAACATTCAAATCCGGGTAGAGAAAGAAGAGAAGATTGAAATCCCAAGTTCTCGCTCTAAGCCATTAAGAACCAAGGTTTGGACCTCTTTTCCTAAGCCTAAGTAGTCTATATAAGTCTCAAATTACAAAAGGGTTCAAGCCTAAACTAAAAAGAAACAAGAAAACAAAGATAATCCATGTTAGTAGCATCACGGGTAGCCTGTGGCGCTTTCTGGTAGCTCCTGTGGTGTTTTCTAAAATCTACCATGGGCATGGCACTTGCCATGAGCAGCCTGTGGTGCTCTCTAGTTGTGGGATTTACATTTTTCTTCAAGTGTAAATGCTTTATGATCCCTTCCTTGCTTGAATAAAACTTTAACAAATTCTTCATTGCTCTTCCTTGGTTTCAAATCACTCCAAGTCTAGATGTTTAAGCTCCAAAGCCATATCAATTCATGCTCCACTTTTCCTAAAATCCACAAACAAACACAAAAGTACACCTAAAGCATTCTAAGTGATCAAATGAAGGAAATAAAGGAAATTAGTTCTAAAACTATTCCTAGTAAGCTAAAATGCATGCAAACCTACATGGATTAAGATGCAAAATATAGTATAAAATGCGACGCATGATTCTCGAAATTCAACGTTGCTTGTGACTGGAAGCAACATTGTGTTCCTCTTTTTGGAAAGTTTGCAATAATGTTTTCGTTGTGATTCTATATGGTGACGACAAGATAGTGTTTGTAGTGTAATAGCTTTTTCCCCTTAATGGAGTAAGTTGAACTAATTTTGGTAACAGCGGGTTAGCGGAAGGTTCTTAAAAGTGTTTATGTGTGTCTTGATTATGCATGAATTACCACTACTTTGATGTAAATTGTTAGGAAACAAGTAAGAAGAATCGTGGCATAGGTAATTGATTTGTTATTGAATGTATAATAGAAAAATATCCTTTGACTATTTTTTGGTAAACAATGAAAGAAGTAGATCAATAGAAGCAATTGTTAATGGATCAAAAAAGAAATGAAAATACTGGATAAGCAACAGTTGGAGGGATTACAACCTTATTTCCAACTGAAGACGTCTGTTTTGTTGCTCATGTGCTTCTGCTTTGATGTGTAGACATCAGTAACTAGAGGTAGCAAATACTTTTTTTGAATATAAAAGTACTCCTTCACTTAACGAGTTAGCATGAATATGAAGTAGCCAAGCAGTGCACCACTTACGAAAGGATTAGTCTTTCTATTTATGAGTCTACAATGCTACAGTATAGTTACTAATAAATTAAAAGTGATTAATTTTTTGCCTACTGAAGAATTTTTTTTATTAACATTGATCCAGTTTATTAAATTTATTATTTTCCAGTTTACATTGACAAATCATTAGAAATAGTTTAATTTTCACAACATTTAAGGTTTCTTTCATGACATACAAAACACCACATTGGTAGGGAATTAAAATCAACCATAAAAAAGGATGTTTATATAAATTTTATTATTCCATCCTAAATTAAATTGGACTTAGTGTATCTAATGCAGACTGTGATTCTTTGGGGCAGGGGGTGTGTGGGGGAGAAGAACAAATAAACAAATGGATGACCAAAATATTGCTATGTGGGAAGTTGCAAGCAATTTCATGTACAAATATTGAAGTATAAAGATAAGAAAGTAATCACATTGTACTTCACTTTCAGTAGTCTTCATTATCTCCAAATGTAAAAACAAAAGCATCTGTAGCCATGGCCTTAAACTCACTTTCTATGCTGGGTAGCTCGAGACTTGACATTGTTCTTCTGTCAATGTTACTTTTTGCCTCACCAGCACTATGAATTGGTGTAGATTTCTTGTTTCCCAACGAAACTTGTTTTGTTTCATGTGATAAATTTGTAATTTGATTTGAAATTTTGTTTGATTTGGAGACTTTGGTGTCATTTGTAACTGTTTCAACTACTTTAGAAGGCACTTTATGTTGCTTGCTTCTTGAAGAAGTAGATTACTCTGCCTCACCATCTGAAAACACATTATCTTTATCATGACTCTCTGATTTTTCTTTACATTCAGTGTAAGGGTGCTCCTTTCCACTGAGGCAGGACTGTTACTTAAACTATCATCTGATTTCTTTGTAGTAGTTTTAGGTTTGGAAGTTACAACATTGCCATTATAATCCACAAGCACAACCTCAACGATAAATCTTGGATAAGGCAATTTTCTTCGCTAAAAGTCCATATCAATAAAAATACACAGTTTATTACCAGATCAAATTGTGAATGACAAACATGGAAACGCTACATAATAGAAGCTAGACCATTTTCTACTATCACCAATAACCACAAAAACTTACATTGTCAAAGCCATCGAGATCACTTGTGTTCAATACTTTCCTATTTTCTGTCATAGTTGTGTTCAACCAAGAGAGAAAAGAGCAAGATATTTCAGTTCAACATAAGACTGGTAGCGAAGGGAATTGATCAATGATGAAAAAAATTAATTAATACCAGTAAAAATTTCCGTAGCGATTATGAAAATGGATTTTGAAGTCCCTAGCCAACTTTATAAAACTAGGCTCTCCAGGCAAAGCTAAGACCATCACTCCCTTCTTTGGCGCACTAAACCAAAAATCTTCTGGCTACAAATTGTGAAAGCTCAAGTCACAGAAATCCTCTATACTTGAAAAAAAAGGGCAACAAAGACACAACTTTTGAACAACAATTCAATCAAGTATTTAATACATTGACACCATATTATTAACGAGGCACACCAAAAGATCCTTGGTTCTCGAATGCTTTTTGGTTGAGAACAACACAGCTAGACATTAGAAATGGGTTAGAGTCGATAGCAAATAGGGCACTCTGTAGAGACTAAGATATCACATTCCACCCTTTCAAAGGGGTTAGTTGTTAGTCAATTCTTGACACAAACAAAGCAGGTCATATACAAAATATATATCTAGTTATCACTATTAATAACTAATAAAGCATACAATACTTTCATTTGTAGCATAAAAGAACATGCACAAAAGAGGTAGATGTTCTCCTTGCTTTTCTCGCACTCACAGCTCTCCCCTAGAAACACCTAAATTAAAACAAGGATATGCCTTCTCAACTTATACTTAAAGATTTGAGTGCATACTATATGGCTAAACAATATATAAAACACACCATAACAGAAATAAGGACAAACTTAATTGACTAGTAAAAAAGAGTGTAAATATCAACAACCTAATCAAGAAAAGGAATAACAATAACATGACATTATAAATCTACTAACAGAATGGTCATGGACTATAAGCAGCAGGGGAAATTTTAGTACAAGAATGTCAAGCATACCACTATGATCTGAGACAATTATAGAGGGCCTAATTAATCTAGTAAGGGAATTTGTGAAGCTGAAATCCCTTAAGCATGCACCTATATAGACTATGATGTCAGTATGCACATTAAGACTGGTAAATAGTGAAGTCTTGGCTAGTAAATACTTGTGAGCAGGTTGGTTTTCGCCATTCAAGTAAGTCAAGACTCATTCAAAATATTTGACATGCCTCTACATAAAATAGTAAAACATAAGAAATTAGTAACTATAGTAATAACTCTAGAATCTCTAATTTTCCACCTAATTAACACATTGCAAAGCAGAACTTACAATTTGGGGATATGCTAGTTAATCAATCACATGTAGCGATGTCAAAATGGGTACAACACGCCAGGTCAACTTGCATAACCTGATAAAACTGGTTAGGTTGGGTTATGCAGTTCAGCCCTCCAACCCGCATAACCCAACCTGTTTAACCTGCCAACCTAATGGGCCAAATGATGGGTTAGGTTGGGTTGGCCTGTTGGGTTGACTTTTTCTTTTTCTTTTTTAGCTTGAGCCTTTGAGTTCAGATTGTATTATAACTCATGTAATATTTGAGATTATTGCTTCTTTTTATTTAAATATGTCATATGTGAAGTCCTAAGACAAAAAAAGAAAATTTTTGTAGCCATTAGAATTTAGGACAAATAAAAATTGTTACATAAAGTTTATGATGAATTGATCATTTCTTAAGTATTAAGTAGGTTTTTTATTTACTAGTTTTATAACATTTTTTCTCTTTTTTAATTTTATATTTGATCATAAAATTTGAAAAAAATTAAGGCAAAAAAAATTAAACGACTTATAGTTTTTTTTCATAGGTTGTTGGGTTAACCCAACCTAACTTGCCAACCCGCCACGAGTTGGGTTGGGATTTCCAACCCAATTAAAAAACAAGTTCAACCTAACCCAACCTATTTTTTGGCAGGTTGAGGGAGGGTTGGGTCGAGTTGACCCGTTTTGACACCCCTAATCACATGGACTAGCCAAGACAGAAATGAAATTCGTTATAGACCACCCTTTTTATTTGCATCTTTGATATTTGGCAAGTTCTTCGCTGCTTCTAAGAATCTCTTATTCTTAATCATCAATGCCTCCTCTAAAGCACAATGATACATAGTTGTTTAACTCAATAGAACATAATAGTACTGGAAGGGGAAACTTTTGTCCTCTTCTATTAACCCAAAATAGTTTAATGCGTGGAAAGTGGAAACCAAAACCCAAAACTAGGTAGCTAGTCAGCCCACAAAAGAGAAACCAATAAAAATAGTAAAAGAAGACTGACTATACAAGTGAATCACAAAAACTCCCTTCCTAAAAGGTAAAACGAAATAATGGCTTCATGCATGGTACTAGGTATACCACAACAGCGCTTTCCACAAAGCTCAATGCTATAAATATAAACACGATCCCCTTTCCCTTCCCGATTGCCAGCCAACATAAAATAAAAGTACTTAACCCAAACAACTTTTCCCTCAACTCATCCTAACCAAACACTACTCACCGAATACCAAAAATCAATTCAATCCCTAACAAATGATAATTATAATGAAAGCATAACAAATAACTATAATAAAATGCACAAATTAACTCAAGCAACTAAAAGAAAGGATGAAAAAAATGAAAAAAAAAACCTCTCTTTGGTTTGGTGACAACCTTGACAAGTTGTAGTGAGTGCATTCTTCCTCCTCCTCAGGAAGGGAAAGACCTCAGTCAATCCCCATCTCTAAGATCCTCCCATCGGTGTGTGAACACCCAATTTTATTTGGGTAATTGTAGTTTTTTTTTAAAATAATTAAAAAGTGAAAAATAATAATTATGTTAAATATGTTTTTTTTTTCTTTTCATGTTGGGCTAAAATTATCATGGATGGTAACTAACTAAAAATATTAAATTTTCTTGTTAAATTAAAAGTTTTAAGCCCATGACCATACATATTCATTCATAATGGTACTTCAAGAGTTCATCATGATCATAGAAAATAAATACAAGATAAATAATAATAATGAAAGGAAGAGAAGAGTCAAAAAAAGGAAATAGTTACAAAATTCCTATTGAAGATGGGGTCATAAATAGAGAAAAGAAAATAAAAGGGTGGAGAAATTGTTAGGAATGGATATTGGGTTTTGGCTTATAAATAAGGATAAGGGGGTGGAGCTGTTAAGGGGAGAAAAAGAGAGAGGAGGGAAGAGAGAAGAATAAAAGAGTTATGGGGAGGCAAAATTAAGAAAAGCAAGAGTTGAAGAGATGGGAAACAAAGGAGAAGAAAAAAGTGAGGTTGAGGGAAGAAGAGAGGAAGACACTGTTAGTGAGAAGGTTCCAGAGGTATTTCATCCTCTTTTATACTTTGTTATGGATTAAATCCTCTACTTCTTTATTATTCATTCCAACGTTTGGTTGCTCTGTATAATTGAATCCTCTCATATAGTGATGCCTCTGTTCTCTTTGATTCTGTGACTGTGTTTTCTCTGATGATTGAACCTCATTGAGACAACAAATGATGCAACTCACGTCCATAGTGGTAGCAAAAGCCTTCTCTAGTTTTTTTTTTTTAATCTAACTGATGCACTAATTTCTTGGTTTCACTTAACTCTCAAAATCACGAGCATTACACAATGTACACGCTAGTGCACTAATTTCAATTTTATTTCAAAATCACAAATACATACACAATACATTGTTTTGTTTTCTTCTCAAAATCACTACAATATACAAAGATATGCACATATATCGGTCCCTTATTGCTTTTCGATCCTCATAAACCTGCATTTCTTATTCATTCTTCCATAAGTCCAAGACACATCAATCTTCAAATACAAAATAAAAATGTGAAAATGAAAATTAAAAATAAAAAGAACCAAGAAAATCAATAAAGCATTCGGTTCCCTTCGCCTATTCCTCACATTGGTCATTACGCGAGATGCTTCAGTCGTAAAGTGAAGCAATGTTGGCATCATCTCTTGAAGTTTATCTTCCTCGTACCTCTGCCTTGTCGGAATGGCGAAGACGCCTTCTCCCCTATCTCTCGTCGCTGTAGTGGTGAGGGTTCGTTCAAGCCACCTTTGCAAGGGTTTTTGTCACCGCAAGTCTGCAACTGCATCGCCTCTACCATGTCGTAGACGAAGTTTAGCTCTGCATCCATCAAATCATTGTCACTGGAACTAGAGCTTGTGTTTTGGGTTTAGGTTGCTGGCTTGGAAATTTTTCCCTTAGGGCAGTATAGTGACATTGAGCAAATTCGCCCTTAGCTTTGCTCGTTGGGGCTGTGCTCAATAATGGGCTTGGCCCACATCATGCATCTATTTTTTTTAAAAAAAAGAAATAAGAAAGAGGAACCTTCCCCTTTTAGTAAAATGCTTGACCTGCGTGATTTCTTCTCTTCATATTTTTTGGTCCATTTGTTTTTCGATTAAAAGGAAAATACAAAAAGAAGACATAATTAAATGTTGCTAACGTAATTACAATGAAGGTTTTTTGCGTATTCTTTTTTTTTCTTTTGGTTTTTGGTAAAACGTTAATAGTTGAAATATTTATTTGTTGGAAAAGTGATATATTTTTTTTTATTTGTTTGTTACTAATGTAATAAAAGCTTCTATTGTCTCTCTTGAATGTTGTTTTTAATGTGAAATTAATTAATAAGTTATTAACTAATAAGTTTTCTTTAAATAATAAAAATAATTAAACTTAATAATGGTCATTTTAGATGCACTTATTTTTTTTAATAAGTATAATGTGTATAATACAAATCCTTTAATAAAAGCATAAAATAAAGGTTTTAATGATGGTCATTTTGGATACACTTCCTATTTGACTATTATGAAAATCTTAAAAGGTGAAATGATAACCATTTTGGATGTACTTCCTATTTGGTTATTAAGTAAGCCTTTTAAAAAATATTAAAAACTAAAATAACGAACATCAACCAACAAAATATTCTTCTACCAAAGAATTACAGTGAGTCTGATTTCCTCATTGCACTAGAGGATATGTAGGAGTAGGGGCCCACTCCTGTCAATCTCAAAAACCATAAAAATAAAATAGTAATAATAATCTTTTTTTAAATAAAATAAATCTATAATTAAATAAAAAATATATAAAAAATAATAGGATTAATAATTTTATAAGCAAGAGGATAAGACAATTAATATTTTCACACATCAAGTTAAAGGGTAACCGTTTTTATAACGGACGTCGTAGGGTGCTAAAACCTTCCCTACACGTAATTGACTCCCGAATCCATCTTTGGTTCAAGACCAGTTTTTTAGGATTTTTCCATGTTGTCCCTTAATAAACTATGGTGGCGACTTCTCTGATTTTATATCTTTTTTTGCCATTCTGTCGTGATCCTGGTTGCGACACTGTGTAAATATCATTAACCATAAACTTACCACCAAAAGTATCCTATACACTCTTCGAACTTCAACTAGATCAGCATTTGTAACACACTCACTTTGAACAATGTCGTACCACTGCCAGAAACTGAGAAAGGCCAATAGGTCACGCTCTCGCAAGACTTTGATCGAAAATTGAATGGTACCCTACAGTTGATAAGGGGCAAGGGTTCACGCTTCGGCAAGACTTCGATTAGGGTCCACGTGGAATTTTTCTTTAAAATGAAAACATATCGCATAATCGGTTTTGTCATTGGATATCCCAGCTCTTGATTTTGCAATAAGTATATTGAATGGTCATGAAACATCACGCACACACGACACTCTTTCCTCTTGGTTCCCAACTGGCACTAACTGTTGCAAACCCAAATGGCAAGGTGACTCATGCGACATCAACACCAAAACATATCGTGTCAACAACCTCGACCTCTCCAGGGTTGTGTAGATAGCAAGGCCATTGAGGCACTTGCCTTAGGCTTCATTGAGAATGCAAGTATCAATAATGTACACAATAGTTATAAAATTTGTGTTATGTTTTAATGTTTTTTAATAATTAATCAGTGAGAGAAATAAATAATTGAGAGTGTAAATAGAAAGTATAGAACTCTGAATCGCAACACACACATGCACGCACATGCAACACACGCACGCATATGTGCGCCTATATATACACATATATACATATATGTGTGCACACATGTAGATATATAATTTAATATTTTTACTTCAAATTTATTGCAACAAAATACTTGTCATATTGAATATTTTTTATACATAGTATAATAGTCAATTTCTATTATTAAGATTCTATTTGAATAATTTTTACAATATGAAACCAAGTGTATTGTAATTAATATTTATTATATTAAGTTTTTATAAATTTTTTTGTCTTAGACCTCCAAATTCCGAGGCACGACCTTGGACCTCTCCCACTTTAACCTTCCCCGACCCTACTCGATTCCCCCCTCCATCACCAAACTTCTCTACGTCAAACTTCTTCTTATTACTTGCAATCCCAACCTCGTCGACCCAATCCCCTCGGCCATTGCCAAACTCACCAAACTTTGTTATCTTTATATCATCCACATCAGCGTCTTTAGCTAGATACCTTATTTCTTGTCCCAAATCAAAACCTTCCTCATCCTCAACTTCTACTACAACACCCTCTTCGGCAACCTCCCTTCTTCCCTTTCTTCTCTCCCCAACCTCCTTTTAATCTTCTTCGATGGCAATCGCATATCCAGCGTCATCCTGGACTCGTTCGACTCCTTCTCGAATTGGTTCACGTGGATTTCGCTCTCCCGCAACCACTTCACCGGGAAGATTTTGTTGACGCTAGGGAAGTTGGACCTAGCATTCGTGGACTTCTCTCAGAATATGCTGGAGGGATGGAGATGTGTCTGTGCTGTTTGGGTCAAATAAGAAAAACACATTCATAATAAATCTGGTGAAGAACTTGCTGGCTTTTGATTTGGGGAAAGTAGGGTTGTCAAAGAACTTGGAGCGCTTGAATCTTAGGAGCAACTGTATCTATAGGACGTTGCCTTAGGGACTCACGATAGTTAAGTATTTGAAGACGTTCAATGTGAGCTACAATAATCTATGTGGTGAGATTCTGCAAGGTGGCAAGTTACAAAGATTTGATGTGTCTTCCTATGCTCATAACAAGTGCTTAGGTGTCTCTCCTTTCCTTGCCTGCACTTAATTAGGGAGTTTACACTTGATGTGCTAAAAATACGCTCAAGGGCAAGCATACCTTTATCGCAGTAGTAACAAAAGGACGTGAGTCTAGATATCGAACCCAAATGACTAAATGGTGATTACCAATTTCCAGAGATTCTATATTGTTTAGGTAAAATTAAATAGGTACTGGGTTGATTCAATAATGATAAACGTGAAATATAAATTGTAAAACAAACAATGGTAAGTAGAGAAAAATTCAAAAAAAGATAGGCTTAGGGTTGTGGTTTCCTTCGTGCTCTTAAGTTCCTTCACATCTAATTCTAATTGAACCTCTTACTATTCGTCAATTACCAATATTCCCCTATGGATTTTATTGTCAATTGTTGGTCATAAATTGCAATAGTTCTTTCTAAGTTAATTTCTCAATTGATTATGTGAGAAATTAAAACCCTAGGAAGGCATGGGGAATAAAAGGGGAGGATTAAATTAATTATTTAATCCAATTGGAAATTAGGAATGAAGGTTGATCATACGACAAAACCTAATTTGATTACCTTATACGTCTACCAATTAATTGCAGTACGGGCGCCATTCAATTAATCGATTTGAAGCATATAAGAGATGATTAATTTCAAGTAAGAAAATAAAAATAGTAGAGCAATCTAATTGACTAAATAGAAACAAGAATTCAATTAAAATTAAACATTTAGGGGTTCCAAATACTAAGTACACCACAACCCTAACAAGAAAATTAGCTACTCATGGCAAGAGGAGATATTATAATTTTAAAGAAATACATCAAAGGGTTTTTCTCCAGTTTTTGACTCTGAGTATCCTATTGCCCTTCAAGAATCTTTCTCCAAAAGCTAAAGACCCAAAAAAAAGGAAGAATTCCGAAAAGAATTGAGATAAGATAGGGATCCCGTCTTGTGCTTTGCTCCTTGCTATTTGTAATATAATTTTAGCATTTTGAAGTAGAAGACTTAACCCCGATCCATTCTGCACAATCTAGGCCCATTAAAAATTTAAATAAAATTAAAACTTGGACCTCAGACCTGCCCAGTGAGGTTGGGAACCCGCTGGGCAATTTTTCGGAATTCACTTCGCTTTGATGCTGGGCGGGTTGGTCTAGGCGAGCTATCCTACCCACCCGGCAGAATACCTCCAGGGTAAGTCTCGCCCGGTGGGCCTTGGTCCTACCCGCCCGGCAGAATACCTCCAAGGTAAGGCCCGCCGGGCGGGTGCAACTTTGTGCACTCCGTTTTGTACTTCAAGTCTCCTTTTTGGCTCGTTCTTATGCTTATAGGCTTCTTTTAAGCCCACTTGATAAGTATATTACTCTTCTATACCTGTGGACTAGATTTCTTTTCTTTGCTCAACTAACTTCCTACATTAAATTCAACAAAATTAAGGCAATTAATGTAATTTTAAATAAAAAATTTAGAAACAGACATCACATGAAATCCTTTATTAATGGTCTATTTTCTCAAAAATTTCCAATGAGTTAATGCAAAAATCATGTGAACTTGCTCTATAAATCTACATAAATATAGATTTATCACAACCCCAAACTTAAGATTTTTCTTGTCCTCAAGCAAGAAATAACTTGCACAAAAGGGTTGAGCATATCCTTCAGCCTTAATTCAAATACAATTTCAATCAATCACAATTAACAGTTGCCCCTTTCTTTTAGAACAGTCTCACACATATATTTAGTCAACTCAGTCTTAAGAGTCATAATTACCTCCAAAAATAAAACAAGTTAGCACAAAATAGTAAATCTTCTGCTTGTACTCTCTACCTGCTTTACTTTCCTCAGGATTAAGTGTTTTCACTCAACTCACCAAAATTTGGGTTTTGTTTACACTCAACATCATCACATATTATTCCTACCATATGCTTGACAAGAATCTAAAATTAATATTACAAAACAAGTGCACACACTCAAGAGGTCTTTCTAGGTTGTAATGGGACTAGGGTCATTGGTGGGTAAAAATATTTAGAACTAGGCTAAGCAATTGAAATTAAGGGACTATCATAGGCATCGTCATAGTCGTTTCATCACTATTATTCATCCCTTGACATTAATATTTTGTGCTTGCCAAGTTTTCAACCCCATTTATTTACGGTAACATAAAATATAAACATAAAGAAAATTGTACTTCTTTTCTTCTTCTTCTTCTTCTTTTGTCCTTTTCTTTTTATTCAACTTTTTTTTTTAACTATATAGATTTGTAAGAAGAAAAGTTTAATGTTACTGTACCCTACCCCAAACTTAAGTCGTTGCTTGTCCTCAAGCAACCCCAAACTTAGAATTCAGCCACAAGTAGCATGTAAAAGCAGATGTCTTAATTCCAATTAAGAGGGACAAAATTGTTTTTCACTTTTAGGCTTGTAAAGAGGTAATTTAAAGAACAAATGAAATAAGGCTCAAGGGGGCTAGCAAAGGGTGATTATACAGGGTGGCTAAAATTTGGCCCTGACTTAAAAAGAAGAAATGTGCCTCTATCATATGTGTGTGAACAAATCAAGCAAGAAAAATAAGAATCAAGTCAAGTTCTGAAGAAAATAACATGCAAAGAAGAAAACACACCGAATAAAAAATATTTGTTTAGGCCCAATTCTCACACATGGATGAGAGTAAAGAAACCATAAAGCACAGACAGATTCAAGGCTAGCAAATGTTAATAGGCAATACTGTAAAGGGTCATGTGTATCAAATTGTGAATGACGTATAAAGTGGAGTGACAACTAAATTTATAGAGCATACAGTAGCAAGCAACAGTCAATAATGATGATAAAATAAGAGATGAAGCAAAGGCGTCATATAGTCATTACATGAACACACAGAAAATGGTTCAATACAGCAAGCTAATAGACATGAAAAAAATAAGAAAGTAAAAAGATAAGGAAAGACTTGTCTAGAGTACAACCTAATCCTTACAACTGGAGACAGCCATCAGTAACTGCCTCAATAACTATCATCAACATCATCTCCAGAAGTCTAAAATGTTGTTGCAGCTGTTGCAAATATTTGGAACATGCCCTTAAAGTACTTAAACAACCAAATTAAGTGAAAAAGCACCAATAAAAAAATTGGAAAGAAAAAAAATAAAAAAATAATAAAAAATAAAAAGAGAAAGAAGAACACAACCTCAAATGTAGACAATTAGAGTAAATGGGAAAGAAATTCATACCTTTAAAGGAGAAATAAAACACTACAGGTTGCCTCCTGGAAGTGCTTGTTTAACATCGCGAGCTTGACAGAACCCAAGAGTATCAACTCTTGAGAAGAGTGATGTATTTCACCTAGAGTAAACCTTCCTCATAGTGCTTCACTTGGTGCCCATTTACTTTAAAGGTGGTGCCATCCTCCTTGGCCACTTCCACCACACTATAAGGAAACACTTGGGTCACTACAAACGATCCATACCACCTAGATCGCAATTTACCTGGGAAAAGGCGCAGGCGCAAGTTATAAATAAGAACTTTTTCTCCCACATGGAACTCGCGACTTTGTATGTGCTTATCATGCCACCTTTTAGTCCTCTCCTTATACAGCTTAGCATTTTCATAAACTTCAAAACAAAGCTCATCCATCTCATTTAGCTGTAGTAGCCTATTTTTACCTGCAAGCTCAGAATCAAAGTTAAGAAACTTAAGGGCCCAAAGTGCCCTGTGTTCTAGCTCAACAGGAAAATGACAGTTTTTTCCAAAGACTAATCTATAAGGAGACATGCTAATGGGAGTTTTAAATGCAGTTCTATAAGCTCAGAGCGCATCATCCAATTTTAAAAACCAATATTTTCTGGATACACTCACGTTCTTTTCTAAAATTCTTTTCAACTCCCTGTTAGAGATTTCCACCTACCCACTGGTTTGTGGGTGATAGGGAGTAGCCACCTTATGTATCACACCATATTTGCTCAAAAGATTGTCAAATTGCTTATTGCAAAAGTGTGTGCCACCATCACTAATAATTGCTTAGGGTGTGCCAAAACGGGTAAAAATATTTTTCTTTAAGAATTTTACAACACTCTGAGCATCATTAGTGGGAAGGGCTACAGCTTCCACCCACTTAGAAACATAGTCCACAGCAACCAAAATGTACTCATCATTAAAAGATTTGGGAAAAGGACCTATGAAGTCTATTCCCTACACATCAAACAAATCACAGACAAGCATGTTGTTTTGGGGCATCTCATAACGCTTAGAAATATTTCCAACTCTTTGGTAGCTATCACAGGCCCTTACAAAATTATAAGAATCTTTGAAAATAGTGGGCCAATAAAAACCACACTGTAGTACTTTGTAGGCAGTTCTAGTTGGCCCAAAGTGCCTCTAGCTTCCTTAGAGTGGCAATGAGTAAGGATAGAATTTACCTCATCAAAAGGAACACAACGTCTTACCATGCCATCACCACATACCTTGAACAAGTAAGGGTCATCCCAAAAGTAATGATTCACATTAGAGAGCAGCTTCTTTTTCTCCTGGTAGGTGTAGTTTTCTGGAAAGACCTTGCAAGCAAGGTAATTCACTATATCTGCATACCATGGAGAGGGAAAGATGTGAGAAACAGCTAGGAGTCGTTCATTAGGAAACAACTCCTTTATCTCTCCTTTATCAGCAGGTTGCATCACACTGTGGTCTAGGCGGGATAGGTGGTCTGCCACCAGATTCTCTGAACCTTTCTTATCTCGGATCTCTAAGTCAAACTCTTGAAGGTGGAGTATCCATTTGATCAATCGGGGTTTAGCATCCTGTTTATTCAATAAAAATCTAATAGCAGAGTGGTCAGTGTAAACAATAACTTTAGACAGAACTAAATAATGCCTAAATTTATCAAAAGCAAACACTACTGCTAGCATCTCTTTTTCTGTGGTGGTGTAATTTTTCTGGGCTTCATCCAGAGTACGACTGGCATAATATATGGTGTGGAACACCTTATCTTTTCTTTGGCCCAAAGCTGCCCCCACAGCAGTGTCACTGGCATCACACATTAGCTTAAAGGATATAGACCAGTCGGGGGCAACCACCACAGTAGCACTAATAAGTCTCTCTTTTAGTAAGTTGAATGCCCTTAGGCACTATTTAGAGAATTCAAAAGTGGCCTCTTTGGCCAGGAGGTCTGTCATGGGTTTTGCAATTTTAGAAAAATCTTTTACAAACCTCCTATAAAAACTTGCATGTCCTAAAAAACTTCTAACTGCCTTTACAGAATTGGGCGAAGGTAATTTTGCAATCACCTCTACCTTGGCAGGATCAACCTTAATGCCTCTAGGGGACACCTTATGCCTCAATACAACGCACTCTTGCACCATGAATTGACATTTTTCCTAATTTAACACCAAATTGGTGTCCCTGCACTTTTTTAGAACCAAATTTAGATTACTCAAGCATTTATCAAAAGAGGAACCAAACACAGAAAAGTCATCCATAAATATTTCGATGCAATTCTCAATTAAATCAGAAAATATTGTCATCATGTATCTTTGAAAGGTGGCAGGAGCATTACATAACCCAAAAGGCATCCTCTTATATGCAAAAGTACCATATGGGCAAGTAAAAGTGATTTTTTTCTTGATCTTGAGGTGCCAATGGTATTTGCATATAACCAAAATACCCATCCAAACAACAGTAAAAGGCATGTCTCGCTAATTTTTCTAACATTTAATCAATGAAGGGGAGAGGGAAATGGTCCTTCTGGGTGGCTTCATTTAACTTCCTATAATCAATGCACCTCCGCCACCCAATGGTTTTTCTTACCGCAATTAATTCCTTCTTCTCATTCTCCATGACCATGGTGCCTCCTTTCTTAGGGACACATTGGACTGGACTTACCTATTTGCTATCAGAGATAGGGTAAATAATGTCTGCATCTAGCAACTTTATCACCTCTCCTTTGACTACCTCCTTTATGTTGGGATTCAGACGATGCTGAGATAGTGCTCGGGGCTCATAGTCCTCCTCCATGTATATCCTATGGGTGCACACTATAGGATTGATGCCCTTGATATCATGGATTGTCCACTCAAAGGCTTCTTTGTTGTCTCTCAAAACTCGCAACAACTTTTCCTCGATGGTATCAGATAATCCTGCAGCAATAATCACGGGCAAAGAGGAAGGAGGATTAAGAAAAACATATTTTAAGTTAGAGGGAAGCGGTTTCAATTCCAGCACATGAGCTTCCTCAATAGAGGGCTTAGGCTTTGGCCCATTACCCCTCTCCAACTCTTCAAACCCTTGATTTCTCCAAGGTTTGGTACTTTGGTGAGCTTGAAGAAACATCAACATCTCTTCTTGCTCAGCACATACATTCCAGACTGAGTCCTCTAGAATGAGAACTCTTTCCAGGGGGTCCCCTATCCCTACTCCTGGGAGAACACTACCCACCAGTGCCTCTGTCACATCCTTTGCTTGCATAAAGTTGCAGGAGGTAAAAGAAGAAGGGTTCTTTAAAGAATCAAACACCCTGAATATCACCTCCTCATCACCCAGTCTCAAAGTCAGTTTTTCCTGCCGGACCTCTATCAATGCATCTCTAATGTTAAGGAAAGGTCGCCCCAACATGATAGGGACTTTCTCATCTTCTTCTATGTCTAACACTACAAAATCAGCAGGGAAGACAAACTTATCCACCTTCACTAGTACATCCTCTATTATCCCCCTTGGATAGGAAATGGATCTATCTGTAAGCTGAAGAGAAATGTTAGTAGGCTGGGGTTCTTGCATCCCCAGTTTCTTAAAAACAGAAAAGGGCATCAAATTAATACTGGCCCCCAAGTCACACAATGCTTTTTCAAAATAAGAGGTGCCTATAGTGTAGGGAATTGTAAACTCCCTGGGTCTTCAAGCTTAGGGGGCAACTTTTTAAGCACCACAGTTGAACATTCCTCATTGAGTTGCACTAGCTTAAAGCCTGCTAATCTCTTTTTGTTTGAAATAATTTCTTTTAAAAATTTGGCATATTTAGGCATTTGAGCTATTGCCTTAACAAATGGAATGTTTATGTGCAATTTCTTAAAAATTTCTAGGAATCTCAAAAATTGTTTATCTTTTTGCTCATCTTTCAATCTACGGGGAAAAGGAGCACATACCTTTTCTGGCTCAGAAATCACAATACCTTTTTCTCTTTGTTCAGCATGACTCTCCTTAATGAGAGTCTTATCTCCTGTCTGTGGTGGTGCCTACTTCTCTTTTCTGGTTGGCCCCTCCAATTATTTCCCGCTTCTAAGAGTAATGGCCTTCACATCTTCTTTTGGGTTGGGTTCAGTCTGAGTGGGTAAAGAACCTTGAGCCCTCTGAGACAATAAATTAGTCAAGTTTGCTATCTGTGTCTCCAAAGACTTGAAACGGTCATCAATCTTGGCCATATATTGCATCATGGTGTCTTGCAGGTTGGGCCTTCTCTCTTCCTATCTTGGACCCTGGTTTTGCATGTGTGGAGGTCTGTAGATATTCTGATTGGAATTTTGTTCTTTTTGTTGTCCACCCCATGAGAAGTTAGGGTGGTTCCTCCATGTTGGGTTGTAAGTGGAGGAGTAGGGGTCTCCTTGGTTCCTGTTTGAACTGCCTGCATAATTGGCTTCCTCAACGGCCTTAGCAAAGAAATTTCTCATTTGACAGTCTTTTCCTTCATGCCCAGTCACTCCACATTGATTACATACTAGAGGGAGGGGCGGTGGAGATAGGAGATGAGTATGTGCGTGCATGATTGTCTCCAGCTACTTAGTGATAGCATCAAGCTTATTGTCTAAAGATGTGTTGGACTCAACTTGATAAGCTCCTATAGGTCTCTTCAGAATGTGCTTGTCTCCAAATGAGGCATGGTAATTGTTAGAGGCCATGTCTTCAATAATAGCAAAGGCCTCGTTAGGTGACTTTTTCAAAATGGTTCCTCCACAAGCTGTATCAATGCTAGTCCTATTTTGAGCGGAGATCCCACTATAGAAATCTGAATTAGCTGCCCCGTTGGGAAGCTATGGTGTGGGCATTGCCTAAGTAAATCCTGGAACTACTCCTAGGCCTCAAACAAGGACTCTTGTTCGAATTGGACAAAATTCATAATGTCCTTCTGTAGCTTGTTGAACTTGGCTGGAGGAAAATACTTCATGAGAAGCTTGTTGGTGCATTGGTCCCAAGTGGTGATGGACCCATCTGGCAATGAAGATAGCCAAGCCAATGCCCTATTCGTTAGAGAGAACGAAAATAGCCCCAGTCTAATAGCATCTTGGGTGACACCGTTATACTTCACGGTGTCGGTGATCCTGAGAAATTTTTTCAAATGGCCCAGGGAATCTTCAGTAAGCAAGCCCCCAAACTGTCCAGAATTCTACACCATGGCAAGAAGTGCAGGCTTGAGCTCAAAATTATTTGCCTCCACCGTGGGGCAATGAATGCTGTCAGCCACCCTAATGGTAGGAGCAAAATAGTCTTGCAAAGTCCTCTATGGTCGTTCCGGTTGTTCAGTCATAATGTCTTTTGTTCTCTACTCCTTCCTTAACCTGCGAGCTGTCCTTTCAACTTCATAATCAAACTGTAAGATAGGCCTTTTAGAGTGGGTTAGCATAAACAACAGAAAAATAAAACTAGAGAAATCTTGCAAAACAAAAAATAAAGGAAAATAAAATAAAGAAAATTAAAAAGAAATTATTAACAAAGAGTAAAATGCCTAAATCAATGAGAATTTCCTTTTTCTAATATCACACAAGTAGTCCCCGGCAACAGCGGCAGAAACTTGATGCGCTAAAAATGCGCTCAAGGGCAAGTGTACCCTTATCGCAGTAGTAACAAAAGGATGTGAGTCTAGATATCGAACCCAAATGACTAAATGGTGATTACCAGTTTCCAGAGATTCTATATTGTTTAGGTAAAATTAAATAGGTACTGGGTTGATTCAATAATGATAAACGTGAAATATAAATTGTAAAACAAACAATGGTAAGTAGAGAAAAATTCAAAAAAAGATAGGCTTAGGGTTGTGGTTTCCTTCCTGCTCTTAAGTTCCTTCACATATAATTGAACCTCTTACTATTCGTCAATTACCAATATTCCCCATGGATTTTATTGTCAATTGTTGGTCATAAATTACAATAGTCCTTTCTAAGTTAATTTCCCAGTTGATTATGTGAGATATTAAAACCCTAGGAAGGCATGGGGAATAAAAGGGGAGGATTAAATTAATTATTTAATCCAATTGGAAATTAGGAATGAAGGTTGATCATATGACAAAACCTAATTTGATTACCTTATACATCTACCAATTAATTGCAGTACGGGCGCCATTCAATTAATCGATTCGAAGCATATAGGAGATGATTAATTTCAAGTAAGAAAATAAAAATAGTAGAGCAATCTAATTAACTAAATAGAAACAAGAATTCAATTAAAATTAAACATTTAGGGGTTCCAAACACTAAGTACACCATAACCCTAACAAGAAAATTAGCTACTCATGGCAAGAAGAGATATCATAATTTTAAAGAAATACATCAAAGGGAAAAGAAGAAGAAATCTTTTACAAGAAAAGGTTTTTCTCCAATTTTTGACTCTGAGTATCCTATTGCCCTTCAAGAATCTTTCTCCAAAAGCCAAAGACCAAAAAAAAGGAAGAATTTTGGAAAGAATAAAGATAAGACAGGGATCCCCTCTTGTGCTTTGCTCCTTGCTATTTGTAATATAATTTTAGAATTTTGAAGTAGAAGACTTAACCTCGATCGATTCTACACAATCTAGGCCCATTAAAAATTCAAATAAAATTAAAACTTGGACCTCGGACCCGCCCAGCGAGGTTGGAAACCCGCTGGGCGGTTTTTTCGGAATTCACTTCGCTTTGATGCTGGGTGGGTTGGTTTGGGCGAGCTATCGAACCCGCTCGGCGGAATACCTCCAGGGCAAGTCCCGTCGGGCGGCCTACGAGGCCGGCTGGGCGGGTGTAACTTTGTGCACTCTGTTTTGTACTTCAAGTCTCCTTTTTGGCCTGTTCTTGTGCTTATAGGCTTCTTTTAAGCCCACTTGATAAGTATACTACTCCTCTATACCTGTGGACTAGATTTCTTTTCTTTGCTCAACTAACTTCCTACATAAAATTCAACAAAATTAAGGCAATTCATGTAATTTTAAATAAAAAGCTTAAAAACACACATCACATGAAATCTTTCATTAATGGTCTATTTTCTCAAAAATTTCCAATGAGTCAATGCAAAAATCATGTGAACTTGCTCTATAAATCTACATAAATATAGATTTATCAACACTGTAGGCAAAATGGTTATTTGTCCTTCAACTTAAGACTTGGTTTCATGTTGTAATTAGTCCACGTTTTACCTATGTTTTAATGGAAATAATAATACCCATTCTAATGTGTTGCATATAGTATATATTTCTTAATCTTGTGCTAACTTAAGAAGTAATGGGACTAATGGATTGCATGAATATCTTAATCTTATACAGTATATATTTATTTCTTAATTTAATGTGATACTGGAATATCTCATCACTTCAATTATTTTATTAATATTCAATTATTCATTATTTTTTATTTTTTATTGTATCATTTATATATTTCTCTTTCCTTTTTTTTGGTGTGACATAGAGAAAGAAACTAGACAAAATTCAATCTACATCAGGAAAGATAAAGCTAGTATCCAATCAAAAAAGATGCAACGCAATTGATCTTGATGCCTTCCCAAGGAAATGATGCAACATTGTTGTACCACTTGGTTTTTGATTGTACTTTAGAGATCAAAAAATAAAATATAAATAAAAATTAAAGATAATTTTATATGTTAATTATATATAGTATTAATATAGTGCATTAATGTACAATCAAATCGAGGGTATCTAGAATGTAGAAACTATGTAATTCAATTGTTTACAAGCACACTACACAAACAAAAGAATCACATACAACCATAACCTAAAAACTAAGGTTCTTGAAAACCTATCAAGAAATCTTGAACCAATCCTTGTGGAACCTTACCACAAGAAAAATCTTAAGAGAAAGCTTCTCAAGAATGAAAATTACATAAGGTTAAGGTTAGATATCATCTCAATCTATGATGAATGCAAACAATGAAGCACAAAACAAATCTACCCAATGCTGACTTTTCTTCAATCATAATGATGATCCATATATGAGCTCTTGATTTGATGAAAAACTTATTATAAAGATGATGAAAAATGTGTTTTATCTCTTGAAAAACTCTTATAAAAGTTTAGGAATTTGAAGTCATGAGAAAGAAGCAATGAGGCTCACAATTTAAAGAAAGAAACTTGAAAATAACTAGTTATTCTGTTTTCATAATTAGTTATTTCGTTCTTTGTAGTTTTGGAAAATGAACTAAGAGCAAAATAACTAGTTATTTTACTGCGTAACTAGTTATTTGTGCATGTTTCCTTTCCTGGTTACTTAAAATAACTAGTTATTTTACTAGGTAATCAATTATTTGTGCAAGACCACTTTCTAGGCCACTAAAATACTTAATTACATAACTAAATAACAAGTTATTTGCAAAGTTAACAATTTTCTAAATCAAAACTAATGACATTAACCGATTACATAACCAAAATAATGAATTAAATAATTCTAACAACTAATTGAATCATTTGAAAACTTTTAACACAAGACTTCATCTTTTATCAAACTAAAACCATATTTAAACATCAATTTCATCTTGGATTCACTTTCAGATTTATGAAAACATGTTACACTTTTTAATCCATTAAGTTTTAGATTTAGAGCTCATCACCATCAAATCATCAAGGATAAAGATCAATCATGCATAACACACAACCACACATACATATAAACACACAATATAACTTTGCACTTATCAAGAGGCTAAATCATCAAAACTTTAATGATACTTCTTGGGGGCAAGAATAACTCTCTTCTTGCATCTTTAGCAACGAGGTTCAAACCTAGGACCTTCTGCATACTACCCCAACCCCCATCACTAGGTCGACCCTGATGGTTACTTGCCATATCAAATAATAGTACTTGTTTTTAAATATTCAACTTAAGTGTCATAGACCTATTAGCAAGTTTTAATATATTTTTAATTTTTAGTTTTCTTTTCAAAATTTTTTATGTAAATATTATCTCTCTAGTTTTAATTTTTTTAATTCTTTTATGTCCTAGGCTTTTTCTATTTTTATTGATAAAATACATAATTATATTAATTATGGTAATTAAGATTAATATATATATTGTGATTTCAACGAATTAAGATAATTATGACCTATACATAATTTAATTATGGTAATAAAAGTTATTTTAATAAAGGTAATTAGATTTTTAAATTATATAATTAAGGTAATTAACGTAATGATCAATTATACAGAGTTAAGGTAATTACCTATAACTATTATATATATTTGAATTAAAAAATTGAGTATTAATTAATAAATTTAAAAAATAAAATGTTAAGCTAATTACATATAATTAATGTATATAATTTATTTTTTATTAAATATAATTATTAAATGTTGCTAAAAGTTTCTATTTTTATTGATAAAGTAAATAATTATATTATTTATGATAAATGCGATACATATATATATATATATATCTATATATATATATATATATTTCAATTTAAGTTAATTAAGATAATTATGACCAATATATATTTTAATTATGGTAACAAAAATTATGTTAACCAAAGGTATTAGATTTTTTAAAATATATAATTAATATTGTAATTACCAATTATATACAATTAGGATAATTATATGTAATTATTATATATATTTGAATTAAAAAACTTATGATTATTAATTACTACAATTTAAAAGATAAAATATTAAGATAATTACATAAAATTAATGTATACAATTTTTTATTAATATAATTATTAAATGTTGCTAAAAATTTCTATTTTTATTGATAAAATTACATAATTATATTAATTATTGTCATAAAAATAAAGAGAAAATATTTACTTATAAAATTTAAAAAAGAAAATTGAAAATAAGAAATATATAAAAACTTGTTAATAGGTCCTTGTGATTTAAGTGCAATATAAAAAACAAGTAGCATTATCTAATGTAACAAGTCATGACACATGTCCACATATTATTAGACAGTGTCAGAAAGGGCATTGAAACATATTCATTATAATGTGCACAGAAGGAAAAACCTATATTTGAACGGTCAAAGTGAGTTAACTCTACTTAACACACCACAAGTTGGTGGATTATACGGGTTGACTCACTTAAAATTAAAAAAATTAAAATTAAAAAATAGAATACATAAGTAAAATCTATCAAAAAAATATACAAAAGTAAAATTGAAATGATAAAATTTTTGATACGCTTATAGGTTTATTGCATTGTTTCTGACATTTTATATATATTAATGATTTGAAAAGTCATATCCACATTCCAATTCTATATCTATGTATAAAAAGATAAGTTAGTATACTACTATCTTTTATTGTAATTAGAATAGAATTAAATAATTGGGTTTACATGTTACTTACTTTAATTATTTAGAAAATTAGTATAGTAAGTTATAATTTTAAGAAAAAAAATCAACCTGTGAGCCAACCTTGGATGAACCGTGAGCCAAGTGATCTAGGTCAAATTTGACCCATCATCTAGGTGAGCCAAATATTACCAACCTAACTTGCTTGAACCTTGTAGTGACCCAATTTAGCTCATGAGCGATGGCTCATATTGATAGCTTGCTCTGTTAGCATGTTTACTACAAGTATGTAACAAGTATGCATTGACATTTCTGTTCATTTCATTTTTAGTTCGTATTATTGTTATATTGTAATGTCGGTGATGAAAAAAAAAAAGAAAAAAAAAAGCTAAAAACTAATATCCTTGTTGCATGTTTCATGCCTGGGTACTTGATTCTTGTTTGCTGCCACGATTATCCTTTTGGATTGCTGGGTTTCATTTCCACTAAGTGAAATATCATTTTTGTTTGCTGATACACTGTATTTTATATATGAGTTGAAGACATGAAATTCAATTCTTGAATTTTATGGATATGTGAGTCTTGGCCACTATGGCTATAAGTCTTTTATTAGCTTTTGTCTTTGTGTTTCTTTTTTGTTAATTTGATTCTATTTGTTGTTCTCTAAGTTGGGTTCTGTAACCTATTACGGGCTTGTTATGGGTTCATTGTAGGCCCCAATATTGGTACTCTCAAATTGCTATTAAAACCAGTGTTTTAAAATCTGACTCGGCTTGGCCAGTTGAACTGGGAATCGGACTCATAGTCGGGCCTGTTGCATTATTCGACTGAGACATTTGCTATTTACACTCCCCTTTATTATTAACACACTCCCTTTTTTATTTTTCCCCCCAAAAATATCCCATAAAATACACTCCCCCTTGCACACACCTATATGTCTTGTATTCCAGAAATTACTCCTCTTTGTATTTCAGAATTGTCCTACTGCATACTAGAAATTGTTCTAGAGATTGCAACAAAATCCTTTCTTCCTTGCACAGTAGCAACAAATCTCTCTGATCAACAGTACTTCAATATTTATTCTCTTACGTATTACAATTTCAAATAAACAAAATAACTCCATCATCACAACCCATTTACACCAACCCAGACCACGGTCCTTAGAAATAGGGGAGCACAAAAACTAAAAAAAAAAAAACAAATAAAAATCCAATTGGATACTTGAAATTTAACACTGAAACAAATAAAACACATACATATGCCGATAGGATATGCATCAAGCTTTTGTCGAGTTGTTACCGATGCCGATAGGACACGCAATCAACGTTGGCAACGACCGATTACGACAACAATTCGGTTGGAGAGTGACGGGTGTTGGACGACAACGATGACGAAACAAAAGAAACCTTCTTCACTAATTTCAACTACTAGAGAACGGCTTTGATTTTCAATGAAAGAGCCAATTTTAACGAGGCACGATCGTATTCTTCAATTATGTTAACTAGATCTTCGTCATTGGTTATGGAAATCAGGGTCTTCAAGTCTCCCTTGTTGGGAAATAGAACTCTATATTTTGTATTATTTAGGATGGCTATATATAAGCCTTTTTCATGGAGACTAGAAACAGAAAGCTAACTAACAAATATAACAGCTAACAAGATATATAGGAAGCAACTAACTCATAAACTGTCCTAACACATCCTCCCTTAAACTGAATTGCAATTTGCAAGCAGTTTAATCTAACATTTTACACAATCCTAGTCTCTTACACAACTTTAGGAAGGTTTCCAACTTCAAAGGCTTGGTCATAATATCTGAAGCCTGTTCCTGTGTGCTATACTGCACCAATTCAATCACCCCGTCTCTCGTAAGGTCACGGAGGAAGTGGAATCTCACATTTATATGCTTACTTCTTCCATGAAAAACTGGGTTTTTTGACAGTTTAATAGTTGAACTGTTATCACAAAAGATAGTTGTGCACTTCCCTTGAGTATGACCAAGCTTCTCAAGTATCCTCCTTAGCCAAACTCCTTGACATGCATAAGATATTGCTGCTATGAACTCTGCCTCTGTGGTGGAAAGAGTTACCACTGATTGTTTTTTCGAGGACCATGATACAGCTCCTACCCCTAGTATAAACACATATCCGGATGTACTCTTTCGATCATCAACATCACCTGCATAGTCACTATCCGTAAAAGCAATCAAGTTTTCTTCTTCAGTTTTTTTGTATTGAATGCCAAACTCCACGGTTCCCTTCAAGTATCTTAATATCCTTTTGGCAGCCTGTATGTGTATTTCTGTTGGTTTCTCTATATATCTACTAATCAAACATACTGCAAACATAAGATCAAGCCTTGTAGCAGTCAAATACATTAAGCTGCCCACCATCTATTTATATGTTGTTACATCTACTTCATTTCCACTTCCCTCCTTTGATAGCTTACACCCTGGAACAATAAGATTGTTAACCACATTACTTTTCTCCATGCCAAATCTTTCTAGCACCTCCTTAGCATACTTGCTCTGACTAATGAAAATTTCGGCTGCATTCTGCATGACTTCAACACCTAAGAAGTACCTCATTTTGCCTAAATCAGTCATGTCGAACTCCTTCTTCATAGATTCTTTGAATTTCTTAAACATTTCTTTGTCACTGCCCGTGAAAATAAGGTCATCAACATAGATACTAACAACCAGTAGTTTGCCTTTACCATCAGATTTCACAAACAGTGTGTGTTCAAAAATACACTTTTCAAATCCTTCTTTCACAAAGTAAGACTCAATCTTGCTGTACCAAGCACGTGGTGCTTATCTTAGCCCATACAAAGCTTTCTAAAGCTTGTACACCTTGTCTTCTTTTCCTTGCTTTCGATATCCTTGAGGTTGTTCAACAAACACAGTTTCATTCAGCTCTCCATGCAGAAACGCATTTTTGACATCTAGTTGGTATACACACCAGCCCTTGAGAGCTGCAAAAGCCAAGATGGTTTTGATTGTATCCCATCTAGCTACAGGAGCAAACACTTCATTATAATCAATACCATACTGTTGAGAGTACCCTTTTGCTACAAGTCGAGCCTTATACTTTTCTATCTCCCCACACTCATTATATTTTGTTTTGTATACCTATTTCACACCAATTCTCTTTGCTCCCATTGGTAGAGTGGTTAATTCCCAGGTTTCATTCCTTTCAATTGCTTGTATCTCCATATCCATAGCCTTCCTCCACACACTAAGTTTTACTGCCTCTTTAAAGGAAGTGGGATCCCCACGAGGAGTAAACATTGCCAAATTGTATGGCTCATCATCAGAATACATTTCTTCAGCTGTCACATAATCATTCATCCATGTAGGTCTTTTTTTATTCCTCCCTTGAATCAGACTTGGTGTGGTTCCCTCAGGTGCAACATTTGATGACAAACTATTACAAGGTTCAGGTGATTCCTTTCAATTTTCCTCTGCATCATTTTCTCCATCTTCCTCACATTCTACTTCTTCATTTTCACTCTTATCATTATCTTCCCATTCCAAAGACTTGCCTTGTTCCTCTTCTTCTCCTTTTTTCCAATTCCATTTCTCAGTTTCAGCAAATACCACATCTCTACTAATCAAAACTTTCTTTGAAACAGGATCATAAAGCTTATAAGCTTTTGATTCATCACTTACCCCCAAAAGAACACATTTGACACTTTTATTGTCAAGCTTTTTTCTCTGAGTGTTAGGCATATATGAACATGTGCTATACACCTAAAGACACGAAAAAAATGAATTGAAGGTTTGGTACCACTCCAAGCTTCTTCGGGAGTAACATCTTTTACAACAACTGTGGCACTTCGATTCAACACATAAATTGACCAATTTATTGCTTTTCGCCAAAATTCCTTTGGAATTTCTTTTTGTGACAGCATGCTATGTACCATGTTCATGATGGTCCTATTCTTCCTTCCAGCTACTCCATTTTGTTGTGGAGTATATGTTGCAGTAAGTTGTCTTTTAATCCCATTTGAGCTACAAAAACTATCAAACTCAGATGAAGTAAATTCTCCTCCTCTATCAGTACGAAGGCAGCATATGGAGTCCCTAATTTCTTTCTCTACAACAGCTTTATATTTCTTGAAAGCATCCAAGCACCAAATTTTTCTGACAAGAAATAAACCCACGTTTTTCTACTTAGTCATCAATAAAGGTAATGAAATACCTCTTGTTGCTATTTGATTCAGGTTTGATAGGTCCGCATATGTCAGCATGGATAAGTTGAAGTTTTTGAGAGGCTCTCCACGAACTCTTCTTTGGAAAGGCTTCTTGGTGCTGCTTTCCCACCATACAATCAGTGCATATCATTGATGAATCTTTAAGAGTTGGCAACCCTCTAACCATTTCTTTTTGCGCCAAAATTCTTAGCCCTTTGAGACTAAGATGTCCATACCTACAATGCCATAAGTAAGTGTTGTCTTGACACATTGTTTGGAAGCAGGTTGGGGAAATTACAGAAGCAATGATAGGAAACATTCTGTTTGTTGACATTTGGGTTTGCATGATCAAACCCCTTTTTGGATGGTACACCTTGCACACACCTTGCTATATAACAATGGTTAAGGTCTTCTCTTGCAACTGTCCTATGCTCAAAAGATTATTCTTTAACTTGGGTATATAGTATACTTGAGTAATTACCTAAGTTATACCATTGATATTCAGCTTAATATCTCCTTTTCCTATGACTGTCATTTTGGAATTATCTCCAAGCTTTACAGATTCTCTAAATTTTCCATCAAAGCCAAAGAACCACTCTTTATTGCCACACATATGGTTGCTACAACCAAAATCAAGAAACCATACTTTCTCCTTTGCAGAGTTTGTCACCTTTGTGAATGACACCAGTAACATTTCTTCTTCGTCATCAAATTCTGCATAGTTGGCATTCTCCTCCCAACTGGGGCATTCATATTGAAAGTGCCTTAGCATGTGACACTTGTAGCATTCCACAAGATCTTTATTGAAAGATTGTCTTCCTTTGTCGCGTCCTCCTTTAAAACTACCACGACCCCTTCCTCTACCTTCTGGTCTTCCTACACCAATAACTTTCAAGGCATGCTCCTCCTCAATTTGCCCTTTCATTCTTTGTTCATGCACCAATAAACTGCTTTGGAGCCCATCAATGGTTAAACTAGTCATGTCATTTGATTCTTCAATAGAGCACACTACGTAATTAAATCTTGCAGTCATTGATCTAAGAATCTTTTCAACAATCATAATCTGATCCATCTTTTCGCCATGCGCTTTCATCTTGTTGGTAATGGAGAGAGTTCTTGCAAAGTACTCATCAACGGTCTCTCCTTCCTTCATTCCAAGAATCTCAAACTCCCTTCGAAGAGCTTGCAGTTGAGCCTGCCTCACCTTTGTGGATCCTTGAAACTTCTGTTTCATAGAGTCCCATATGTCTTTTGCAGTATCTTTATTGAGGATGGTCTTCATGATATTTTTATCAATAGCCTGGAATAGGTAGTTCTTCATCTTTAGATCCTTTATCTTGCTTTCTTCAACAATCTTTAGCTGTTCTTGATTTTTTTCTTCTTCTTTTGGTACAATAGGAATTCCCTTCTCCACCAAGCTCCAATACTCCTTTGATTGAAGGAGATTCTCCATGAGCATGGCCTAATGGTCATAATGACAATCAAACCTAGGAATCGCTGGCTGAACAAAATTGCTTCCTTTTGTAGCCATAATCATCTTACTTTTCTTTTCACACATAGAAACTGCAGTTTCTGGGTCAGGCCCTTTTCTTGGAGCTCTAATACCAATTGCTGGGAAATGTAACTCTATATTTTGTATTATTCAGGATGGCTATATATAAGCCTTTTTCATGGAGACTAGAAACAGAAAGCTAACTAACATATATAACAGCTAACAAAATACATGGGAAGCAACTAACTCATAAACTGTCCTAACATCCCTTTGGTAATTGACACCTCAAGATCATAGACGAACCACAAAACTCGTCGAGCTTCACCATTGATTTTGCACAACGATGTAACAAATTGGTCAACAAACAAAACAAAGGAAGAAAAAAATAGCGAGAGTGAAAACAAAGGCTAAGGAGTGAACTTAAAAAGGAAACGGAACGATCGATGGTGAAGACTTTAGTGTGGTTGTCGATGTCACGGAGGTCGTTGTTGGTGGTATGGAGGAGTATTTTGGAGGAAGAAAGATGAGCCTGGGAGCGAGTGCATTTTCCGGAAGAGAGATGCAAGGGAAGGAGAAAGAAAAGAGACGACGAGGGGAATGTGTTACTAGGGTAATTTGGGGAAAAAATTCAAAAAAAATAAAAAGGGGAAGTGTGTTAAGTAATAAAAGGGAGTGTATATAACAACTGCCAACAAATAAAAGGAGAATCCAAAGAAATAAAGCATTAAGATAAAAAAAAAAATGAAGAAGAAGGCAAGGCCACACTACTTTGACTCTAGGGAATGTGCCCCTGGTTTAAGAGGTGTTCATAAATCGATGAAATCCAATGAAAACCGAAAAAATAGATCAAAAAAACCGAAAACTGAATAAATCGAAAATCGAATAAATCAAAAATCGAAAAAACTGAAATTTTTTATTAGATTGGATTGGATTTCAGATTTGATTTTGAAAACTGATACAATCTAATCCAAACCGAACTTATACATGCATATATATATTTTCACTTGTAATTTTCTAATATCACTCACGTTTATGTTTTTATTTCTTATATATTTGTAAAATTATCACATAATTATACTTGTTTATAAAAAAAAAATTATTTAAATATAATTTTTTAGTAGCTATTTGAGTAAAGATACATAAACATAATTATTAAGTTGTATAAATTTATTTTTAATACTATATATTTGAAGAGTTATACGAGTGTTAGTTATATAATGACTCATTAATGAAATATTTGATATTTTAAATTATTTTTTAACATATTTATTATATATCATATTATTTGTTTAATACTTTATTTTAAAAAATAATAGTAAGATTAAAACGAAAAACTTATCCAATCCAAACCGTTTTAAATTGGATTGGATTGGATTGGATTTAAATTTTAAACCAAACCGATTGGATGATAAATTAACAAAACTGAAATGATTAGATCGGATAGTTTTTCTCTTCAAAAACGATCTAATCCAATCGGCAAACACCCTTACCTGGTTTGGCAATTAATGGAGCAGTGGTTGCTACTTGGTTGGGCCACGATGAGTAAAAAAGGTTAAGTTCTCTGGACCTTGATATCTTTTTTGGTGAGATTCTCTAGACCTTGATGGTGCTAAGGTCTAGTAACAAGGTCCATTCAGGACATTCAATTTATTATTATTTTTTTTGGTGTTTTTTAATCTTGAGCATTATTATTATTATTATTTTTAGATTTCAAAACACAAAAGGAACAGTGATCATCAGTGACGGATCCAAGGCCTCGGGTTAGTGGGGGCAATCTATTTAAAAAATAAAAAATTATTATTATTATTATTATTATCATACATATAAACATAAAGACATATATGTTAAAATCATAAAATTTTAATATATCTAATCAAATAAATTACATATCTTATAATTGTCTTTTACGTGATTTCATATTTTGAAATCGTTGAATGATCAACTCATTGTCAATTAAAAAATAATAAATACATGAAAGGAGTAAAAAATTGAAAATAATAGATTCAAATATATAAAAATAAGGGAGACAAAATATAAAAAATTAACATATTTATTTATAATTTTATCAAATTAAGGGGGTGCACACTCTTATTTAATTATAGATCCACCCTTAGTAGTGGGTTCAAATATATTAAAATAGAAGGGGCAAAATATAAAAATTTAACATATTTATTCGTAATTTTATCAAATTGAGGAGGTGTTTTACACACCCTCATCTAAGTTTGGGTCCGCCCCTCGTGATCATGAGGGTGCAAGCAAAATTTTACATGTTTAAGCACATGCATAGCAGGAAATAGAATAACACAATATTCACGTGTTAAAGAAAATCACATAGAGCATGGAAAAGATTTAATAAAAGCGAAAATGATATAGTGGATGAAACAAGTTACCTCCTGCTGTGCTTGCGCCTGGGAGAGGGAACGTTAACATTTGATCCAGACGATGAGAATGAACACAAAATCTTCAGACTCCCTCTTGAATGAGCAAGTGCAGTGAAAGAAGAATAATAAAATGAACGTAAGAGAAAAACCAATTGTGTATTCTTACAGTTTGGGTTTAAACCTAACTCAACTACAAAAGTTAGCTCATAGGGCGAGAGTTACCCGTCACTTATATACTTTATCTTGATACTATTTCTATCTGACGTGAGACTAGGATTTTTCCTAATATGTATCCGTGAATAGAAAAGAATTATGAGAGGAATATATTTTGTACTCAATCTAAAAGAAAATAAGAGTGTGTGAATATGGACATGACGTCTGATGAATCCGGTATAATATTATATTCAAACGGTTGAAACTTATTAAATCATTACATTCATAGTCGTCTGTAGTGATCTTCTTTTTGTGGTAGAACAACGCAGAGGGAGAAAATGCAAGCATCAGTAGCATGCTTTCCACATGTATATGGAGTAGTCAAAGTGAGAGTGCAATCACACCCCAACGTTGCTCCAACAACCATTTCCCTCAAACCTGAGTCTTCTTTGACTTCAACCAAATCATCTCCTAAGCTCACACCAGGATGCAAGTTTCAGCCTCAACCACTGCTGAACCATTGCACATCAAGATCACCAAGAATCAGAAGCTCCAAGGTTGGTCCACTTCACTGTGGCATTTCATCGAACGGGTACAGTGCAAATGAAGGTAGAGGTTTTCGGGAATGGGTTGAGGGGGTTGGTGCGGCCCTATCAACGGAATTTCCATTGTGGGTGACAATTGGGTGCGTTTTGGGGTTGTTGAGACCCAGTTCCTTCAATTGGGTCACTCCAAAATTGAACATTGTCGGTCTCACCATCATCATGCTTGGAATGGGTATGACTCTCACTCTTGATGATCTTCATGGGGCTCTTTCCATGCCTAAGGAAGTCCTCTATGGTTTTGTCCTTCAGTATTCGGTTAGTGTCTTTACACTGGGCTAGTTACCTGGAATTTGAGGACATTTGGAAGAGCTTTGTAAAGCTTATTTGGACTAATCATATAAGTACTTAAAATTGAAAGTGACTGGTTATTGAACTTATGAAAGTGGCTTATGACCCTTTTATTTGTCAAAATAAATCTTAGGAAGTAAGCTCTTGTGTGATGATTAATCTGTTTACACAAACTTGTTACCTCAAAGATCGTTTGGTTTGAGAAAATATTTTTTTGTTTTTATTTTCTGTTTTCACTTTATTTTCTATTGTCAAAAATTTGTACAAAGCATAGTGAAAATGACTTTATTGTTTTCTATTTTCATTTTTTTTATATAGACTTCAAAAAACATGAAACTAAATGAAAACAGAAAATGTTTTTTCGATCCAAACGTTTCCTATTTACTGGCATTCTAAACCATTTATCTTGATGAGGTATCCTTGTTTGTGTGAATTGCTCACAATTTTCAGGTGATGCCAATTTTTGGATTTCTGGTTAGCAAACTCTTGAATCTACCATCACATTGTGCAGCAGGTTTAATATTAGATGGGTGCTGTCCAGGCGGTATGAATTTGAATCTGGTGGTTTATGTTTTTTCTATCCACCCTTTACCAATTTGAAGGAGTCTTTGTTTGGTTGCAGGCACAGCTAGTAATATTGTTACATATCTTGCACGGTATATTGGCATTTGGTTCTCATAACTGTTGTTCCAATTAATGCTTTTAATGGATTTGATGAGCTAGGCAATCTGATTACCTGTTTGTTTTGCTAGTGGAAATGTGGCATTTTCTGTGATGATGACAGCTGCAAGCACTCTATCTGCTGTGGTTGGTATACTATATTTTTAGTCCTATCTTTGGTTTGCTTATGTGCAATCTTGATGACAAGAGGTGCTGTAAGGCATTACAATCAATTACAAATGGTGCCATGTGAATTTCTCAAGTTTAATATGAGATTGTTGGATGAAATCTATGGTCTCTAACTCAAAGGGATTGGTTAGAATAAATTATTTCAAGAAGTAGAGAAAAAATTATTTTGAAGAACAATATTTTGCTTGAAACATATGATAGCTAGTCTCAGCTTGATGGTAAATGAACTACTGGGCTTTGAATGCTGCCCAGCTTTGAACTTGGGCAGTGGAAAATTTTCTCCATCACAGCCTTTTGGCTTTCTCTCTGGTATTATAATGATAGTTTAAAAGAAAGGCTTTATTCTGAAGCATAAATGATTCTTTCTTTTCTTTTATTTGTGTAATGCCAAAAAGTAGTTATTTTCTCATGTTTATTTGAAAGATAGATTCTACCTTGAACAAAGGTTTTACATGAAATTGAATAGAATATCAGTGGACTATTTTATATACGTTTACATGTCAAAAAACTTCTCAAGCACCACATGAAATTATCTATTAACCCATTAGCAATGTAATACCTATGACAATGATCTGCAGAGATTCTATAAACTTCATATTGTCTGTGGCATTTCAAAATGAGTTGTTATATTTTGTGATTGAATAGTACTACTTGTAAACTTTTTCTCACATTGACTGGCTGAAAAATTAACATTGCAGATCATGACTCCTTTTCTGACCGCCAAACTTGCTAGTAAATATGTAGCAGTGGATGCATCTGGTTTATTGATTTCAACATTGCAAGTAAGCTTTCCTTCTCAAGTTAATGTTGTCTCTGATTCTAATTTGTTGTGATGCCCCTTTGTCATTGTCACTCCCTCTCTCCATTCTCTCTCAACAGGTTGTGCTTTTTCCTGTGGTGACTGGTGCATTTCTGAATCAATATTTGCAACCTCTTGTTAAACTTGTCTCTCCATTGATGCCACCCCTGGCTGTAGCAACTGGGCAATTTTATGTGGAACTGCTATTGCTCGGAGCTCTTCAGCAATCCTTATGTCTGGTGGACAAGTAATTTTAGCCTCCTGTCTTCTTCATGCTTCAGGCTTTTTCTTTGGTTATGTACTTGCAAGAATGCTTGGGCTAGACGTGTCATCATCGCAAACCATATGCATTGAGGTTGGCATGCAGGTAAAGTTAGTACTCTATAATTGCATAATCAAGCATAGGCATCTTGGTACACCTTTTTGTGATCATTGATTCAAGTCCAAAATAATTTACCTGTTTCTCCACTCCATATTGCAGAACTCAGTTCTTGGTGTTGTTCTGGCTACCAAACACTTCGGAGATCCCCTAACCACAGTACCTTGTGCTGTTTCAAGTGTGTGCCAGTCAATATTTGGTAGCATCCTTGCAGGAATTTGGAGACACTATGTGCTGGCTGAGATGAAGGACTGAAAATATGTAACTGGGTAAGCTTTTACAAATAATTAAGATTGTTTCATTGGCGACTTGTAACAGTTTCTGGTCACCAAGAAAAAATGCATCTCGGTTGTCGAGGCCTTCAGTCATACTCAACTTGATCTTATGTAAAATGACTTTGTTCGAATTAGTCTATTCTTGTGCTTCTCTGTTTCCTTTTATACAATCACAAGTGTACAATGTTAAATTGGGATGAGTGCTGTGCTACACTGGCACATTTGTTAATTTTGTAGATGACTGCACCATATTTTATATTAAATAAAAGCAGATTTGGCAGTCGGATACAATCTATTACCGGGAGTAACTCTATTTTTCAAAATTTTACACTCTGGTGTTTAGAATTTTCACATTTGTTACAGAGACTTGAAGTTTAGTCCTTTTTAAAATTTTACGGTTTAGAGCCTGTTTGGTTACTCGTTCCAATCCATATCTGGCGTGATTTTTCACATTTTTATAGAAGCTACGAGAACTAGCTTCTGTGTATTTTACTTACTGGATGTGCTTATCAGCATTTGGAACGCATCTCCAAATACACACTTAGTGTTTTTAAAAATAAAAAATTGTTTTTAAAAGGCAATACCGAGAGCTTACCCAGCAACTAGGTGAAGCTATTCAAAGATGATACTCGTGCAGGTTGTGCAAAATGAGTAAGATAGTCAATTATGAAGTTGAAATATTTATTTCTATATTATAAATTAAAGTCCTCGATCACAAAATGAGTATTTCAAAAATTATCTTTAATTTTATTAAATTATATAACTTCTCCTACATTTACAAATTTTATTTCTTTCAATTATTATTTTAAAATTTTAATTTTAATTTTAATTTAATTTCAAATTTAAATATTGATAAACTGTATAAAATTAAAGATATATTTTAGATAAATGAAATTTTAAAATTATTATAATTTGATCAATCCTCTGATTTTTAAATTTTAACACACTATATATCAATAGAGATTATGTATTTTAATTTTATATTAGTAGCTTAATTTTATAATTCCTTTCTTAATTTTAAAAGTCTTATTTCTTTAAATTATTCCAATTTAATGTAATAGAGAATTTAGTATTAATAATAAAAATATTTATAAATACTTTTAAAAAATTATTTATAAAGTTTATTTAAATTTCAACATATCCCTATATTGCGCAAAAACTTGCTAATTTTTTTTTTAAAAAAAGAAATTACAGGTCTCCACATGTTGCCCACGGATTCTGGAAGATCATCTCTCCTTAGATGATTAGAAACTTGTGCAAACGAGTTTACACACACGTACAATGAGTTGTTAAACTATAAAAATTGATTGTAAATACAACAACTTTAGCCTATAAATTATTTGGAGCTTTATTCCATAAATTAAGAAAAATAAAAGAGACATGTATTTTTCTTTCGTCCTATCAATATGGACATATAGTAGCTCCAATTAATTTTGTAATACCCTTATATATATATATATATATATATATATATATATATATATATATATATGGATCAGTATCTGTTGACACCAAGTGTTAAAGTTAGTCAAATTATATATTCAATAACTTTTTGTAGAATGCAAATTTAACTAATCCAACTGTTTATTTATGTAATATTATCTTCATGATCTTATATATCAAGTTTTACATAATTTAGACTTTTCTACATGTGTTATATAACAATGAACATTTATATATATTTTTTAATATCATATTATACGTTAAGATAAAGTGATATGATGAACTATTAAATAATTTTGGAATCGTATGAAGTTTTGTATACTTAATCTAATTAATAAAAACATCAAATCCAACGGTTGGATTGGTTAAATTTACATTCTACAAAAAGTTATTGAAGATATAATTTGACTAACTTTGATGTTGGGTGTCAACGAATCCTGACTATATATATATATATATATATATATAGACTCACCCACAATATGAACTACACATATTATGTTCTCTCAAAGACTACTGGGAGCACATTACCATCCAAGGCCAATAAAATCTTCCCATTCTCATGCAAACCACCAACAATGCCACATTCAAACCTACACAAGGGGCACACATCTGTAGGACACCAACCAATCTATATATACCTTTAGTTTGTGTCTCCAAAATCATAAAGTAACTACCATCGCCTCTCCTACAAAAATGAGCCTCCTTCCACTCTTAGCGTCCTTCTCACCCAAAGTCCAGCCTGTGCCCTGCAAACATATTGTGGCAGCTGAGAATGCCACATGAAAGTCCCTACTCACCCTCACAACATCATCTTCCTTGGCAAAAGGGGTGAAGAAAACGGGTATGCTGTCTTCTGCATCAGAGTTCTCTTGACCAACAAATAAAGGCATGTGCTGTTGTCTACCAAAGTGACACGGCCTCCTGTTAGTGTTAGAAAAAATATGTGTAAAGGTGTTGATGATATAGTAGTTGATAGTGAATGATAGTAATACTTTATTTGATATGTGAAAGCGCTTTTGAAGTGCTTACAACAAATGATGATACAATTGCCTATTTATAGGCATTCAAGAAAAGTTCTAGAAATATCTAGATTTGGTTGTTCTAGAGTTTTCTAACTTTTCTCTTAACTTTTCTACTTTTTTCCAAAGCTACATTTCTATAAGTTTCTAGATTTTTCTAAATACATTGTGAATCTTTTACAAGATTATTCTAGAATGTTCTTTACTTTTTCATATACATATATTAGTACTACACTCTTCTAGAAATTTGCAGCACATTCTTTCACTCTTCCTTGATCCAAATTTTGAAGACTCCAAGCATTGTTCGCAATTGCTCAAATTTGTCTCTCGATAGTGCCTTTGTAAAAATGTTTGCAACTTGATCTTTTGTTTTGCAATATACAAGCTGAATTTGCTTAGTTGCCTTTGCTTCTTTGATGAAGTGATATTTGATAGCTATGTGTTTTGTTCTTTGATGATGGACTGAATTCTTCGCCATTGCTATAGCTGATTTGTTGTCACAGTAGATTATAGTAGGTCTTTCTTGTTGTTCACCCATTTCTTCAAATATTCTTCAAAGCCATATAGCTTGACTTGTAGATTCTGCAGCTGCCATGTATTCTGCTTCTGCTATTGATTGAGCAAATGTGGCCTGCTTTTTAGATGCCCAAGAGAATACTCCTGATCCTAGTGAAAAGGCATATCCTGAAGTACTCTTCATGTCGTCTATCGATCATGCCCAATCACTATCAGTGTAGCCGGTTAACCTTGAGTTGGTCATGGTTTTGTACCATGTACCAAACTCCTTCGTGCCTTACAAGTGTCTTAGAATTTTTTTTGCTGCTCCATAGTGAATTTGACTTGGCTTATGCATGAATCTTGACAAAAGATTTGTAGCATACATGATATCTGGTTGTGTGGCTGTAAGATATAGTAGACTTTTGATCAAACTCCTATAGCATGATGCATCGACTACTGGTGCTCCATCATCTCTTTACAGCTTCTCGTTTATAACGAGCGGAGTACTCACAGGCTTGCAACCATACATCTTGAATTTCTTCAATAGTGATTTAGTTGCGAGATAAATATTCCTTCCTATTGTTGTCTTACCTCTATGCCAAGGAAGTAATTCATTAAGCCAAGATCTATCATTTTGAATGTCTTCATCATGTCTTCTTTGAAATCATTCATCATCTTCATATTATTTCCTGTGTAGATAAGATCATCTATATATAGGGAGACAATAAGAGTATCATGCTAACCTTGAGTCTTGATGTATAGTGTTGGCTCACTCTTGCTCCTCCTGGATCCTTGATTGGTGAAGTATTAATCGATTTTGTTGTACCATGCTCGGGCAGCTTGCTTGAGACCATATAAGGCTTTTCTTAGTCTTAGTACTTTGCCTTCATTGCCTTTGCTTATGAAGCCTTGTGGTTGCTCAACATAAATCTCTTCTTCAACCACTTCATTTAGAAAGGCAGATTTGACATCCAATTGGTAGATACTCCACCCTTTTTGTGCTGTAAGAGCTATTAAAGATCTTATAGTATCTAGGCGAGCAACTAGGGCAAATGTTTCATTATAGTCAACTCCAGGTTGGTGTGAGTAGCCTTTAGCCACTAATCTAGCCTTGTGCTTTTGTATGGTACCATCAGGGTTGAGCTTTGTCTTGTAAACCCATTTAACTCCAATGATTTCTTTTTTGTGTGGATAATCTACGAGCTCCCAAGTGTTATTCTTTTTTATCATTTTAATCTCTTTTTCCATTGCCTTAACCCATACTTCTTGCTTTGATGCTTCTTCATAACATTCAGGCTCAAGCATGGCCATGTTGTAAGTTTCATATATGTCTACCAAAGATCTTGTCTTGGAGTAGATTTTGGCGAAGAATCTTCTTTTTGTGGAGGTGGAGGAAGCGTACTTGGATCCCCTACTACTTCTTCAACTTCTTCTTGAGGTTGTTGCTCTAGAACGGGAATGTTACTTCTCACAACCTTTTCTTCTTCCCAATACCAAGCAGCATTTTCATCTACCTCAACATCTCGACTGATGGTGAGCTTCTCTGTTTGCAAGTTGTAGACTCGGTAGCCTTTTGATTGTGTGCTATATCCCAAGAAGATGCCTCATATAGTCTTGTCTTCTAACTTATGTCTCTTCTCATCAGGAACATGTATGTAGCAAATAGACCCAAATACTCTTAGATGTTTGGCTGATGGCTTTTGCTCACTCTATGCCTCAATAGGAGTCTTGTCTTGTACTGTCTTAGTAGGACATCTATTGAGTATGTAGACTGCAGTGTAAAATGCTTTTGCCTAGAAAGTATTAAGCAAACCTTTCTCCTTCAACATTGATCTAGCCATTTCCATGACTATGTGATTCTTCCTCTCAGACATGCCATTTTGTTGTGGAGAATATGTGACGATAAGTTGTCGCTCTATGCCTTCATCTTCACAGAATTTATCAAACTCGCGTGAGTTGTACTCTTTGCCTCAATCACTTCTAAGTACCTTTATATGTTTTCCATTTTGCTTCTCAACGAGAGCTTTAAACTTCTTGAATATTCCAAAGACTTATGATTTTTCTTTAATAAAATATACCCAGGTCATTCTAGAAAAGTCATCGATGAAGAGGATGAAGTACCTGTTGTTGTTGAGTGACGATGTCTTCATTAGTCCACAAATGTCAATGTGGATCAACTCTAACACATCTTTGGCTCTCCATGCTTTGTCAGTTAAAAATGGTAGTTTGTGTTGCTTTCCAAGAAGACATCATTCATAAGCTTCGTTATTTTCTTTCACGCATGGCAAGTCTCTCATCATATTCTTTTAGTATAACAACTTCAAGGCATAGGTATTAAAGTGGCCAAATCTTCGATGCCATAGCCATGAATCATCAACTTGGACTTTCATGGCAATGTTAGTAGTATATTTGAAGCTTATCGGGAAACTTGTATTTCTTTTGTCCATTTTAACTTGGGCTATCTCCTGCCTTTTGTCATAGTTATCATAAATCATGCATGTGTCTCCTTCAAAGTGAAGGGCATAACCTTTCTCCATCATTTGGCCAATGCTCAAGAGATTTTCTTTAAGATTGGGAACAAGTAAGACATTTTTGATGAGTCTCATACCTTTCTTTGTCTCCACCATGACAGTGCCTTTGCCTTTGGACTCCACCGTGGTGCCATTTCCCAATCGAACTTTTACTTTGACCGAGTTATCAATTTCCTTGAAGATGCTCCTATCTTTAGCCATGTGATTGCTGCAACCGCTATCCAAGTACCATCTTCCACTTGCTTCATCATTGGAATCTCAGGTAGCATAGAAAATATGCTACTCACTATCATGCTCTTCAACAAAGTTTGCTTGATGATTGTTTTTGTTGCGGTAGTTTTTCTCCACGTGATAAAAAATCTTGCAGTACTGACATTGTGGCTTTCCTCGATGCCAACAATCTTTCTCCAAGTGACTTGTTTTCTTGTATATGCCATATGGAGGATATTTATCTTAATTGGTCTTAGAGAAACTTTTAGAATTTCCTTTATTTCTAGAAATTTCTCCGCTATTTTTCTTTCCTCCATATTCTTTATTTTGAGACCATAATTTAAGCTTTGATTGAAAGACATTTTCAACAGAGTCTTCATCATGCCTACTCAATCTCTGCTCATATACTTCAAGAGAGCTCATTAGTTCTGTCACTGACATGGTAGACAGATCTTTGGTTTGCTCAATTGTAGTCACGATCGCATCATACTTATGGGGAATAGAAATTAGAATTTTCTCAACAATTCTCTTGTCAAGAATATTTTCCCCATATGTTCTCATTTGACTAACTATTTCTTTTATCCTAGAATAATAATCTTTTATGGTCTCGGATTCTTTCATTTTTATTAATTCAAACTCACGTCTTAGAGTTTGAAGTTTAATAGCAGGTACCTTGGCACCTCCTTGAAACTCCTCTTGTAGTGTACTCCATGCTTCTTTAACACTTGTGGCACCTATTATTCTTGGACAAATTGTGTCAGCTACTGCTTGTTACAAGATAAATAATGCCCTTGAATCTTTCTGCTTGTTCTCCTTTAACTCTTTTTTCTGAGCTGTAGTCAAAGTAGAAATGTCTGTGGGAGCAATAAATCCATCTTCTATAATATCTCATAGATCTTGAGAGTAGAAAAATGTCTTCATTTTAATGCTCTAGAAATCATAATTTTCTCCAGTAAAAATAAGAACAAGAATAGATGAGGGTTGAATAGTATTGGTCATTGGTTTAGAAAAAATTATGGAATTGGTAGAGAATATAGTAGAATTTTTTCTGGAAGTAGTTGGATGATATTTCTGCACCCAATAAATGACCGAATGTAGCTTTGGTACCACCGTTAGTTTTAGAAAAAATATGTATAAAGGTGTTGATGATATAGTAGTTGATAGTGAATGATAGTAAGGCTTTATTTGATATGTGGAAGTGCTTTGGAAGTGTTTACAACAAATGATGATACAATTGCCAATTTATAGGTATTCAAGGAAAGTTCTAGAAATATTTGTTGTTCTAGAGTTTTCTAACTTTTCTCTTAACTTTTCTACTTTTTTCTTAAGCTACATTTTTATAAGTTTTTAGATTTTTCTAAATACATTGTAAATATTTTACAAGATTATTCTAGAATGTTCTTTACTTTTTCATATACATATATTAGTACTACACTCTTCTAGAAATTTGCAGCACATTCTTTCACCTCCGCTATCTGTTATGGCGGGTTTGATGTATTAATCTTTGCCACGCTCAAGAGGGTGGCCTTTTGTGTCAAGCACTGGGGTGTTGTTAGATTCAGCTAATGCTGCTGTGAAAGTTAAGAGCCATACCATATAAGGCTGAGGCTTGTACCAATCAATCTCATTGACATGATTGTGTGTATATATAACTCACTTTGCTCGCAATTGAGAGAGATTTTAACTAAGGATTTGTGGCTTTTGTTGCTGTGTGTTTTCCCTTTTAGCAATGGCAAGGTATTTATAGGATATGGTATGGACTGCGTGGCAAGATGACGAGTGTTGGGTTGATGAATAAATAAAAGTCTAACATGACTTATCCAATAGCATTGCTTCACCGGCAAAATTTCTCTCGAGGGTGAGATGACTAAGAGTGTGTTTGGAGTGTTAAAATGAGACATGATTTCGGATTTCCTAGTCAACAGATTTTTTCAAGTTTGGTGGGAAGGACAAAACTTAAATACAAATTAGGTACTTTAATTTTGGTATTGTTTTTAAACTAAAATTGGAATTTCACTTTAATTATAATCTTTGTAATAAAGGTTAATTTACATTAAAAGTTAATATAGGCTATTAAGATGAAATTTCAATTCGAATTAAAGACTAACACTAAAAGCATTTAAAAACTGCATTTAATTTTTTTTCCCTTTGTGAGATTTGATTTGGTCTTACATTTAATTATATGGATAACCATTTCATCCTTACTAATAGCGGATTTAATAAACTAAAATCAATGCAATTACATATTTAACAAATTTTAAATATAGGATTTTATTTGTAAATCAAATCAAACTAAATTAAATAAGTTCTTCTTATTTGAAGATTCCAAGGATATTGTAAAATAAAAAATTACCATTCTTTTTCACACATGATCAAATGATAGTAAGTGTACCGACATTGTGTTGGTCCGATCTAGACTAAACTCACCAAAAGTAAATACAAATCGAGTTTTCACTGGGCTTGAGTCTTATTTTAGAAGTTTGAATTGAATCAAGGCTTTTTTTTTTTTTTGCTTGACTTGCTATAGTTAGCGACCCATATCGAGCATGCGATAGACTTAGTTCAAACCCGCTCAAAGAAATGTAAGGTTTGAATTTTAAATTTTAGACACAAATTAAATTTGGTCCTTTTTATCTTGATCATGGTCCGATTTGACTTAGCCTACAAAGGCCCGTAAAAAAAACTTAATATTTTTTCTGTTTTATTTTGCTTCCACTTCATATCCTTTCATCACAACTTCGTTTAAAGAGATCTACATCTTTTTTGTGAACATTTCAAAGGAAAATTAAAACATTAACAACAAGTTTTTAAAACTTGAAAAAAAATGAAACTGTAAATTAAAAATTGAAAACTAGTTTTAATTTTTAAAATTTTAAAAACTTAAAACCAAAATCCACTCTAAACGGGACTTTATTTTTATGATTCATGTTCTTTATTACTTTTTATATATTATTTGAATTAAAATATAATTGATAACTTAATATATGATTTATTTAAAATTATATATAAGTAAATAAATTTTTATTTTAAAATGGTTGATAGATCCATCATGGATTTCCCCACCCCTATAAAGATGAAGTTGTGTTTTAATTTTTTATACCCACGTCTTTTAAATCCATCTTTAAACCTGGCCCACCTTTAACAAGAGCAAAAATAAGAATAGTCAAACTTGGCCTAACTTATTCAATTGTCATCTCTAACCATATATAAACCGAAGTAAGGGCAAAAAGTGAGTTTTTTGGTTAATTGAAAGAATTAAAATTGATACATTACTAAAACAAATGTATAGCCAAATCATCACTCACCCTTATCCAAGAAATAATATCAATTTATTTATTTAATTTCAAATTTAATGATCAAAGTTTGTGGCTTAAAATGAAGTACTAGACTACTAGCTAGCTCTCACTTTGTACATCATGACTGCAACTCCGTAAAATTCAAAATTGGCCTTTTGTACACGGCTGCGCGTTGACATTTTCTGCGTCCGCTCTAATGTCTATTTTGGCTTTACATTTAGTTCAAAGCTCTGCAGCCTCTGCTGCACACAGCAGTTTGGTTATGGATTTGGATACCCAAGTTTGGCTTGTGGGGATGCATGCATTCACCGAGACGGAATTCAAACGACATTATCAAAACGTACGCTTCAAAATGACAGTACATTATAATACATACGGATAACATCAAATGATATCATTTGTTAAACTTGTCAAATTTAATAAACTGACACTCTTAATATTTTTTTATTAGACGTAAATTTAGCAATTCAATTATTAAATTTAAAGTTTTCATAAAGTAAATCAAATTTACAAAATTTTACGCAGTAAACAATTAATTGATCTTTCATTATCTCACTTTATTTTAAGTTTTTACTGTATGTTATGTTATTTATAATATAAATAAATAACTACTATTTGATTATATATCTATAAATGTTTAAATTATGTAAAATTTATATACACCATCATTACGATAATCTCACAAGATTAACAGTTAGATTAATAAAATTTATTCTTATCATGTCATTTTACTAAGTTTGACATATGTTATCATTTGATCATATCCCATATATATGTGTGAAAAAACAGTATATTTTTCTAAATTTACAATATTTTTGGATTCTTTAAATATAGAAGAACTTATTTAATTTAGTTTGATTTGATTTAGAAATAAAATCTTATATTTGAAATTTATTAAACATGTAATTGAATTGATTTTATTTTATTAAATCAGCTATTTAGTAAGGGTCAAATGCTGAATCTATACAACTAAATGTAAAACCAAATCAATTTCCACCAATCCTACCAAACTTGATAAAATCTGTAAACCATGAAATCCTTAAAATTTTGGCTTAGTTGCATTTTTGGTTTGCAAATATCGTAAATGCGTGATTTTGACCTCTCAAATTTCAATTGTGCAAATTAGGTCTTCTAAGTATCGTAATTGTGTGATTTTGGTCTCTCCATTAGTTTTTTGTTAAATATTTAACAGATTTTGCAAATATGACATTGACGGATGACATGACAAATGATGTGGCCATGATGGATGACATGGCAGCTTACATGACAATGATGTGGCATTTGACATAGGTTTTGACGTGTCAATGACATGGTATGATGATGTGACATGCAAAAATGAAAGACAAAATTATTAAATTTGCATTAGCAAGATTTGAACTTCCCACGTTAAGATCCAATAACAAACCTTTAACCACTACACTAATAAATTTCTTTGATATATCAATAAAAAAATATAAGATATGTAACTTAAATGGAGATCAAAGTTGCACATATATTTACTACTACTAAATAAATAAATTTATATTTATTACATATTATTATTATTATTATTATTATTATTATTAAATTAATACTAATATTATTGTTTTAATAATATTTTTATATATTATTAGTATATTAATAGATAAATTAATAAATATAAATTATTTAAAATATGATATAAACAGGAAGAAATATATTCACAAAATAATAATCCTATAAAAACATATTAATATTATTAGTATTATTATTTTATTAATATATTTATGTAGAAGTATAAGTTAATATTAATAATATTATTAATAAATATTATTAGTATTAATGTTGAGGCGATTGAGATCCATGATGATATTGAGCATTTGCATATTTTAATCACTAAAATTTATATCTTATATTTATATCATATTTTAAATAATTTATATTTATCGAATTATTAATTTATGTATCAATATACTAATAATATATAATAATATTATTATTAATAATATTAGTATTAATTTATTATTAATATTATTAATACTAATAATATATATAATAAATATAAATTTGTTTATTTAGTTGTAGTAAATATATGTACAATTTTGGTCTCTATTTTTGTTACACAAATTATATTTTACATTCATATATCAAAGAAATTGATTAGTTTAGTGGTTAAAGGTTCTTTATTAAAAACTAAAGTGTGGGGTTCAAACCTTATTAAGGTCATTTTGATAATTTTGTATTATTTTTTGCATGCCATATCATTGACACTTGAGAATCTACGACAGTTGCTATATCATCATCATGTCAGTTGTCACGTCATCCACCAGGGTGACGTTATCTACCATGTTATTTGTCAATGCCATCTCAGCAAAATACGTTAAATATTTAACAAAAAACTCAAAGAGGAATTAAAATCACATAATTTTGATAATTGGAGAACTCACTTTGCGCCATTGAAACTTGAGAGATCAAAATCGCACAATTGTGATACTTGGAAGACTAAAAGTACAATTTAGCCTAAAATTTTTAAAAAACAAATCATTTTTTATATTTTTAACCTTCTAATTCCTCATAAAATAAAATAAAAGTCCAAACACGACATTTAGCATACAAATGAAATCATTTCTCATTTTAATAATCCAAACACACTCTTAGTCATCTAACCCTCAAGAGAAATTTTGGTGGTACAAGCAATGTTAATTGGATAAGTCATGTCAGACTTTTATTCACCAATCCAACACTTGTTATCTCTAAGGCATGCCACATACTCCATACCATATCCTATAAATACCTCCTTATTGCTAAAATGGAAAGCATACAGCAGCACACATTTCCAAAAGCCAGAAATCCTCTATTTAAACCTTTCTTTATTGCAAGTGAAGTTAATCAGTTACACACACACAACCATGTCAAAGAGTTTGATTGGTACAAGCCTTGGCCTTATGTTCTGGCTTGTAATTACCACAGTAGCACTAGCTGAATCTAACAATGCCCTAGTCCTTGACACTAGTTGAAGATAAGTCTTATAACTATAACTTCTTTAAAATTCTACTTTTCTATATTGCAGGCATTGTGGAGATAAGTCTTCATGTCAATATTGATGTGAAACAAATGCGAGAAATAGAATGAAATGACAATTTATTTGACCCAAATAGAAGTTAACATACTATTTGGCCCATTTGCTCCACACCAATATCACCACCTGTGTTCTGAAAACTGAATTGGTCGGTCGGACCGAAAAGCCAATGAACCGATCACCTAATAGGTTCAAATAAACCACAGAACTGGCCTGAAGAAAAAACGGTCAAAGAACCGAAAAATTGATCACAAATCGGTAAAATTGGCCAAAAATCAGTTCACAACGGGTTAAAAAAAATGCTTAATTCAACATTATTTTGATTTTTTTCTTAAAAAAATAAAAACCAACCTGAAGTATTTAGCATTTTCTTTTTTATTTTAAATATAAACTTGTTTTATTAATAAATGTTGATGTGTATAGTTAAAACTTATACTTAAGGATCATGACATATTTGATTTACACTTTTGTAGGTGTTATAAATGTAAAGAACCTATAAAATTATGTTTTATTTTTAATTTTGTATTATAAAATATGATTTTTTTTAATATTTTTTTATATATTGTTTAATTATTATTATTATTATTTTATTAATACCGATTCGACCACGGTTGAACCATTGAACCAATGCCTTGACTGGTTCAATGACCGGTCCAATTTTAAAAGCATTGATCACCACAAAAACTTGACTTCGCAAATGTCAAGTAATATAGGAAGACATTATTAGTATATTTTGCAAACAAAATAAAAAAATAGAAAATTAAAAAGTTATAAATAAGAGAATTTACATGACAGAATATATTGAGCAAATACTCTTTCAAGATTCTCAATTGGTTTTTTTACATCAAAAGTATCAAATCCTGACAAGACTTCCTTAGTTGGATTTGATTGCTCTCACAGTGTGCCATTTAGCTCACCACAAGCTGACCTTGATCAAGTTGGTGGAACTAATCAAATCTAAGTAAGGAAGAAGACAAATATGATGATTGTGTGGAAAGAGAGTGTAGTATCCTATGACCTTAAAGGTTAGATTTAGAAGCTTGAAAGAGTGATTGCTAAGAGCAAAGTAGTAAATGTGTCGTATAAGATTAGAAGTGATAAGTTCCTAGTTGTGTCGTGTTTTAGCATTTTAATTATGTCATTTAGCCATCATGAGTTGACCTTCCTCAAACTCATAAAGATGTGGCAACAATGGTGGAAAAGAGGGTAAAAGATCCTATAACCTACCACCTAGTTTTACTTCCAAGGTTGAAACAAAACAAGAGAAAATTTTGTTGAAAAGGAAAAGTTGTCAATTACTAAATTATTTAATGCTACTACTGAAATTAGATGCTTTGGTGATGAATAATTTGGATATTGATAGGCTTCTACTGGTCCTCTGACCATTAATTTTCTAATCCTAACTGTGAGAGTGCAAAGAGTGGATTTGCCTCGAGAGGAAAAAAGAACAATTTTGTGTTTGTAAAAAGAAAAAACAAAAAAAATTGTTTTCTTGTATGGAATGTATCACTAACCTTGTGTTGTTTGTAGGACGCGTAACAAGACAGGGTGTTAACCAATTATACTAACATATCTAAATCCTACTATTCCCTTCACATTCATAAAAACCTTAGATTCTTTCTTCGTTGTGCAAAAACGCTTAATTATTACTATAAGAGAGCAAGAAAGGAAAAAAGAAACAATGTTGCATTCCTAAAAAGAAAGATCAAGAAAAAAATGCTTTCTTATTTAAAATGTATCAAGGGGTTCATATTGGTTGCAGGATACATAGTTCGTAGAGAAGGGTGTTAACCCTTCATTTGCAAACCTATTCAATATTCTCAAGAGTTATACAATTGAAATTAACAAATATCATAATATCACACAAGACCAACTAAGCTCTAGATGACTATTCTTATTATTTGTTAATTAACCTACAAATTAGACAATCCAATTAAAATTTCTACAGAATATCCACCATGTCCAAAAAAAACACATCAATTATCAACATTGAAACCCCCCTAATTCTGATAATATTAATATAAAAAAATAAATAACGACGGACTGTTTATTTAGGGAGAAACAAAAAGAACATCCCAACTAGGAATAGTAACATTAACATTAACTCTTAAAGCAAATGAAATTAAACTAAACTAATCACAGAGTACCAAAAGCTGCATAACAGATATAATAAACATAATTAAACCCACACAACACCAGGGCCAAATGGATAGAAAAAAAACCAAAGTTGCCCACACACAACAAAGGCAAGGTTAAATAGTCTCTTGGTTAAACCAAAACACAAACAGATATAATGGAGGTCACATAGGTAGAATACAATAGTGGTTATGAAAAACTTACCTTGCGGGTTGGGCAAAACAAGTTGTGAGGGGCTTGCGACAATAGGGGCTCGTGGCGGAGAAGGGCTTGCGGTGGAGAAGAGCATCACGATGGTGAAGAAAGGCTCATGGCGACAACAAGTTCTGGTGGTGGCGTCCATGGTGGTTGGGGTTGGGAACAAAGGTGTCACGCATGCGAACCGTGGTGTCAGGGATGGTGATGGTTGTGGTTGCAATTTTCGGGTAGGAAATGTGATGTCGGTGGTAGTGATGAAGGAATGGAAGAGGTTCTAGGGTTTTGGGGTCGAGATCACTTTCGCAAAATGAAGGGGAACCAAATCGAATTGGCATATATAACCGTTTTTACATTAGTTATTAGTTTAATTGATGTAGATGTAGAAAGTAATTTTTATATCGGTTAAACTAATAACCGATGTAAAATTTGTGCTTTTATTTTCAAGTTGGCCACCACATTTTTTGCATCGGTTGTTTATCAATTGATGTAAAAACTTGTCATAGTATGTGTTATTTGCAGTAGTGACATCAACAAAAAATTGCCACATATTTGGTGACATGTCAGCAACAATGCCACATTATCATTTTATTTTTTAATTAGTTTTTGAAATTAAATATTAAAACAAGATAAAATATTAGAGGGACTAAGCAAAAAAAAAAATTACAAGGACAAAAAATGAAAAATACATGGACTAAGAGAAAAAAAGTGACATATTTTTAGGCACAAAAAATATTATTTAAACCTTAAAGATAATGTATAAATTTAATTTAAAATTAATATAAAATAAAAATCTTAAATAGCAAGAAAAATTATTTTTTAATAATGATGCATTCTTTCAACATTCACTTTTTTTTTCTTGTTCAATAATAAGGTCACTCACACATTGCATAAACACTTTAGGCTCTCTCACTCACCATATACATCATTCCTTCCCTCTCTAACACACACACATGCCTTAGGGAAAAAAAAAAAAAAACACTTGAGGTGCTCTCAGTAGGAGCACTCACACAAATAATTAATTCATCACTTAATTTTTTTTCTCACTCAACACTCTCACACACTCACTTTTTTTTAACACTCTCCCCTGTTTCTTTTATCATCATTCACAGTAGAGCTCCCATAGACATGACACATAGGCTTTTATATTTCTCCTTCGCATAACATTCTTTCTTTTTTCACGTCACACTCACAACTACTATTCCTTTTACACCTACATCACCCTGATGTACCGGCCATCATCACCACCAAGCATGGTGCTACCACCAGTAAGTCCATCATCTAGAACTAGTGCACACTAACACAACACCTTACAACCATGATTGTTGTCATTAAATTATGAAGCTTATTGCCCTTATGTTATGGATATTTTGTTTGATTGATTTCTAAACATCTTGAATAGGTTAAAGGTTATGAACTTTATTTGTTTTCGCTGGGTATTTAAATAAATCTGGAGTCTTTTTATTCTTTCAATGGTTTGCTATGGGATAATGGTAGAAAGGCATCTTTATTTTGGCTTTCATGTTCTATTGATTGATGACATGAGTAATGGGTTCTAATAAAAATCTTAAAGGTTAGGTTAGTATGTAGGGTGTTTGGGCCAAGAAAAACTATGGTCAAGTGATATTATTTTTAAGTCAAGATGCATTCTCTATTTATGCAATGTGTGAGTGGCCTTATAGTATTGAACGAGAAAAAAAAAGTGAAGAAAGGTTTAGCGAATGTGTGATTTTTAAGTAATGATTTTTCTTGTTATTTAAAATTTTTGTTTATATTAGTTGTAAATTAAATTGTACATGATATTTAAAGCTTAAATAATATTTTTTGTACCCATAAATATGTCAATTTTTTTCTTAGTCCATATATATATATATATATTTTTTCGTCCCTGTATTTTTTTTAGTCCTTATATTGTTTTATCTTATTTTCATATTTAATTTTAAAAAATAAATAATGAAGGGACGCTATTGCTGACGTGATATCAATGACATGACACCTTTTGTTGACATGTCACTTTTGCTAAGATGACATTGATGACGTGGTAGTGGTGCATGATGACGTCATTATGATATCATCTTTTATTGATGTATCACATGACGAGATCATCATACGTTAGCAAAAGCAACATTTTCATATAGACTTTGATGACAAGAACTAAAAATGGAAGGTTTGGAACTTACAGGGATGATTACAAAAAAAATAAATTACAGAGACAAAAAACATAGTTAAGCTTATAAATTATTTTACCAATATATTATTATTAATTTTTTTATCTTATAAAATATATAATTTAGTCATTTATATTAATTTACATTTTTTATATCTTAATTTCTAATAATTTTGTATTATATTAAATTTGGACTTTATGTGTACTTTGAATGTTAAGAATACATAAAATGATGTTTTTATTTTAGTTTTTAATGTTATAAAGTTATGATATTATATTTATTTAATCTTATTTTATGTATTATTATTATTATTATTTTATTAATATTGGTTCAACCACAGTTCTACAACAATTGAACCATTAAATCTTGAATCAGTGTCCTAATGATTCAATGATTGGTTCAGTTTTAAAAATATTGCATATAACACACACTCATGCAAATAAGATTTTTTAATCATATAAACTCTACTAAGAACTAGTACCTAGACAGCGCTGTATGAGGTTTACCAATAGACTACTAGAGCATAGATATTACTTTAGAAGTGCTATCTAAGGACAAAATAAGCATTAACTAATGTTTTTTTTTGGCATAATGATTAGTCTATACTTATTATTTTCATTTTTCACAATAACTATAGTATTCTTGTTTAAGTAACTCTGTCTCTTTGTCTATCTATCTGTCTATCTTTCTATCTATTTATCTATTCTCTAATTAAAGAATTGTATTTTTTTTTTTAAATTAACCATGATCTCGTATATCAACTGAAGTTAGGGCAAAAAGGTGAGTTTTTGGTTAATTGAAAGAATTAAAATTGATACATTACTTAAATAAATGTATAAACAATTCATCTCTCACCCTTATCCAAGAAGTAATATCGATTTATTAATTCAATTTCAAATCTAATGATCAAAGTTTGTGGCTTAAAATGAAGTACTAGCTAGCTCTCACTTTGTACCATCATGACTGCAAGTCCGCAAAATTCAAAATTGGCCTTGTGTACACGGCTGCTCGTTGACATTTTCTGTGTGTGCTTTAATTTCTATTCTGGCTTTAATTCAAAGCTCTGCTGCTACACAGCAGTTTGGTTTTGGATTTGGATACCCAAGTTCGCCTTGTGGGAATGCATGCATTCACGGAGACGGAATTCAAACGACATTATCAAAATGCTTCAAAATGACAGTTCATTATATATTTTTTCTTTAGGATAAAATTGACAGTTCATTATAATACATACAGATAACATCAAATGATATCATTTGTTAAATTTGTCAAATTTAATAAAATGTCACTTTTAATAATTTTTTTATTAGAAGTAAATTTATTAAATCAACTATTGAATTTAAAGTTTTTATAAAATAAATTAAGTTTACAAAATTTTACACAACAAACAATTAATTGATATTTTAACATCTCACTTCATTTTAAATTTTTAACGTATAATATGTTATTTAAAATAAAAATAAACAACTAGTATTTAATTATATATCTATAAATGTTTAAATTATGTAAAATTTTATATGCACAATCATTAGGGTAAAATAAGTTTTTGGTTCCTCTAAAATTATCTAAATTCGGTTTAAGTCTTTCAAAATTTTTTTGTCATATTTTGGTCTCTCTAATTTAAAAATACACAATTTTTGGTTCTCAAAGTGGTTTAGATAACGCTTTATAATCGCTATTAAATATTATTTTGAGGGCTAAAAGTGGTGCATTTTTAAATTAGAGAGATCGAAATAGGATGAAATTTTTTTGAGACTAAAACCGAATTTGAAAATATTTTATGAATCAAAAACATATTTTACCCCAATCATTATGTTAATATCTCATGATTTAACAATTACATTAATAAATTTTAGTCTCATCATGTTATTTTACTAAATTTGACACTTGTTATCATTTGATTAAATCCCATATATATGTGCGTGAAAAAAATAGTATTTTTTTATTTACAATATTTTTGGAATCTATAAATATAAGAACTTATTTAATTTAGTTATTTGAAAATTATTAAACATGTAATTGAATTGATTATATTTTATTAAATCGGTTATTTAGTAAGGGTAAAATGGTCAATCTATACAATTAAATGTAGGTTTAAATATGTTTTTGATTCCTATAATTTACCACTTTTTTGATTTTGGTACTTGTATTTTTTTTTTTCGAAATGATCATTGTGAAATTCATTTTTTTTTTGTTTTGGTCTTTTTTATTTTGTTTTAATCCTTGTAATATATATATATATATATATATATTTGTTTTGATCCTTATAATATTTTGTCTATTTTAAATTGGTTTCTTTGTAAAAAAAAAGATAGGAACTAAAAGCAAATTATTTACATATTACAAGGACAAAAGCAAAAAAAATAAATATATTACAAAGATTAAAACAAAATACCAAGGACAATTTTGTTTTTCTTTTCAGAAACCACAAACATGTTTAAGCCTTAAATGTAAAACCAAATCAATTCATACCATTCCTTCCAAACACGATAAAATCTGTAAACCACGAAATCCTTAAAAATTAATTTTAAAAACAAATTATCATTTCTTATATTTTAACCTTCCAAACTCGGGCGTACAAATGAGATCATGTGTCATTTTAATACTCCAAACTCACTTTTAGTCATCTAACCCTCAAGAGAAATTTTGGTGGTACAAGCAATGTCAATTGGATAAGTCATGTTAGACTTTTATTCACCAATCCAACACTTGTTGTTATCTCCAAGGCATGCCATGCACGTACTCCATACCGTATCCTATAAATACCTCCCCATTGCTAAAAGAGAAAGCACGCAGCAACACAAATTTCCAAAAGCCAGAAATCCTCTCTTAAAACCTTTCTTTATTTCGAGCGAAGTGAGTTATACACACAACCATGTCAACGAAATTGATTGGTACATGCCTTAGCCTTATGGTATGGCTTGTAATTGCCACAGCGGCATTAGCTGAATCCAATAACGCCCGAGTCCTTGACACAAAAGGCCACCCTCTTGAGCGTGGCAAAGAATACTACATCAAACCCGCCATAACAGATAGCGGAGGCCGTTTCACTTTGGTGAGCAGAAACAAGCCATGCCCTTTATACGTTGGTCAAGAGAATTCTGGTGCAGACAAGGGCCTACCCGTTGTCTTCACCCCTTTTGCAAAGGAAGATGATGTTGTGAGGGTGAATAGGGACTTCAAGGTGGCATTCTCAGCTGCCACAATATGTGTGCAGGGCACAGAATGGAAGCTGGGTGAGAAGGATACTAAGAGTGGAAGGAGACTCATTGTGGCATCAGGCAATGGAAGTTACTTTAGAATTGTGGAGACACAAACTAAAGGTGTATATAATATTCGTTGGTGTCCTACTGATGTGTGCCCCTATTGTAAGTTTAACTGTGGCACTGCTGGTGGTTTGCGTGAGAATGGGAAGATCTTATTGGCCTTGGATGGCAATGTGCTCCCAGTTGTGTTTGAGAGAGCATAATATGTACAGCATAATGTTTCTGTCACAGTTGGCAAATAGTTGGAGCTATAGATAGGAGGAAAGAAATACACATGTCTCTTTCCTTTTTCTCAATTTATAGAATAAAGCTCCAAATTGTTATGTGTAACTTATTTTAATGAAGTTGTTGTATTTGTAATTTTATAATTTATAATTAAAAACTGACTGAACGTGTGCGTACACTCATTTGCACAACATAGGTGTGTAAGTTTCTAGTACGGATCGAGAGATGATCTATAAGCTTCCAGTATCCGAGGGCAACATATGGAGGGCTATATAATTTTTGAAAACTAGCGAGTCTTCCATGTATTGCAGAGATAATTCAAAATTTAAAAATCAGATTCAATTATTATAAGTGACGTGATTGATTATCTTGGAGCTAAATGGTAAAAAATAGCCTCAGTTATCAACCATACGGTCCTAATAAACAATTATTACAAGATAAGTGATTATTTATATTATTAAATAATAGTACTAAAATTTTTGCTAATAACAGATGATTATGTATGATCACCTGGACATAGTTAATTATACAATCGTTTATTGAAATCAGTAGTCAAATAGTTATTGTGATCATTTAATTAATGCTCTCTGCTTTCTATGATCTGTTATCATCCTAGATGATCAATTATTTGTTAAAGTCAAGGAATTTTGCACACTTCTTGAAGGTCAAATAATCGATTGTTGCTTAACGATGATTGATTATTGTGCATATTAAAACATGAATATGAGCCTATGGGTTCATATTAAACAGAAAATAAAAAATAAAAAAAATAAAGAGACAGAGTAAAGAATAAAAGAGAGAGAGAGAAATGAAAAGAAATTCATACTAGCTAGTATTTGAGATCCAAGCTTATTTTTCTCCCGCTCTTAACTATTTTTCCGTAAGTTGAGGATAAAGTAATGTTTCTTCTTCTCAAGAAAGCTTTTGGGAGAGAATAATATGAAGCCGATCAAAGCATCACATGCTGGAGTTTATGTTAAGTTTAAAAAGGTTAGATACCTAAGGTTTAATGGATAACAAATATATGTTTGATTAGATAAATAGCGAAGAAAAGTTCATGTTTATTAAGTGAGCAAGAGATCGATCAACATCTTAGTAGACAATCAAATACATAAAAAGAAATTAAGAAAATATATATGTCAACAATGGCTATATCATCTGTGTGGAAAAAGCATTGAACTTAACTTGGAAGATGGACTGATTATCATTGAAGAAAGATTTGACCAACTGTCTTAGCAGCATTTGACCAGAAGACCATCCATAAAAGACTTCCTCAATATGCTTCAAATGATTCAAGGCACAATTAAGCTTCCCTACCCTACAAAAAAGATTTCTTGAGTATTGTGCCTAATACACAAAAATAAATGTAACAAAAAGAAATTTTATCTACTATGCTTTTTGTTTCTCAAATACAATGGGAAGTCCTTGCATAAGTTGTCGACATGATTAATGCAAAATCAGGTGATATGTATTTTCAAATTGTGGTTGGAGATCAAATCGATGTTCTTCACTTTAAATGAAAGTTCCAAAACTAAAATTATTTGAGTACTCTGCAATGTTGCTTGAATATATGAACAAGGATTTACAATGTATCGCAAACTCGTCATGCTATAAATATGAATAATAAAAGCTTAAATGTGACTGACTATTATGTGAAACTATAAACTTAACTCTTTTCAAGCATTTATTTTATTCATTCATTTATTTCTCTGCATATCTTTACATTGCCTTGGGAGATTTGTTCAACTTGTCTTGCACATAACTTAATACAATCTTCAAGAGTATATTATACTTATAATTGAAGTTTATAAAAATAGCTTAGCTTTTTTTTTTTTTAACCTCTTGAGTTGTGGTGTCTAAAAAGACTTGTAGGAAAAAGCACTTACAATTGAATTGTATAAAAATAGTCATTTTTTTTTTACAGGTAATTGACTAATTAGTCTTAGACTATATATCTTACTATCTTATCATTTCTTTTTAAACCGTCTGTACACTAAAGATTTCAAAAGATTTTGTCATTTTAAACAAAGAATTAAAAAATATAATTCAACATCCGTTTTTAAGAAAGTTTTAAAAAAATATCATTTTATTTAAAATAAGTTAAATTGAATATTTATTTTGGTCAATAAATTGAATATGTAAAAGTACAGTATCTATAAATATAATTGATTAAAATCTTAACATAATATTTATATAATTTTTGAGTAAAATTTTTATTATTTTTATCATTATATCAATATATTTTACAGTTTTAATTAATTGTATACTGTGTTTGCAAAACGAATTCATGTGAGAGATGATGGTAAAGTTGAAAATCCTTTAGTTCTTTGTTAAGTGGTAAGTGGCATGCACATAACAAGGTGATTACGTCAAACATGAATGGCCCAAATACGATCTTCCTTAGATTCTGATGGCAAACTAAAGGCGCAAAAATGTTGCTACGATTATGACAATAAGTAACCTAAAATAAAATCTAGATAGATATATTTCATTTTGTAGATCCAATCATCGATTTATATCATTGCCTTATTGATAAAGAAAAGGCAAAAGAACTCGTCAAAAACAAAAAGAAAAAGAAAAAGAAATAGTCAACGAAATGGTAGTCGGTTATTTTGGCCAGTTGCTCCAATAATAAATGCGGCACTCTCAATATTCCAATCAAATCAATATACAGGCTACATATTTGGAGACTTACGAGAAGGAAATAAAAAAATATTAATTACTTACTTTCGCCACAGGTTAAAATTAAAATATATAAGTCATCGAAATTTTTTTAAAAAATATATAATTTTTTTAAAGAGTTTAATGACTATGCATTATTCATATAAAAAGTTTTACATTGTCAATTAATTAAAAATCATTGTTAGTATAACTTTTAAAGTAATTATTATTAAAGTCAACAAACTTACCATATATAATGATTTGTAATTAGATGATAGTGCAAAACTATTTTGCACTTGTGCATAGCTTATTTTCTCTTTTTAAAATAGTTATATGATATTAAATTTTGATCGTTCATATATAATTATATGATTTAGATTTACTCTCCACTTTTATATAAAAATGATCATTTCACTACATATGTTCTAGAGAGAGAAATGTTATTTATATAACAAATTTTATAGTTAAGAGTGAGAAAGAGGAAAAAAATATGAAATATAATAAACAATGTGATTAAAAGAGATAAACACATAAAGTATTGTTGTATGAATAACACACACACACACACACACACACACACACACACACACACATATATATATATATATATATATATATATATATATATATATATATTATAATTTATTTCTTAATTTTCAAAAAATAAACAAAATATTACATTACTGTGGAAAAAGTAATTAATAATATAAAAAAATATGCTATTAATAAACTATACCTTGATCTTTAATTTTAATCAAAGTTATTTTAAATTTTTTAAAGAAATAAAATCTACTTTAACCATCTTTAACGTCAAAAGAAATTAATTTCTTAACGTATTAATTAAAGTACCTTTACCATACAAAAAGTAAAAAAAAAAAAAAAATCATTTTCTTACCGCATGCAAAATATGTCACGGTCACACGGTGTGTTCATTTTTTACTCATGTTGGCGCCAAACGTTGTCATTGTTTAGTTTATGTCCATCCAAAAGGACACGGAGGATGAAGTGTTTTGGTTTATCCATTCATCATTTCTACATATTTCGGTTCTGTACCATACCTCTTCTGCCATTCTTCTTCTCTCACCATATATCCATTTTTCCACTAATCCCACCTTCATTCACGGTGCTTTCCCAATTCCTTGGGGTAATATCCACACCACAACTTCCCTTTTGCTTCTTTCAATCATTTGTACGGCCACCAAACTCAATCATGTAAGTTCTGGCTTCCTGATGTTAATACATTATTTCTCTACTATTGTAAAACAGAATGTTACTGGTTCTGTGAATGTAATTAGTGTATCATCACTCAGAAATATACACCGATTTTTCACCAAAACTGTGACAATCAATTAGCACAATTGCTAATCTGTTTCTGACGAATTTGAGTCTCTATGTTCAATTTGGTTGTCAGTTTATTATTCAGAGTTTATGGAAGTTGTAGAGGCAAAATCTTCATCTGGGTACGGCAAGCCTCCATGGGTATTTAGAGGCAGGCAAGTGTGCAACTGTGACAATTTTTCTATAGTTTACCATGTTTGCTCTGTGATTGAAACTGCAGGAGGGGATTTAACTAACTAGTTCTGTTTCTGGGTTTATCAGTGCCTGGTATCAACTCCATCTTGTGAAGGCAGAGAAAGCTCGAGCATGCATTCCGAAAGAATTCAAATTGGTTGAAGCTTTTGGGTGGGTACTTCAACTTGTACTTATTGCAATTTTTACACATTATTTCATTTATATATGAAATGAACTGTTTCTTCTTGAATGCAAAAAAATGTGATTTAATTAGGAAATAAACAAACAAAAAATCAATTTTATTTTTAACCAAACTAATCTTAGCTAGGAGTAATTGGAAAACTAATCAGCGATTATAATAGGACACAACTTAGATCCAATTTTATAGATACTTTTGGTCTATTTAGAATTGAAGTTTCACGTTAGTAATATGCATTAAGGTTTGTATTAATTAAAGGTTAGCATAAGTTCTCGACATGAAACTTTATTTATGATTAGAGAACAACTCAAAAAACACTTAAGGAATTGCATATAAGCTTTTTTTTTTATTGTAATTTAAAAGTTTATTTTTGAAACTTGTGATTTCTGAGTTTACTCCTTACGTACAGATACACTCTTGGTGGTTTCTTTCTAGCCAGTTATGAGGACAGTCCAGTTGGTGTCTTTGATGAGGTTCTGTTACATTTTTACTATCATCTTTTGCTTCAGATGTTTTTTTTTGAAACATATTTTCGTAAATTGCGGGTCCTTGGAAATTCGGGGACATTGTGTTTTTGATTGATGCAATTTGCTGCTGACATTAGAACTTTGTGATGGGTAGCAGCTTGTTGTGATTGCAGGACTTGTATGGAACCGCCCAACATCCTGCGCGTATGTCCCCACTTTTAATTCTATGATTATATATATTATTGAAACTTTTTCATTCTTCCATTATTTAATAAAATATGGAGAAGAATAGGCTGAATAGCACTGAAATGGAACATGGTTCTAGTTCCAAAGTCATAAAGATGTTTACCAAAGTGGTTGTAGTTTTGCATGTGAGCTGCTGCTGCTACCGAAAAGTTGCCCAATCAAAATTGGTTTGGATTGTGTTGGATAACCTCCAAACAAGCCTATACTAATTCACCAATGTTATCAACTTACTCTCTTCTGTTTCTTTTTACTTGTCATTTTTTTACAAATTTTTTATTTTATTTGTTTGTCAATTTCAGAGTTTAAGATAATATTAATTATTTTTTCATCAATTATACTTTTACTTTTCACTTAATTTTTAATTAATTTATACATTTACAATTATTATGTATTTATTGTAGAATAAAAATGAAAAAAGGTACAATAAAAAACTTTAAAATTATTTTATAAAAAATAAGAAAATTTATTATATTTTTTATTTGTATATAAAAATCTTAAATGATAGTTAAAAAAGAATAGAGGTAGTATATTGTTTATTTTATGATACTAGCTGCCCAATCAAAACTTTAGATAGCTGACCCGGAGAGGTAAGATTCATGCCTTGGGAAGGAGGAATTTTATTCTTACATATTTTTCCAATGCGTGCCTATAAGTTTTTTCATTAAAAAAATAAAATATTTATTATATAAAAAATACAAAAGTCATTCATTATTTATAGTTTTAAGTCAGGAAAATGCTACTAGTAACTTAAAAAATTAAAAGTGAAAGTTTTCATAAAAGGCCTATAAATAACCATTGGTGTGGTATTTCCATCTTTGTTGATGACTAATTTCTATCTGAAAATCTGGCTGACCACCTTTAGTCGAAGCTCCCTTTCCAATCACATTTTTTTTATCCATAAGACTCAAACCTGAGACTTTACCTAAGAGATCCAAATCCAAATTCACTTGCATATTTTCTTATATTAATGAATAATTCTAAATTATATTTTTTTTACTTAATAGTCTTTTTAATGAGAAAATAGGATATGCATTGACAGTATATTTTACATTATCATCTAATCACAAACCATCATTTATGACAAGTTTGTTAACTTTTATGGTAACTACCTTAAAAGTCATACTAACAATAATTTTTGATTGGTTAATACTGTAAAATTTTTTACATTGACAATGTATAACCATTAAAATTCTTTTTAATTACTAAGGAAACATAGAGTATCTTTATATTTTAAGATATTTATAGTAGATCTAATTTTTACTTAATAGTTTATTTAGTACTAGGAAAATTATCAAGAAGTTGTAGAGGATATAACAAAATTCTTCTATATTAATATACTAATTTAACTAAAGTATAATATATTAAATGGCACAGATTAACGCTCATAATACTTTATAATAAAATCTGGACGCTTGCATGAGTACATAAGAATACGATACTGCTACATTATATTTCAACTAGCCATTACGTCATCATACCTGTTGAGGTTATTCAGTAAACTTGAAGCCCGTGTCTTCTTCCTTGTTTTTTAAGCATATGGCATTTTTCCTTTTGGAATTACTTATACTTTCGGTCCAAATTCTTGCAAAAGATTAGGCACTGCAGCTTGTGAAGAATTAAATTTATTTAGCATAACATACAGCTGCAATAGGAACGATTATGCAGGATTTTATTTTTTTTGCCTTTTTGATATATAATGTTTTTATGAAGTTTTTTTTTTTTTTTTTTACCTTTTTGTCAAAAGATGGGCAACGAGGGTGTACGTGAACAACGATGATGCCTGTTGCCACGGAAGAAAGGTAGGAGAAGAAAATTTCAAGATGCGTCCTAATTAACGTTTATAAAATTGCTGAATTAATTTTACCTTATCCTAGAGGAGGAGAATTAAGTTTTATGTGTTCTGCAAAATAATTCATGGATGATGATATTACAGCTATAATTTGGTTACGTTTAGGTAGTGTTTGCCATGTGGATAGAATGGAATGGAACGAATTGTTGTGTTCTGTTCTCCTTGATTTCACCCTCAAAACGTAACATTTTATCATGGTATTATTTTGTCATTGGTGAAACTCCCACTTTTTTTGCAGGAGGTGGGGCTTCCAAGCCAGATGGCTAGGTTTTCCAGGGTAATTGTTTTGACCTAGTGCATCATTGTAGCTCAATCTCTTAGGTTGATATATTGCTCAGAATTATGGAAACTGAACCTTATGATTTTGTATGTCAGTTATGAGAATTTAATAAAAAAACTAGTGTCTAGACTTTAGACCACAAGCTAGGTGCATAACACTCTTAAGCCTAGGCCATTTTGGACATGCGTATATTGATTTGTTCATTCTTCAAATAGACAATTACAGCAATCTCCAGACAACCGAGGGACAGAAAGAGTGGCTTTCTTAATAAGATTGGAATTGGTGCCATGTTCTCTACTCCAAAGGATCCCCTGAATGTTCAAGTAACCAAAATCAAATGTCTTGAAGCAGAAGACACTTGTAATATTAACATCAGTCTCACCGGTCCGGGTGAGTGGATATTGTGATTGATTCCACTACCCTCCATGAGTTTCCCCCTTAATATTATTTGACAGATACATCTATGGTTATAGTCCATATGCCAATGCCTCTTGTTGGTTTAGTTGCTGTCAAATGATTGATTGTATACATTTTCTTCAATTTTCTTCCTATAATAATTAATGAGTAATTGAGTGCACACTAACTTGGGACCACCAATGAACAAACATTTCCAACACAGACTGTGATTCTGTACATAGAATTACTCAAAAGGCTTGCCATAGTGTGATCAGTACTAACATGTGAAGGAAGAAATTGCTATGCTCCATAATAGTTATTCATTGTGTTGTAGTTTGACCTCTAATTATAATTGACACTACAAGGCTTTATTGATGACAAGCAATATGTTAATATTGCAGTGCCTGCTTTGGGCTTTGGCCACTGGATGGGCCCAACAATCAGTATGTCACTTCCAAGTTTTAGGTAAATTAGTGCAGCAAACCATTATGTCCACATTATGCTGCTAGAGTTTTCAGTTTTCCATAACTAATGATCACCAATTTGTTCCAAAATTGCAGTGGCGGTACAGAGTATAATCCTAACCTCCTCAAATACTCTTGCAAGATTGAATGCAGGTTTTCTTTTCAACTTCAAAAGCACAAACAACAAATTAATCAATATTATGCTTTTTGACATATGGAAATCTTGAATAGGGTGCAAGCATTGAAGCCGTTGAAGGTTTCAGGAGCATTCCCATCAACAAATGATGACACTGAACAATCATTAGAAGATTATGGAGGCAATAGCCATGTGGCTAAAGATCATAAAAATGATGCACAGAATTTCAGCACTTGTGTGATGTTATCAAAACCCATATTAGCACTAAAGTTTAGTCAAATGAAGATGCAGGTTGAAGCTCCCGTTGTACTTTCCCAATGCTCAAATTCTTTAGAAACTACTGTCAGTTCTGTTCCATAGGCAGCACTCTTACAATACAGAAATGATTATTTGTTTGAGTTTTTATGCTGTAACACTTATTTATCATTGTAATCCCCCTACCTACTTCCCGCTAGCTTACTAGGATTGTAGCTTCAACTTTTAAGAGCTAACAAGAGAAAGAAACTGAGAATAAGTTTGCATTGAAAAGAAAAGGTAAAATAAAAAACACATTTATTTATTTTCTATTTTTTGCGAACTGATTCTTTTCTTTTCAATAAAAAAATATATTCAAATTTAGCAAAATAAACATTTATTTCTTTAAAATTTAAAATATTTTTAATTTTGTATAAATAAAATTTTAAATAACATTTCTTTAAAGAAATAATTATTTTTTCTTTATAATTTTGAATTTTTATCAATAAAAAAAATATTTTAATAAAAAATTAAAATAAAGAGTGCAATAATTACAATAAATATAGTAATACAGTGGTGGACCTATGTTCAAGTGAGGGTGTGCAAATACACCCCTCACTTTGAGAAAATTATAATTATATATAAAAAGTTTTTGCATTTTGCCTTCCTATTTTTCCATATTTGAACCCATTGTACTTAATTTCTTTCTCTGTTGTCAATTTTTGTCTTTTATAGGCTAGTATCTTTCTTATATTTTGTTCCATTTATAGCTTTATGCTATTTTACGCTTTATTCAATTCGAGATTTCACTCAATGTCACATTTCATTCCATTTTGTGATAATAATAATAATAATAATAATAATATATTTTTTTAAAATAAATTGTTCCCACCGACTTAGGGTCCTGAATTTGCCACTATAGTAATAATAAAACAATATATGAAGTACCACTATGAGAGAGAGTGATGAAAGAAGTAATGGAGATATCAAATGTGAGAGTATTAGGTTTCTGAAGGATTTTTTTTACCAAAATATTACCAAAAAAAAAAACATTAATTCCCAAACTACTATACTCTCCACATTATTTGCCAAAATACCCCAAAACACTATTTACATTGAATTTCCTCTTCCCTAAACTTGATTTTCCTTTTGCACATTTTCATTTTTGTTTGTTGCTTTTCTGATTTTGTAAAATTTATTTTATTTATTTATTATATTCTAATTATGGCTTAATTTTATGACAAAAAAATTTGAAATTGTGGTAGAATAATACATTTAGTGGTAAATTAAAAATTGAACAATAAAGGAATAAATTAATTAAGAAGTTTTATATTAATTAATGTTTTTTTAAATTAAATTAAATTATTTCTAATTTTAATTATGAGGTAATTTTATGAAAAAAAATTAAAATTGTGGTTAAATAATACAATAAGTACTTAATTAAAACGAGTATAATAAAGGAAAAAAAATTAATTAAGGAGATTTAATTAATTAAATTAATTACTATGTTTATTATGTCTGTTAGTTTATCTAAATTAACAAAAAATAATATCCACAAATGTAATTAAAATAATTGATTGTAATTAAATTAAATAATTGTCACTTTTGATTTTTCTCGTCATCCACAATTGGTTGAACTTGATGCACAAACTCTATTAAGTTCATATTTAAATTTATCGGAGGTAGTGATTGATAATTTGTATTATCGTCGACAAATGGTGTTAAAGAACTTCCTGTAAGCTGATGCTGAAATGATGGAACGACAATATTCTACATATAAGCATGAGCTAACTTTGGCGTTCAAACGTCTGCACCAACCAAGTTGCTCATAAAGTCTTGTTAAGACAAATGATGAATTTATAACCCTCAAATATTTTGATAATAACAAACAGTTAAAATTATATGTCCTCACACAATCGTCTGATCATTCGTTCACATGCAATCGTCTAACGTTTTTGAAATTGAATATCGTCTTATCTTTTGATTAGATAAACTTCGTAACTAACAAGTCTTACAGACCGATGACAACGTTCTAAAATGATCTGCACATCAATCAGAGCATAAGCTACGTCGAAACGTATAAAGCCTATATATCTACTCTCGAGGAAAGTCAGCGAAAAAGAAGGAATATGTGTGCGAATGTCAGAACGGGAAAGCGAACATGAAAACTGCTACAGATTGAGTACAAGAATAGAAAAGATAAGCAAACTGCTTTATCTTATCATATGATAAGTTGGTAAAAAGTATTAAATGCTGCATTTAATGATCCAATGACTTTCTTCATCAGATGAAGGCTGTCTTCTGCAAAACACTCAACGGATACTTTCAGAGAAGCCTATAAATAGAAGAAGAGACCTTCTTCGAGCAGTTGTTGTGATCATAATTGTTGCTAATATAATTGCTGCTGATTCTAAAAATTCATAACTGCTTTAAGAAAAGAAAAAGCTCTTCTAAACTCTTTGTAAAATTCTTTTTGTACTTCATTGTATATTCGTCTGATAAGACGTTAAACCCAGTGAGGTAAACTCACATGTAAACCTTTTTCTTAACGAGATTGGTGGAAGCCTGAAGAGGCTTTGATTCAAAGAATACTTGGGTGTTTGCTTGGAGAGGCAAGTGAAAGACTACTTGGGTTGAGCCTAAAGAAGCTTGTGAAAAGAATACTTGTAACTTGTGAAAGTTAGTGGAACTTGGTTGTTGCCAAGAACTGGACGTAGTCTCTGGGGTGAGATGAACCAATATAAATTTTGTTTGCTTTTTGGTTTGTCTTTCAGCTTTCGTCTGTCTTATAAAATGTTTTTGAAAAACTTTTTGATTTCATTTTAGACAATAGGTCGTTATCAAAAGAATTGAAAAAATTTGTTGTAACACAATTCAACCCCCCTTCTTGTGTTATCTTTGTACTCTACAAGTCTCCTACACTGGATGCAAATGAGTGTCGACGATACTCAAGATTTTCATCAATTGCTTGTTGTGATAGAGTGAATGCAAATGAATGATGAGGTGGTTCCACGTCTTCATTTTGCATGGCCTCAACAATTGGGGGGCTACGTTGGGGAGGTGTACTCTACCACCATGCATGTTGTTATGTTGTCATTTGCTGTGTTGCACATGTTGTGTCGCCTATATCTGTGTTATGTGCAACCTGTGGGTCTTGCAATGGCATAGATAGGAAAGGTATCAAATTTGCACGATACCATTCCATGTAGTCGCGGATTTGTAGCAAAGGACCCTAAATAGATTGCCCCACTAAGACATCGTTTTATCATTCCTTCCAAATTATGAGCCATTCAATATACTCTTCTGCCCAACTTATGTAGTTATTTCCTCACATGTCCATTTGGTGGACATGATCCAAATTATTAGGTAAATTTGGTAGATCTTGCCATAGTCCAAATTGCAGCTTTACCCTGTCCATTTGTTGCCATTCTATGACTAAAAAACAAATTAAAACAATACAAACACTCCATATTTTGGAATCCTTGAATGCATGTGGTGGCATAAATCTCTCACACCCTTTGTATGATATCCATACGAACAAGAAAATTAAGGTTAGTAAATTGATAATACATGTATGACAAAAAATAAGTTAGTATATATAGTAACTTAGTCAAATTATAAGTGATCGATTCTTGATCTGTGCCCTATAACATCACCATAAGGAGTTCCCATAAACTGTAGTCCTTTGCCACTCCATCTAGTAAAAGACATTTTACGTTAGTAGAATTAGTGCATACGTAGGTACACTTTAGTTTGGATTTTTGATTTACCATAACTGCTCTAAGTAATCCAAATAAGTAATCTTGGGATGGTCATAAAGTTGCAAATACTACCCTCTTACAACCAAGATGGTGACATTAACATTTTCCATCGTCTTTTTTGGAGTTTCAAACCATGCATTGATGGGTTTCTCTACTATAAGCCCATTGTTTAGGTGGATGAGACTTGGTTGTATGGAAAGTACAAAGGTATTCTCTTGGTGGCAGTAACACAGGACGGGAACAACAACATTTTACCGATAGCCTTCGCCATTGTTGAGGGTGAGACGACAGATGCCTGGTCCTTCTTTCTCAAGTACATGAGAAGGTACATCACACCCCAACATGGTCTTTGCCTAATATCAATCAGACATGAATCAATAAAAAGTGCTTACTCACGATGGGGAAATGGTGGATAGAAGAAGATTCAGTGCATGTGTTTTGCATTCGACACATCGCATAAAATTTTATGAGGCACTTTAAGAATGCTGATAAAAAAAATAAGTTGTCAATATGGGTAAGTACTGCGTACATGTAATTTTTTTTTTATATTCAAATTGTAACAATAATGACAGTCCTTCATTCCAACTTTGTAGCATATGCCATGATAGAGAAAAATTACTACTATTATTACAACAATCTCCATGAAGTACGTCCAGAAGCCACAGATTGGCTTGATGAAATCCCAAAGCCAAAATAGATTCTCGCATGGGATGGAGGTCGACGTTGGGGAAACATGACCACCAATCTAGTAGAGGCAATCAATTTAGTACTTAAAAAGACCAGAAATCTATCGATCTCAGCATTGGTCCAAGCAACCTACTTCAGGTGCAATGAATTGTTCGTCAAGAGGGGGAGAGACGTGTCAACAATGATAAACTCTAGCCAACAATATATAGAGGTTCTTAACTAGGCCATACAGGATGGACGAACAAAGACCAACACTTACTACGTTCGTGACTTTGATCAAGGAGGTTTGACATTTTGGGTGGACGAGTTGATTAACCCACTAGAAAGGCGACCTGTGGCGCATTTTGGTGTCAGGTTGGAACAGTGATATTGTGTATATGGAAAGTTCTAGAAAATTGCACATCCCATGTGCACATGTCATTGTTGCATGTAGCCACATTCACCATGATGGTGTACATGTTGGAATATACATGTTGGCCATGATGGTCATGGCCAACACCTGAAGGACTGAAATTGTCCCACAATCCAGCGAAGCATAGAAATATCAGTGGATGCCCAAAATCTACTCGCATACATATTGAAATGAACCTCAGAGAAAGAGGTTAACCAAAAAGATGTTCGACATGTCGTGCCCCAAGACATACTAAAAATAACTATCCTAACGTGCTAAAATGTCAAAGCAACCCTAATGATTTTTATTTTTATGTAATTTTTATTATTTTTTCCTTTATTGTACTTATTTTAATCAAGCACTTAATGAATTATTTAACCAAAATTTTAATTTTTTTCATAAAATTACATTAAATAATTAAAATTATAAATAAGTTAATTTAATTTTACAAAAACATTAATTAATATGAATCTTCCTAATTAATTTTTTCTTTATTGTTCAATTTTTAATTAACCACTAAATGTTTTATTTAACCACAATTTTAATTTTTTGTCATAAAATTTAGCCATAATTAGAATATAATAATTAAAATAACATAAAATTTATAAAATCAAAAGGCAAAAAAAAAAAAAAAAACCTTTAGAAGTCAGGTCCCTAAGACCTGAAATCTATGGGGCATAATAAAAAAAAATGAAAACGTGTAGAAGGGAAATCGGGTTTCAGAGAGGGGGAATTCCATGTGAACAGTATTTTGAGAAATAATGTGGAAAGTGTAGTAGTTTGAAAATTAATTTTTTTATAATATTTTGGTAAAAAATCCATTACGGTTGAAACAAGGGATTATGGAAACAGTGATAAAAATAGAAAAAAAAAAAAAAAACTTTCAGTCAGAAAGTGAAAAGTTAAAACACTACTTTTTTTTTTTAAGATAAGTTAAAACACTAGAATAAAAAAACAAAATGCCTTTATAAGCAACTAAGCCTGAATCAAAATTCTCATAAATTGACATATATAACATGATTGGACAGTTTTCTTACAATTTTTGAATAATATTGATAACATATTTTACTTGGAGTGGAGCGGGGATACTATCTATATAAAGTAGTTTTTTTTTCAGTTTTTTTTATTATGATTATTTAATCTTTTATTTTTAGGGGATTTGGTGCTAATAAACGTTGAAAGTATGTCAAATGCTTGTCTCCCATCACTTTTCCTTGCATATTTTGATATGCTCTTTATAAAATTGTAAATCACTCACAAAGATTAAAAAAAAAAAGGTGCAATTAATGAAATTGTTTTTCAATGAATATGAAATGAGTATAAAAAATATAAAATAATCAGAGTTCATTTCATATGAGTTATGTTATAATATTTTGGACCCTAAAGCCACCATGATCCGTATGTCTCCAAGTGATAGAGTCCAAGGTCAAGACACAAGCCAGGGGTAGCACAAATGCTGTTTGCAATGTCATTAAAAAATAAAGCATGTGCCTTTTGGGTGTCCCATTGCCTGTTTTCCTGCCTTAGGGGTGCCGAGACATATTCATTTTCATCAATATGAGTGGGCATTTGACAGTGCACACAATTATCTACCGTGTTAGGCAGCCATGTATCTTGCCAAATTCTAACTTTTCTCCCATCTCTATTACGCCATAGCACACCTTCTTCCATCAGCCATAGAGGTGGGTATGTGGCAGGGGCGGAGCTTCTTAGGGACAAGGGGAATCATGGCCTCCCAAACCTTTTTAAAATTATACATATGAGCATATTTAGTGAAAGAGTCATTTTAGTATGAGTGAGAAAAATAAATATGAATCATACGATTACATATAGACAATTAAGATTTAATGTTATGCGACCGTTCAAAAAAGTCATGTGACATTTTAAAAAAAAATCATTTGACATGTATATTTTAATCTTGACCATTTATGATAAGATCCAATGATTAATATTTCTTTTGCACTATGATTTGATTTTTCCTTCTCAACTTCTTGCACAACAAGAAGTCTCTTATGCAAAGCAATGTGGTGTAGCTATTGTCATTACGAAAACATATTTGTGTGTATATTTCTTTTATTCTTTAAATTTTGGCATTGTTATGCAAACATGTCATATGTGTTGTCATTTTTTATTTTTTGGTACAACTTTACTACAAGTCTCTTTTTAACTATTTTATTTTGGTCTAATTTTGGTATGATGGGAGTTACATAGAAGAACTTAATAGAAAATTATTGCATGATGAATTCTTTTAAGAATTTCTCTTTTCCTTTTTTTTTTTTTATAAAAGCTAGAAAAACAGTCATTGAATTTAGATGGAATTGTGAAATTGCAAATAGTTTATGAATAGAAAATTCTTTGTTCAAATCTTATTTTGGCTCCCTTAATTTTTTTTTTGTTCAAGCTTCGTCACTGGTAAATGAGCTTGGGCCCATGGACGGTCCATTTAACCCATAGACCAAGGACTAGCCAAAATGCTGGTCCATTTAAATGTAGGCTTATTTTGGCCCGGTCCATGGGTTGGGTTTGAGGGCTAACGGGTTTATGTAGATTTATAGAGCAAGTTCACATGACTCTTACATTAACTCATAGGAAATTTGTGAAGAAATAGACCATTAATAAAAGATTTCATGTAATGTGCATTTCTAAGCTTTCTATTTAAAATTGTAAGAATTGCCTTAATTTTGTTGGATTTTGTGAAGCATAGTTAGATGAGCAAAGAAAGGAAATACAATCCACAGGCATAGAGGAGTATCATGCTAGTCAAAGAAGACTTAAAAGAAGCAAGGACCAAAGTGAGGATCAGAAAAGAGGCCCACAAGCACAAGAATGGGCCAAAAAGGAGATTAGAGGTGTAAAATAGAGTGCACAAAGTCGCACCCGCTCGGGGGCTTGGCAGGCCGCCCAATGGGTCTTGCTTTAGTGGCATCCCACCCGGCCGGTGGTATAGCCTGCTCGGTGGGTCAGCATGCCCAGCGCCAAAACGTAGTGGATTTTCTTCTGAAAAATTGCCCAACGGGTTTCCAACCCTGTCGGGCGAGTTCGAGGTCTAAATTCAAATTTTATTTTAATTCTTAATGGGTTTGGGTTATGCGAGACAGATCGAGTTAATTCTCCTTCTCTGGAATTCTAGAGATGCATTACAAATAGTAAGGAGTAAAGCACAATGAGGGGAGCTTATCTTATCTCTATTCTATCTTTATCTCTCTACTTTTTCTTTTTGTCTTTAGCTCTTGTAGAAGGATTCTTGGAGGCAATAGGATACTTAGAGGGAAAGATCAGAGAAACTTCTTTTTCTTGTAAAAGAATTCTTCCTTTTTTTTTCTTTGTTCTTAATGTATTACTCTAGAATTATGATGTCTTTTTTTACCATGAGTAGCTAAACTTCTTGTTAAGATTGTAGTGTACTTTGCTTTTGGAACCCTTGAATGTTTAATTTTAATCGAATTCTTGTTTTATTCAGTTAATTAGATTGCTTTATTGTTTTTGTCTCTTACTTGGAATTGATCATCCCTTGTATGCTCTGAATTGATTAATTAAACGGCAATTGTGCCACAATTAATTGATAAACATATAGGGTAATCAAATTGGGATTGTTGCATAATCAACCTTCATTCCTAATTTCCAATCAAATTAAATAAATAATTGATCCTCCCTTTTGTTCTTCATGCCTTCCTAAGGTTTTAATCTCTCATATGATTAATTGGGAAATTAACTTAGAAAAGACTGTTGTAATTCATGACCAATAATTGATAGTAAAATTCATAGGGGAACATTGGCAATTAACGAATATTATGATGTTCGATTAAAATTAGATGTGAAGGAATTTAAAAGCACAAAGGAAACCACAACCCTAAACCTATCTTCCTTTAAATTTTTCTCGACTTGCCATTGCTTGTTTTACAATTTCTATTGCACGCTTATCGTTATTAAATTAATCCACCATCAATTTAATTTCATCTTAACAATATAGAATCTCTGGAAACTAGTAATCTCCACTTAGTCCTTTGGATTCGGTATCGGGACTCATGTCCTTTTGTTACTACTAGCGATAAGGGTACGCTTGCTCTTGAGCATATTTTTTGCGCATCAATGAGTTAGCCTGCAAACCAAATACATTTTTAAATATTATTTATTATTTTATAACTTATTGGTGTATTTCGATAATTATTACTTAGTGTTTGATTAGTATGTATTGACATCTTTTTTAATATTTAATATTTATAATTTTTTGGTGTAAAAAGTTAGAGATATTGAGATTTTTATGTTTTATTAATTTTATTTGATATTCGAGTGATATAGATGAAGTTTTCTTTTAAAATTTACTATTTTATTAATCCATGCATATTTTCATATATTTTTTGTTAATCTTATGTTAGACGTTTTTCAATATTTCTCAATTTTTTATTATTTTTACAATTTTACATTTTTTATTTTTTAATTATTAGGCCCACAGACCAATCTATTTAGCTTGTAGGTTAAGCAGGTTGGATGCGAAACAAGCAAAATCATGGTCCATTTAATAAGCAGGTTAGCCTGGTCCAATCTAGTTAAATGCGGACAAAAATGGACTGGGCTAAAAGGATTGGGGTTGTCTCGCAAACCCATCTGATTTAGCCATTTTGCTTAATAAGACTGGATCAAACATAATTAGGATTATGGCCCCTATTTGCTTGTAGTGGATGATCTCTGTTGGAACCAAAGACGTAGAAGCGTCTAAACCCTTAAAGTTTTGAAGATAACAAACTTATAAATGTTCAAGTTTCTACCAAAGGACTAACCTTGTCACAGTAAACAAGTTTCTCTTTGTGGACCGTCTAGTAGACATGTCAAAGAAGACCGTCCAGTAGACGTATCAAAGAAAACCGTCCAGTAGACGTGTTAAAGAAGACCGTCCAAAAAACTCGTTGTAAAAGGACCGTCCAGCGAACTACCTAAGATGACTATTCGAAGAACAAATTCAAATATCTGATGCAAGTTTCCAACGACAAATATTCAAACGGCTAAGTTTTATTGGAACGTCCAATTTACTTATAATTGTTTTCCTCGAAACTAACACATTACCACTCTTATGATCTAACGTTCAAATTGTTTGAAGCATTAAATGTAATCAGATCCTTTCTAGTGCAAAGGCGCAGCAAATAGATAAAGCAAGTCAACTTATCAAGCTGCCATGCTGAATGAAGAATGTTCAGAAAAGCAAATTGCCAGCACAGTCCTACGCTTTCCTCTTTAGTGCAAGTCTAAAAGTTGCCACCCTGATTTTTCTGAAAGCATAGTTTATATGTCCCTCCTTGCATAATGAAGTCAAAGTCTTTTACAATGAATCTTTTCTCTGAAGATTATATATATGCACCAAGGAAGAACGAAAAAACATGTACGTTCCTTGTGTAAAAATTCTTAGCGAACATAAAAACTTCTGTACATTTGATAAAAGCGTCTAGTGGACGATAACAAAAATCTTGTAAAGATTTTCAAAGTGCTTTGAGCTTTATCTTTCAAATCCTCACTACGTGGGTTGATATCTTTGTAAAAATACTTATCTGTGTTGTGAAAGCCTGGAGAGGCTTAATGAAAAAGAATACTTAGGTTGAGCAATCTAGGGTGATTGCTGTGTAAAGCCTAAAGAGGCCACGAACAATACTTGTAACCTAAGGTTGGTTAATAAACACCTTCTGGGTGAAGGGACTAGACATAGCTTAGGTTGAGTGAACCAATATAAAAACTTTCTGTGTTATCCTTCTCTCTATCCCTAAGCTTGAAAACGTTTTTCATACTTATTTACTTGTTTCGAAAAAGTTTTAAACGCACAATTCAAGCCCCCCTTTTTGTGCGCTTTTTCTATTTCAATTTGTTGGGTAATATTTGGCCTTAAATGTTCATGCTAACAGAGAATTCTCAAGAGTCCCGAGGTTCCACCATTGCTTCGTAAAAATAGCCACGTTGAAAGTTTTGGACATCATAAACCCCAACCCTCAATCTAAAGGTTTTAAATTGCAGTCGTGGTTGCGATCGCTTTAAGGTTTTCGCAGTTATAGGTATTCTGGATTTTGTGATGCGAATTGTGGTTGTTACAATGTGAATTAAGTAGAACTTAACACAAAATTATATTAAAATTTTATGTATTATTATATAATTCATAATAAAATATAATTAATATTTGGCATCAATATAATAACCGATAATAAATATTTTTCATCATTATGAGATATCCAAAGTAAAAACAAATAATTAAAATATAACTAAATTAGTTACTACTAATATATTTAACAAAGTTAGCATTACTAATTAATTAGTTATTATTAATTATAGTAGTTTGAATTAATGATTGTGGACCTTTGCATTGATGGCTTAAGGAAAGATATATAAATAATTAAAAAATATTAAACATTTTCTTTATTTAATCACAATCATCCACTAATGCATTTTTTTATTATCTAATTACAATTCTTTAATACATGTTAGCATAAATTAAAGATACCTTTGATTAAAAAAGAAAAAACTTTTGGGCTTTAGCCTACTTCTTTAGATTTTTTAGTAGAAGTATAGACTATAGGTATAGGTGGTTGGTTACTAGTTTAGGGTGGCCCAATGTTTCCTGAAATGTCCCAATTACTAAAACCCTAAACTTTTAGTCATCTCACTCCCATCTCTCATTGCCTCATACACACAAAGAAAGTAAAGAGAAGAATCTACTAAAGAGAATTAAGAGTTGAAAGATGTTGCGGTACATGAGGCTTTTGCACTTCGTTCGCTCACTATAGTACACACACGCTAACTGCTCGTAACCATTCAGGACGATCACCACTCATTGGCTTATTGAGAAATTCATAGCCTTTGACGGTCATACGAACCTCATCCTCCAAAGAGTTTCACAAGCTTTCCCTAGCAAGGGCAAGAAGATCTTCGATGGCAAGTGTGAGAATTGTTGCATCGTCCTCCTTAGTGGTGAAGAAACTCCTGTTGCGAACAAAACAACGTCTTTCAAATTACGTTGCAGTCGCAACACCATTCTGTTGCAATCGAAACATGTGATTTCTCATTACTCCGATATATCGCTGCATATCGATAATGTTGCTCGCCGATACCATTTTGTTGTGGGCATTTTTCTGTTTCAAGACGATTTTTAAAACCATACACCATCTTGTTGTAGATCCCATATTGATCAGTGATATGTCCAAAATAATGTATATAAGTGAGAGACAACTTTCACATCTTGAGCTAGCTTTTGAAGTTGAATTAAGCTCAAACCTAAATTGTAAGATATTATCAAATATCTTAACAATTGTTGTTGGCTTATTGGGCTACCCATTATCAGACCGTTATCAACGTAGAGATGTGTTAAGGATTTCACTTCTTGAGCTAACTTTTGAAGTTGAGTTAAACCCAAATTCTAAGACACCTTTTTAGACTTTGCTAATGTTTTCTAGCTCAATTAATATAATTTCTGGCACCCACACCACCTCTTGAAAAAATTTTGCTGTTAACTTTGTACACAAAGTTAGTGAGACTTTAACTTTTAAATTCCTTTTAAAAATATGTTGCAAGTTTCATCAAACATTGACTGTCACTAAGATAGTAATAAAGTTTCAACATTCTTTAATAAAAAGTTGTAAATATACTCTTATTTAAATGATCAAAAATAAAAATTAAATATATATGACTTTTTAAAATAGTTATATAGTCTCTTTGTTTCTCTTTAATTGTCAGTTTTTAAGAAAATTTTTGTTCCTATTTATCTATCATTTTCAAAATTTAAGATAACATTGATGACTTTTTTTTGTCAATTACCCTTACTTCCTATCTAATTTTAACTAATTTATACATTTACAATTAATATGCATTTATTGTAGAGTAAAAATGAAAAAAAGTTACAATAAGAAACTTCAAAATTATTTTTATGAAAAACAGGAAAATTTATTACATTTCTTGGTTTGTGTATAAAAACCTTAAACAACACTTAAAGAAGGAACAAAGGTAGTAATTATTAACTTTTAATTTTAACTATTCATATATAATTATATGTCCTAGATTTATAATTCTTATATTTTTAGAATAAAAATGATTCTCCATATATATCTAGTTGGTGCAAAACTCATATTTATTTTATAATATCATAAATGCTAACAACACTTTCAAACACCCTCTCTACTTTTGGTTGAAATTTATTTAAAATCACAAATTTTGGTAAGTCTCACTTCTCATTTAATGAGTTTATTTTCTAATTTAGAAGTGAGACCCATCAAAAATTGTAATTTTCAATAAATTCTAACCAATAATAAAGAGAATATTTGAGAGAAAGTGTTTGAAAGGATATTGTTGGCATTTCTCTTATACCCCCTCCATCCCATTTTATATAACGTTTAAGGTTTTGGCACATATGTCAAGAAATGCAATTAATATTTTGAATTTTATAAAAAATGCTATGTAACTTCCTAATATAACCTTCATCTCTCTAATTAATTAGATTTTTTTTTATTTACAGCACAGTAACAACTACTCCCACTTAATGTAATAATGGTTAAGGGTATAATACGCAAAAAATATTTACTGCTTCATTGGTTTTGTAAACGACGATTAATTTAGGATAAAATTGTTTTGCTAAAACGTCATATAAAATGGGATTGAGAGAGTAATAAATAAAGTCATGGATGAAAAGCACAAACTTATCTGAATCATTAAACATGATTAAGACATCAAGTACTATATCAAGTAATGACGAAGAAATGTCCATATACCTTAAACTTTGGTAATTTTATTGGAATCACCACTACTACCATCCTAATGAAGAATTAGAACCCAAGCATCAATATATGTAGGTTATTATTAGGAACCCAATACATTTTATTGGAACCACCACCATTACTATCTTAATGGTTAAACCCAAGTAGCATCAAACCAACAAAAAGAATTAGAACCCTATACATCCTTGATAAAGTCACAACACAACACAACTTCATATAAGCAAGGTTTCACATCCAATACTGTTTTCTTAATTTATTCAAAATAAATTGAGATATAATACATGTACAATAATTCATACAATAATTTATATAATAATACTTTGCACAAAACTTAAATGCAGTACCTTATGTGCTATTGGTGTTGTTCTCTAATCAAAATTGGAGTTTCACCTCTGTAATCTGCATAATAAAGATATGCATTAAATAATTACACTGATTATAGAGGTAAAACTCCAATTCTGATTGGAAAACAACACTAACAACACCTAAGGTATTGTATATAAGTTCTGTCCTAATACTTTTTGTGTTTATTTCTCTCCATCATTATAAGATGCAATAAATGATGTGTAGGAGAGAGATAGACACAAAAAAGTGTTGTTGTACAAATAGTTGTATGAGTTGTTATAATAAGTGTGTATTTGGTTTCACGTTGGATTTTCCGATCCAAAATCACATTGAAATATTAGTTAAAGTAATTTTAGGTAAATTTTTACATGTTTGGTTCCATGTTGAGGAATTAATTTTAGGTCCAGAATTAATTTTGAGTTAAAGTAACTTTAGGTAGCGTTTGCATTGAATCAAAAATTTTATACAAAGTTTTACTACTAACTTGCTTTTATAATAAAAATATTCAAACATAAATCACATAATTTCAAAATCAATTTTATCAATGCTCATCCAAACACACCCTAAATCATGTGGCAAACCAATTGAAAAGAATCACGTTTGGTACCTACTACTTGATTAAAAAAATTAATAAATCACTTTCTAAAATGTATATTTTTTTCTAGGAATAAATTTGTATTTAAAAAGCCTTTATCAAAAAATTACTTTAAAGAATAACTAGTAAGCCGTTGGTCAGACTCAATTTATTGAAATTTTTACAATTTTAAAAAATGAATTTGAAATTCCCCATGTTAAAAATTACAAAAGTAATTGGTGAGGGAGACCAAGAAATGAAAGGACATGTGAATGAATTCATATTTAAATTCCATAACAAATATTTATATTAAAAGTCATAAATATAAGGGCAACTAATAATAATAAAAATATACACTTACTTACTTCAATTAACATAATTACTTTAATTGGATACCTTGAACAAGGTCTTATTCGAGTCTTGTGATTGAAAAAAGTGTGGTTGCAAAGAGAGACTCTACTAAAAGTAGCCAACCAGGTTCCTCGAAGGATATTAGTCATTAATAAAGCCAACGGATATTTCGCACCAATAACATGGTGATCCAAAAAAATTACATTATTTCTAACATTCCCTCTTGAACTGAAACATATAAATCATATAATTTAATTATAATATACTACCAATATAAATATTTTTATATTATCATGTAGTTATGAATTAACATATAATTGAAAATTGTTATTGTGGACACAAACTTAGAAGATAATGAACCTACTAAGTTCGTCCTAGTAGTGAGGGGGGTTGAGTAGTATGCACAAGGTTCTAGGTTCAAACGTTGTTGTCGCCATTATACATAAAAAAAACTTAGAAGATAATGAAGTGGATCCAAAGAAAGGAACAAACTCAAAGAAAGTAACATCAATTGACACTAGATAATGATGAAGATTCAATGACTAATATTTATAACTCCTCTATGATTGAGTACTGTAACTTAGGAAAAACACATTTTTTAGAGCGAGCTAATAGTTTGTGTAGCTCAAAACTAAGATTATGGACAAAACATATAGACCCAATTTAATATGTGAGAGGATAAGGAATGAAGAGAGTTATAAGGGAACAAGTTTCAATAAAGTACCTAGTTGTTAAGAAGAAAAGACACCAATTGATAAGATAACATATTGTGAGTACAACATCACCCTAATACAAATGAAGAACATTACCAAGAAGTAAGATAGTTTCTGTGATTTCAATAAGGTGTCTATTTTTATGTTCAACAACCACATTTTGTTAGAGGTAATAAGATGTTTGGTGAAAAATGCCATGAAACTCTAAAATGTTGAAACAATTTAGATAAGTATTCACATGCATTATCACTATATAAAATGTGAATTAGAATACTAAATTGATTTTTTATTTCATGGTAAAAAAAATTGAAAGATAAAAAACAACTCAAATTGATTTTTCATCAGAAACAACCAAGTACATCAAGAATAGTATTAATAAATGTGATGAAACATCTTAACCTTAACATAGACAATATGACTAGGACCCCAAACATCAGAATGTACTAAAGTAAAGGGAGATACAGCTCAATAACTAACACAGTTAGGAAAAGAACTATGAAAATATTTTTTGAATTTACAAGACTTAGTATAATTTGAAGAGACTTGGCACCTCTTGCTATAACCTTGCAAGACTAGGATGACTTATTTGAGCATGGATAAAAAGAAGGAAATCCACCATTGAACCAATGTGAGCCAAGGTATTGAGTTAATAAAGCCCATGGAACTCACATTCAGTGTCAATCATCCATCTTAAACTTTGACCTACAAGAAAACAAAATTTTTAGTAAAAGAAATGACACAAGCAAGAGAATGAGTAAGATGACTAATAGATAACAAGTTAAAGGGAGACTTAGGGACATAAAGAACGTTATCAATAGTGAGAGGGGGAAAATATAAACAATACCAAGCCTTTGAGATTGTATTTGAAATTACTGTGTTAGCCATAGTAACAGAAGGTAAATAACCAAAAGAAGAAAGAAAGAAGAAAAGGGACTTAAAATTAGTGATGAGATCAATGCACCTAAAATCAAGGACCAAAATATGTAATGTGAGATAAACCAATAAAGGAAATACCAATGTGTGCAACAAGCATAGTGAAATTGAAGGTTGGACATTCTTTTTACCATCAAAAGAAGTCAATGAGGATTGTTAGTAGTGCCTGAGGATTGGATGACAAAAAGGTGAACTCAAATAAGATAGGTGAAGCAACATGTGAAACATTGATGATGCACAACACTTGCTATATGGTCAACTTTGTGGTAATGGTCACACCTGGGATGTGATTTGCTTGGTTTGCAATACCAACCACGGTCACTACTTTGAGATACCAAGGCTAAAAGGTCAACAGAGGCAAAAGGCATATCCACATCAATCAATGACTAAGCTGGTACACGTAACAAGGTAAACCAAGCAAGTTTAGAGTAGGTACAAAAGATGAACCTAAATTCTAATCACAAACAAATGAATTACAAATTTAATAACATAAATAATTTCTCTCATTGCTTATGCTTCTTGTTAGGGGTATCAAAACGAGGCAAGCACTCCTTAAAGTCATAGAGAGCCCAATGGACTCTGCACAAACAATTTGTCATAATGCATACGAAAAATGTGACATGTAAGGATGGGTTAGATGATGAAACCTCAAGATTGGATTGGTCCAAAGCAGCCATCGTTTGGAAACTATGGTGTATGGAAATAGTAGTAGTGACCAAGAAACAAGGCTTAATCCTGCCAAAAAAAAGATGACAATGGGAGAAGCCAAAAATAGAATATGAGACAAAAAACCTAGAGATAATTTGCATCGAAGGGCAGTGGGTCCACTAGGTAGACACAAATTAGGATTTCATCTCTTTTTAGGCGAATTGGAATCCTTCGTCCCTTTTCCTTGTCCCATTCCATGTGCCCCCAATTAGAGATTGTCACATCAATTAAAAAATCCACGTCATTTATTAATGGCTAAGATTATGAGAGGTTATTTATCAATGAGCATGTTAATCATCTTCGTTGTGCCCGCTTGTTGTCATTTTGCAAAGTGAAGTCAAACTTGTTAGCACCATCAATAGCTAGTGTGTCTTGAAGACCGTTGTTTGGTTTGAGCATAAGAATAAACTATTACATTTGTACACTATGGAACTTAAGGAGCTCAACCTTACTAAAAGCAGTGAGGTTTTTGGTCAGAACAACTTGATTTTGTCGTTGACGAGGCAAAAAATAGTTAATTTGCCATCAATTTGGATGTTAGAGATTTTGTAAGGGATTTCCTCGACAAATTTGACAAAACTCGTAGAGAGCATGTCGTTGTTTTTCAACATTGAAGATGACTTTTTTTGTCGTGGAGGTCAATATGTTGTCGAAGTCAAAAGATCCTAGTGCAATGTTAGTGACTGGTTCATTATGGCGGTAAGCGCAATGCTGTTTGTGATTTGGTGAAGCTTCTTTGCATCGAGGACATAAAGCTAAAGGATGCTCTTGATGGACCTTTTTTAGTTATAATAAGGTTAAAATAAAAAATAGAAGCGTCCATTGTCTAATGGATATGACAAAGGTCTTCTAAACCTTGGGTATAGGTTCAAATCTTATTATCTTATTGGACGCAAATTGTTTGCATGTGTATGTGTACACAATTTATACCTTGTCCTTTTTTTTATTATTCTATTTCTATTTGAATTCATTTTATTAATTATATTCAAATGAAACAAAAATATTAAATCATACTAATTATAAAAATTTGAAAGTTAAATTATAAAGTTATTAAACAATTAATCAATTTTTTTCTACTTATTCTTGGAGTAAAAAGAGTTCCATCTGTTATTGAATAACTTCCTTCAAAAGGTTTTTTGCTTCCTTAAGGAATGTCTTGGTAGAAGATATGATTTCTTTGAATTAAGGTTTATTCGTCTTTAAGTAAGCACGTAACTCCACAAGAAATTTCCTTACCTGTTTAATTTCTAAAAAATCAAAATAACCATTCGTTCATATACAAATAGTTATTATTTGTTCTTCCATGGTAAGAGGAGTTGATTAGGATGTGTAGAATGATAGGTGTTTTGCGAGGAGATCATTCATGGCAATGTTGTTAACGACGCACATAGTGATGGTGGTCTTACACTTGATCTTCAATGCCAAGTGCGTTAAGGTTCACTCCAAGAAACCCTATGCATAGCTATGGGCAGAAGGAGACAACCCAGTAGCCACTGTAATTAGCATTGGCTTAGCCGTGAATAAACCGACACTATAGTGATTTTAATTATTGTTTTATTTTTAAATGGAAATTAACATGTTTAGTATTTAAAAAAATTATTTCTTAGTGTTAGTGTCAACCATAGCCATCACTACCAAGTATTTTTTTAAAAAAATATTTTTATTTGTAGAGTCGACCTAGGCTATCACTATGTAATAATTTTTTAAAAAATATTTATTGATAGTGTCAGCCTTGGTCGTCACTACTAAATAATAAAAAATAATTTATAATTTGGTATTCTAAAGCACAAATGACCCACCCTTAAACAATACCCTAATTTCACAAACCCCTCATTTTGAATTTATCCTCCCTCCGCATTGGACCACACTATATGCCCTAGCTCTGCTGCTCCGGTGCACCATTAATCACCTTATGCCATCACATCCACATTTCCTTCTTCTATTAAGGTATGGTCGTTGCACCCAATTATATTACATTTTAAGCTATGTGTCTTCGCTTTCGTTCTTCATGTCACAAATAGGATTAAACTCTACCAAGGTTTGTAAGCAACACCTTTTAATCTGTTTTAGGGTTTTGTGGGGTAGTGTGCCTAAGTGTGAAATGTTGTTGGTGGTGGTGGTTTTGAAATAAGTGCTGTAGCGTAGGCAATGGACGGCTTCTAGTGGATTGACGATAAAGGAGCTGAATGAGTTGCTTAATTAGTTATCTTTCGATGAAAACAGGTGCACTTGATTGTTATCTATAGCATTTCTAGTTATTACGTGATGTTGCGTAAGTTCTGATAGTGGGGAAAATTTGCTAAATATTAAGAAAATTAGAATGAACCTTAAAGTTGATGTGAATAATGTTGACTAGTGTAAGGGGAAAAAATGATGCTACAAGGAATTCTCTTTTTTGTAGTTATGGGCATTGAGTGAGGCTTGTGTCAAATCTTAAATATATTGTTCCAATGCTTTATTTCTCCCTTTTGCTTTATGTCACAGCTCTAGTGCGTTCCCTCTCTTTGCAACTTGCCGTGTCTTGCAATCGTCAAGTCTTCTTCAAATGAGCAAGAATCCATAGGTCTCACGAAAATTCTTGCTTGGTTTGTGTTTTGTGTTTGGCCATTTTAATTAATTCCTATATCTATAAAAATTAATGGTTTATGAATCTAAATTGGAGATTTACTCAATTCTCTCTCCTTTATTTTGTAATTATTTGTACTTAATTCTCTTTACTAATGTAAAGGACTCGTCTCTTATCTGTGTACCTATTTGGGTGGATGATGCACCTTGAGAAACTCTTCAAGCTAGTTATAACTACATATGTAAGTTGACTCATTTCTGTTTCAAACTTTTGATTTAATGAAATCACACGTTTAATCTTAAAAAAATAAAAAGAAAAACTAAAAAATGTAATATCACATTACTACTTACAAGTTTAAGAAATTTCAAAATATATTAACTTGGTGCAGGGATTGAAGGACTACAACCTTATGATCATCTAACTATCCTGCATCTTTTTTATTAAACATTTCACCTTGAAAATTTTAATTGAAGTATTTGAAGTAATAAGTACTCTTTGTAGCTTAATTTTATCCAGTTGTTGCTTTCTCATGAAATTTTTCTGTCAAGGTAAGGATCACAAGTAGGTTTTAAACTACCTAAACTCCTCATCATGGGATAAAGATGTTAACCAATCAGCTTAAGTTAATTAGTTAAGCCTTAACACTGATAACTTGTAGTGGGTTTTATCTTTGAAACTTCAGCATCATGCTTTCAATGATAAATATGCTATTGCTCTTTCTAATACTAGAATGCTTTGAATGATAAATATATATATTGATATGACAATTTTGTTTAAACACGTCTTCATATGTAGCTTGATTGGTTGTTTATAGCTACAAATGGCTAAAAATTTTGTATATAGTCAAATCATGATTGGTTACCCTTTTCAATTTTGTGCTGCTATATGTGCTTGCAATTTTTTATTTTTTTTTTGCAAGCACAGATACAAGTGTACAATACAACAGTATTTGTTTTTGTTGAGTTCTTTAATTTGCTCATATACTAAAATCTCATGTATTTAGATATCACTCATGAACCCTTTTTTTTTTTTTTGCAAGTTGCTAGTTTTGATGGTGAATTACCGCACTTATTTCTTATTGTAATATATTCCTAGTTGGAGTTAGATTTAATATTAGCACGCTGTAAAATGGATCTTATTGTATTGTTGGATTGCTGCACTTATTTATTATTCTGATATACACACTTATGTTGGATATTTCTTATTGACTCAAGTTCTTGATCTTTGTACAATTACTTATCATTTTTGCAACTTTGGATTATATGGTCTCATCATGTTTTTAATTTTAATTTTGGTATAAGGTAATGAAGCTTTGGATTGATTTAATCTTGTGATGAATGCTTATGATGAAATGGTAGTTAAATTGATTTTAGAAATTGCTACAAGTTTGCCTTCCAGAAAGTGTAATGACACTTGGATTATGTGGTCTTATCTTGTTTTTGTTTTTGCTATTTTTTAATTCTAATTTTCTATAAGGTAGTGAAGCTTTGGATTGATGTAATCTTGTGATGAATGCTTGTGATGAAATGGTAGTTAAATTGATTTTAGAAATTGTTGCAGATTTGCCGTCCAGAAAGTGTAATGACACCCGAAAATGAGCTTTAATTAACAAGAATATTTTGTTTAGCGTCGGCTAGGTCTATGCTTAACCCGACACTATCATTAAAAAAAACTAAAAAAATATATAGAATTGGCTAGTTCAACACTAATTAGTGTCGGCTTGTGTGCGACACTAATTAATGTCAGCTCGTGTGCGGCACTATATAGTGTCAGCTTGTGTCTGACACTAAATACTGACCCTAAATACAGTTGGCTAAGTTGACACTATTCGACACTAATTAGAGTTGTCTTAGCCAACACGTGTAAAAATGAATTTAATTTAAAAAGAACATTGGTTAGCGTCAGCTTCCTTATATTGATTGTCTTTGCATTGGTTCAGCCAACACTACTTAGTGTCGACCGTCGTTAATCATCGTAAGTCGGTTAGCATTGACTATTTTAGTGTCACATGCCTTTTTGACATATATCCAACACTAAAATAGTCATTAGCATCGACTTCCTTATTTTGGTGTCGACTTTTGGCCCACACTAATACCATGCACTATTGTAGTGATTAGGTAATGGTTAAAGGTGGATAACTCTGAATGCTTAGTGAGGAGGAGGAGTGCTACCAATGTTGCCTATCAAAGCTGTCCTATTCAAGTTTCTCTGGAAATGTGATGTGGACTTTTTAATTGACGTGACAATCTCTAATTGGGGGGATAGGAAATGGGATAGGAAAAAAAGGATTTTCATCCATTGTTAAGCTCTAAATACCATGTTGAGAGAAAAATAAAGAAACAAGAAAACATGTGAATGAATTTGTGTATTTAAATTACATAACAGAACAAATATTTATATAAAACCATAAATACACCAACATGTCATTGGTTTGAGTGAAACTGGACTCAAATCCCTTAAGCAAGGTCTCGAGTTTGAGCCTTGTGGATGAAAAAATTGTAGTTGGGAGGAAAAATCCTAGTAAAGGTGGTTAGTTAGGTTTCCCGACATAGATTAGTTATCGGCAAAGTTAGTGGAAGCACCTATGACATGGTTTCGCAAAGAGGGTGGGTAGGTCCACATCCCTACATAGCTGAGTTGTGGGCGGTGTATGAAGGCTTAAAGTTGGCTCAGTCTAAGGCTCTACATGTTGTAGAATTATAAGTGGACTCCGCAGCGGTTGTGCATGGAATCAATGGAAAAGCTTAAGGGAGTGCGGCGGAATGGAGCTTGATCAAAGGGATCCGTAGTATGTTTCAAACCTTCGGGGCACATCAAGGACTCTCATGCCTATAGGGAAGGGAACATTTGTGCTGATGGCCTAGCTAATTTGGCTTTAGATTTGGAGTCTGAGTTCATGATATTCGAGCAACCTCCGACTCAAGTGAGCCAATTGCTTATAGCTGATGCTATGGTGGTTTTCACGCCGCATTTAATTTCGTTGTAATCATTCTTCTTTTGGGCTTAGGCCCCATTGCTATCCCAAAAAAAAATAAAAATACAAGAGTTATTACAAATAATTTAATAATAATATATACATAGCGTATAATTTTTCCTGTTATTATAATTACATTTTTTTGGATAGAATTTATAGTTACATTATTTGTAATTATATTAAATGACAAATGTAAGGGACAATAATATTGGCGTGTAAGCCATACCGAAAGTATGATGGCAAATGCGACGACAAATACGATAAATAATATAAAAGCGATCGCACTTTATTCACAACCTAAACCTTTAATTCATCCAAAATACCCAATATAAAATATCAAATAAATAAATAAATAAATAATTCCTGATATGAATTTCGCCCAGATCTATACTCCCAGCATTCAAAAAATATACAAAGAAGTCACCTGACAAAGATATACAAACTACCCTCTACTAATAAAAGGCATGAAAACGAAATTGGAAGCGATATATGAAGGACCCTAAGGAAGCCTACTTTTACAGGCATGTTAGTGCATGTGCTGCCCAAATAAGCAAATGTAATGGTTCTAAATTACAGTCCGCAACTACAATTGTATCCGTAACGTAAAGGTTTTTCGACTCACCGCAACCGCATCGCGACTGCAATTGTGTCCGCGTCTGCTCACATTTTCCCACAACATCAAAAAATGTAGCAAAGCCGCAACCGACTCTGTAACTGCAATTTATAATCATGACTGATGTTTAACAATTTAAAAAACAATCACGTGAGTGAAAAAAATTACATATTGACAAAAGGAAAAGCTACAAAGTGAGCGTGGATATCCGATGTAACAAGATTGACTTTTCTCTATCAATGAGTGTCAGTTTCAAACAAAGTGTCAAATTTAAGGCCCCACTTTTACTCAGTCATGCCCATCAATTCCTCGACTTAATTATGCTCATATATTGCAAGTCGCTCTGCCCAAAAGTCCTCACAAATCATTATCATATTACACATGTATCATCCTGCTAAATTGAGATGACTTTGGGTCTGTATTTACTTATTCACGGGATTGGCAAGGTAGGTGTGGGGAGAAAGAAGAACAAGACGTGAGTTACTTGTTATTTTGAGAACAACATAGGACAGAGACTCAAGCCATGGAAGAGATCAAGAACCTATCGGGGACTTCACTTTTGGTACCATCAGTTCAAGAATTGGCTAAACAGAATATATCTACCGTTCCACAAAGATACATTCAGCCTCAACATGAAGACATTGTTGTCATCTCTGAACCTAATAGTGTCCTTGACATTCCAGTTATTAACATGCACAACTTGTTTTCTGAAGAATCTGGGAGTTCAGAATTGGATAAGCTTCACCTCGCTTGCAAAGAATGGGGATTCTTCCAGGTCTCTTTTTCTCTCTTTATCCTTCAATCTCTTTATAACTCTAAACACATGCATCTTTTGATCTTTTGATTATGGACTGCAAAAATTTTACTTGAATAAAAGAAATCACTTAAAGCATGTGCTATATAGTAATATGCACGCATAATGTAAAGAGTTTTTAAACTATCAGTCAATCAAAATTGTCATGTATAGAAAGTTTGTTGACTTTTATATTAACTACTTTAAAAGTCATAATTAGCATGATTTTTGATTAGTTGATAGTGTAAAAATGTTTACAATGAGAATACAAAGAAATTAATCTCCATGCTAAATTCGAAATTTCAAATTACAGATTGATTTAGTTGTTAATCTCCTTGTAGCTGATAAACCATGGTGTTAGCCCTTCCTTGGTGGAGAAAGTAAAGTTGGAGATTCAGGATTTCTTCAATCTTCCAATGTCAGAGAAGAAAAAGTTTTGGCAGAGTCCAAAACATATGGAGGGTTTTGGACAAGCATTTGTTGTGAGTGAAGACCAAAAACTTGATTGGGCTGACCTTTTCTTTATGACCACTCTTCCAAAACATTTGAGAATGCCCCACTTATTTCCCCAGCTCCCTCTTCCTTGCAGGTTCTGTCTCTCTCTGTTGTATGTGTGTGTGTGATTACATATATACTCATATTTAATATTTCAAAGAGCTTGCATACCAAACTACTCACCGTTATTTGTCATGCAGGGACACTTTAGAACTTTACTCACAGGAACTGAAGAATCTAGCCATGGTTGTTGTTGAACAATTAGGAAAAGCTCTGAAGATGGAAGAAACCGAGATGGGAGAGTTATTTGAGGATGGTATACAGTCTATGAGGATGAATTATTACCCACCATGTCCTCAACCAGAGGAGGTTATTGGCCTCAGACCCCATTCAGATGGAGTTGGTCTCACTATCCTCCTACAAGTCAGTGATGTAGAAGGGCTGCAGATAAGAAAAGAAGGCACGTGGGTTCCTGTCAAACCCCTGCCTAACGCCTTCATTGTAAACATTGGGGACATACTGGAGGTAATATATTTACCCATATTCCATTTATATCTCTGGTTTATAATATGGTTTAAGAAGATTCCTGAAACTACAGTTATATAATCAAGAGTATGTTGAGTAAGTGGCTTCAGTTTAGTTATAAAGACACAATATCATAAATAACTATTAGTCAGAAGCAATCAGGCGTTTGGCATGGTGGTTGCTCAATCGATAGTAGGTAGATGTCACCAATTAGATGAAACGTAGTTTCGATTCCAAATCAGGTTACCTTTCAGCTTACCAAACACAATCCAATGCCTTAATATTTAAAAATTGTAATTTTGTTCAAAATTAAATATTAATAAGAAGACTTGTTAACTTGAATTAATAACATATTCATATAATTTATTTGAAAATATATATCATAAAATATTCCTTTAATTATAATTTTTACTATTATTATTTTATGATTAATATATATACACGGGAGAGATCAAATTATACTGTAATTTACACTAATTATTATATCATTCAATAATTGTATGAATATGGATACCGTGTTCACATTATATATATTCCAACTTTACATATTTTATAAAAAAAAAAAAATCGTTCTGACTTCTGATGTCATGAATTGGACTGTGATCATACAAAGACCAAAATCAATAGACTAACTAAACTTGATCTAATTTAACTCGCGAGTATCCCTATTTGATTTTGATTTTTTTTGTATGTTATAAATGGCAGATTATAAGTAATGGAATATACCGAAGTGTTGAGCATCGTGCAATAGTGAACTCTGAAAAAGAAAGAATCTCAATTGCAACATTCCACACGTCAAAACATGATGGGGTAATAGGTCCTGCAGCAAGCTTGATCACTGAAAAAACACCAGCACGGTTCAAAAGAATTGAATTAAAGGAGTTTCTGGAGAACCTATTTGCTCGTAAACTTGATGGGAAGCGTTACCTAGACACCATGAGAATATAGCATGACTTTGGAAAGTGATTAAAATCACTAGCATATTACTATACTATTACATGTTGCTACTGTATATCAAAATATGTAGGTTAGATGAATTTATATCCGGAATACAGTAGTTTATGTAATGAGTGAATGTATATCACTACAAGAATAATTATTCTATTTCTTACAAACTCGTACTTACTGTCGGCGGAATAATGGCATGCAAATTCTCTATCATTTACAGTTCCATACTGCTCAATCCAACTCATGTTTCTGTCTTTATATTTCCCTTACATACATCTCATAAAGTGCTAGTTAGAAACACATGTAGACAGTGCTGTCGTGCATAGGTAGGTGAAGGAAAATGAACATTCACTTTTAGCACTTTTAACTCTTGAGAGACATACTGTTAAGACAAACAATGTGTCTTAAATAATTGTTTTCCATTTTTCTGCCTATTGAATTACTTCCAACATTCTGAAATTAAAGCGTAGCTTTCTTAAGGTTAAATATTCTTTGATGACTCACACCCACACGGTCTCTTAAGTCATAAATATCGCTACTATTTTATCCCAATCCTTGCAAGCTTAAACAACTTTCAATTAATAGTAATTCTCATTAGCAAACTTGAGAGAAACCAAAATAAATAAATAAATAAAAAATAGAAGGTGGACACAATAAATAACCACTCAAATCACTTTTGATTGCATAGCCATTAGCCAATAAACTTCATCCAATGTTCTAAAATTAAACCACAGTTACTTCAGACATAAGCGATAAGCCTGATTATTCATCATCTATACATTAGTCTATTCAGGCTATTAAACACCGACATTCTTTTACTTCATCCTTTGCAGGCTTGCACAACTCTTAACGACCATTAATTTCACTAACTAGTTTTAGAGAAACTAAAAATCTATGAAATATATAGAAGTTGGGTAGAATGAATAACTTCCCAATCAAGAATTGAGATAAAAAACACTCCCCCAAGGATATATCACTAAACCAAAAAATAAAAGAGAGAACTAACAGAGTCCAAAAGCTCGAAAGAATAATGTATAGATGATGAAACTCCAGGGTTCAGTATTTACACACACACACTCACTATGGAACAAAAATCATGAGAAAAAATCTTTAGAGAAAATACCTCACAGCCCCCTCCAAAGCTGTAGGTCCCAAGCCCTAGGCCATTTCAGTCTCTCAATTCTATTCCAGCCTCTCCCTACTCCCCTCCACTCCCTTTTAACTCGTTGCTACAGCTGCAACAGAATCCACATTATGCATAACTGCCTCCCCTGCCCGCTGATTACCACATGTCTCTCTTCTCTTTCTAGTGTAGACTCTCCAAATCCTTGGGCCCTTATTGTGCTGACCCAAAAGTTAATCTCTCTGGTCTTGGCCTTTATCAATAGAAATGAAGGTTTAATAGTACACTATTATTGTTTCCATGTTCTCTTTGTTTATTCTTTAGTTTCAATGCCTAGTGTTTTCCATTCAAGGTGACCATTTTTGGACTGTTGAAAGAGTTTTGACAAGAATCCCAGGTCTTTTTTCTAGTGTATAGGAACTGTCATTTTGTCTTTTAGCAACAAGTGATAAATCATAAAACAACTTTTTCGACTTTTTGACCCTTTTGGATATATTTTGAATGTAGTCTCCTGAAGAGCGTTAATTATCTTATGAAAACATGAACAACTTAATCGTCCTATATATCTTGAAAATCTTCAAGGGTCAACACAAGTGGAGTGGATAACTGAGAGTCTAAATTTTTCTCATTCAAGCATGTTCATAAGCTTCTGCTGATGTTAAGCTTCTTAAAAAGATATGTTTAGTTCTTGTGTTTGTCTTTTGTGATATTTTGTAGCTGTCCTTTAACTTGATAAACATCAAGCATGACAGCATGGATTGTGAGAGGACTTATTTGTCTAAAACGCCCTTTTGAAGCATGGCAATAAAGTTCACGAACCATTTCACATATCTCAACCTTAAGAATGTCCCAACATCTTTAATAGAATGTGAAATTAAAACCATCATGCCCCGGGCTCTTATTCCCCTGACAATTCTATATCGCATCTTTGATCTTTTCAAAGGAGAATAGGATTGTGAGAAATTCATTGTCAACAGGAGATAATTGTCTAAAATGGACACTACCAAGAGTAGAACAATCCATAAATGGTTCAATATAGACCTTTTGAAAGTGGTCCTTGATAGCACCTCTATATCGTCCACCTCTTCAATCCAACTGTCACCTGATTTAAGAGCTAATGTTTGATTCTGTCTACGTCTATACTTGAGACACGTGAAAGTGAGTTCTATTTGCATCACCTTCATTCAACCATAGTGCTTGAGCCATATGTGAAATGAAGTTTTCCTTTACGCTAAGCCAATGTTCCACTTCTACTGTAACAATCCTCTTCCACTTAAAAGTCCGAGGAAGACATCATTCCTAAAGCTGGCACGTTCAATAAATTAAGCTCATCTACCGCATCTTGTAACCTAGATAAACATCACCAAAAGTCTCCTTATTCCTCCTTTTCAAATTATCTTTTAAAAGCTTTAGCTTCTCCTTTAACGAATAGACCCTCCAGCCATCCACCTTAGGGGCGTTCTATGCACTAAATACAAAAGAGTGGAAGTTCCTATGTAATCAAACGTTATAAACTCATAAATTCTACCAAAATAATAGTTACCAATCAAAATAATACAACTAATTTTCTACTTTTCTTCTTTCACTCTCCCTCCGTCCGTCATGTTTAACAATCATAAATTTTATTCTATTTAATCTAACATTATAAACCCATAAATTCTATCATTCCATTAACATATGCAGTTGTAGATCCCAAAAGGTTTAACTATTGTGAGGTGGAGGTGGGGACAGAGCTAATGATATAACAATAACATGTTTTTTACTTGGAGAGTACGCGGGGTTCATTTTTAACTTAGACGTTTTTATAATTTACCACTATTAATTTTTAAATCTTATCAACTAATCTCTAAATCATAACTATTTTTATAATAGAACTATGTGGGTAATTAAATCAAGCTATAATAATATATTATAATAATTAGAAAATTTAACTGCTTGCAAAGGATTTTGATTGAAACTATTGAACAATTGGATCAATTAGTATATAATTATTCCAACTTAATTAATAGTTTCAAATACAAATCTTGAATATGTGATTATGTTAAATATTTAAAAAAAAAAATTATCGGCCATAATAATCTTGTCGAGCATAAAAGATATTTTTGATCTTTAAATATAAAAAAAAGGCGGTATTTTGATTGGATCAAAAGTTTTACTTCTCGCGCGGTTAAGCATTTATTGATAAGATCCTATTGACAAAGGGATAAGAGCTGCACAGTAATAACTTGATCTGACAGCCAAAATTGGAATTGTGAACACCGTAAAATTGTAGCCACGAACAAAAAAGTTGCAGTCAAGTTGTACGTCATCGAACTCTTCCTATTTCCTTCACAAGCTATATCTGCCAACAAAAAAAGAGCAGGTCACAGATTGTACAAAAAAAATACAAGTTGGCGGGTTGATCGGTAAAATGGGTTGACGGATTTAAAAGAATGGATTAGCCAGTTGATTCATTCTACTTTTAATTCACTCAACTTTTTTTTTAAATAAAAAAATTCAATTAAATTTAAATATTTTTTGTTATCATTTAATTGAATTAGATTAAATAATTTTTATTTTAATATATATTATATAATTTTAAATTTTTGATTGTTTGACATATAATTTTATTATTATTTTAATACATATTAAATATATAAAAAAGAAATTATATTTTTTCATTCAAAAGTTATAAAAGTAATTTATTTGAAAATAAATAACACTTATCATGACAGTTGAAAATAAATAACACTTTTCATTCAAAAGTGTGCGAAATTACATTTTTTTAGTATAATATTAAATTGTATTTAATTACAAGTAGAACTAACTATAGAAGCGTGTGTTGTTGTTGTAATTATATTTTTTAGTATAACATTGTAAATGCAAACAGTGTGTGCGGAGTGTCTTTTACTTTCTTTTTTTTTATTAATGTCTCTCATGCAATAACTAAAGAAGTGGAAAAAATTAAAAGAAGAAAAAAAAACTAAGTGGTGGGTCGCGGGGTTGACCCGCCGAGTTGATAGGTTGGGCGGGGCGGGTTGGGATTGGTTGGTAGGTTTTATAAGCTTATTCACCCCGCCAAAAATGACTAGTTAGGTGGATCGACCAGGTGAGTCAAATCCATTTTGTCACCCCTATAAATAATATTGTATTTTATTGCATATAAAAAGCTTGCTAGTTGCTACCCGTCTACTTCAAAATTAACTTTATATTGAATGAAATGTTGAGTAAAATGTTGTCTTTTGACTTCCTTCTTTCTCTCCTGTTTCGCTGCCTCTGTGTGTGTAAGAGATCAGAGTTTAGTATTATAATGTTTATCTAATTAATATCAAACTATTTTTCAATAATATCACTAACAGAAAAATAACGTGATCAAACTCTAAACCCTTGGTATATTCATGACCCTAATCATGCATTATTTTATTTTAAAAATTAATATTAATTATTTATTGATACCTCTAAAATTTAAAAAAACAATCAATATCAAATACAATCATTACTCTTAACCATACTCTAATTGTTGATAGAATTGTGTTTTTTGAACACTCAATTAATACACTTTACTTATTTTAATCTCTCTTTTTTTCATCATATATATCAGCTGTAATATTTATTTTCTCTTTTATTTTTTCTTTCTCTGAGTGTATAGCCTGAATCCTTTTTTTCAGCTAAAATATATTTTTAGCCCTTTAGTTTTTTACTAAAATTTGTTTTAGTCCTATATCTTTTAAAAGATTCATTTTAATCATTTAACTCTTAAATTTGAGTTAATGTTGTCATTTAATCTTTTTGATTTTTAGGATACAATTTTGAACCTTTTTTTGACCGAGTTTAAGATGTAAAACTTGTCCCATTAGATTCACCTACATGAAAATTATAAAACTCAACTAATGTTCGAACCAAAAAGGGTTATAAACATGATGAAAACCACTTAAAAAATGAGTCCCACGAGCATCCACATGGGACTCACTTTTCACGTGATTTTTATCATGTTTAAGACTCTTTTTGATTCCAACATTAGTTGGATTCCATAGTTTTTATGTAGGTGAATTTAAGGGAACAAATTTCTTGTCTTGAATTGGTCAAAAAAGGGTTCAATATCATGTTCCAAAATAAAAAACGATCACGATTTTAGATGGATAATATGAACTTAAATTTGAGAGTTAAAAGACCAAAATGAATCTTTTATAAGGTAAAAAACCAAAATAAATTTTAATAAAACAAAAGGGATCAAAAATATATTTCTGTCTTTTCCTTTCTTTTTTTTTTATAAGAGCAAATTAAGAACAACCCAAACCAGTGCGCTTTGTACCATGTCTATGTGCTTACACCCTGGATTGCAGGTGTTGTGTGAGGACACCCATCCAAATTCCTGTATTATTGGAGGATCAATATCATCACACACAACTGTAACACTCTTTTAATTTTACATATAATTCATATTAATTTAATTATTAAATTAAGTTAATGAAAATGTGGGTAATTTTTTTTTTATAGTAGAAAATTTCTAAATTTGACAGAATTTGAAAATAGAAGTGAAATGATAAAAACTGCTTATGTATATATATCAAATGGTACATCATGGTTTGAGTAATACATAACAGTCAGAAAACAAAAGTACATCGAAAGACATATACTACCTAGCCCAATATATACATCAAAAAGATCCTATACAAAGCAATATTTATCTACCCTATCCCTCATACAAAAGAAAATACTATAGGTCTTCAGGTCCTCTCCCGTTGAGATGTTCTCTATCTCGTACTCAGCATCACGAGGCGTTAATGTCGTCTTCAATAATCACAATCAATCATACACAGAAGAAAATAATGGAGTGAGGTGTTTTGTTCTAAGATCACTTTTACATGTAGGGTAGAAAATCTACCATAAACAAAGATAAAACACGGCTAGTAACACAAGGGATCCTAAGGTTCATTATAAGTTGTATTTGACTATCCTTGACTAGGTATAGATCCATTTCCTATTAGTGGGTAATAATTCTCAATAGAACCTAGGCAGTGACTGAGAATACATATACCTCTCTCAACATCATCACATGGTACAGTTCTCATTTCATTGAGGAAAATAACAATCAGGATATCCATTTATAAAAGTATACTCTCAAACCAATCTTGGAATGCTGAGCAGTTATCAGGGTTATCGAGCTTGGTCAGGCGAATATCTCAGCTCAAGGGTGTTATCCTGGCCATTAGGACCGTCACCACTCGATGCCTAGCCCCAAGACCTCTGCAAGTGGGTCCCTACCTTTTATTTCTCAGCGTACCAAACTATAGCTTCCCTAGGAGGGTGTTATGGCACTGCATGTCACTCGCTTTACATTACTCACTAAACTATCAATTTCTAACTTCTCAAGCAAAGGTTTCCCTAGTCTCATTTAATTTAAGCACTAGTACAATCAACATTTTTGCCTTATTTTGCAGATATTGTATATTACCATACTTTTAATAGAATAACAATTTAATAATCATAAAACATTTTAGCAAAATAATAATATAATAATTATAATTTAATTACTAAATTTTGGAAAAATAATAACTAAATAAATGCATTTTGATATTCTAAATTTGAGCAAAGTAACAGCTTAGCAGATGCATTTTAATTTTCTAAAATTAAATAGAGTAACAGTTTAGCAAGTAAAATTTAATAATTTAAATTTGAGCAGAGTAACAATGTGGTAATTATGATTTAATAATTTAAATTTGGGCAAAGTAACAACTTAACAAAAATTAAAGTTTAACATTAAACAATAATAACAGTAATAAAACTTAAGCCTAAACAGGTTTAGGCTTAAGCCCTTTCTACCAACATGCAAAGTGATAATAATTTAGAACCAACCTCACTCCCCCCATTACCTCTAAGCTGGTTGATGAAGAGGATGGAATTGTTAATGCAAAGCTCCTAGGAAGAGAACTTTACTAGTTGTTGGAAAACTAATAAAATTTTAGCATATAAGCAAAGTAAAAGAAAATTTTTTCTAGAGAGAGAAGCTCTCTAAGAATTTGCTAGTTGAGAGAGGAAATGATGAGTGAAAATCTGAAAACTTTGAGGCCTATTTATAGAAGAAGGAGAGGGGTTACGTGTCCAAAAATTTACATCATTCATTATGTAAGCATTATGTCATAAATCCGGTTTTTATTTATTTTTAATCCAATTTAGGGACACATATCCAAATAGGTGGTGAATTACCTATTTTAGGGTTGGGGACGTGCTCCACCAGCTGTCCCAAGCCTCCATGTGTCAAAATTTATCTGTAGATGAATTAACCGGTACTGATAAAAATGCCTAAACTTGAAAAATTAGATTTTAATATCAAAATAATGCATTTTAATGAAAAACTGGAAAAATACATTATTTTTCATCAAAAATAAATTTCTAATAATAAATTTTAATTTTTATTAATTTATTTCAAATTATATGTATTTATTTTGTATTTTTAAGCTAGAAAATTTATAGAAAATCCATTTTAATTCAATAAATGCCAAAGTTTTATAAAAATTTTAAAATTAAATATTTTACCCATAAATAAACTAAAATTACCATTTTCACCCTTGTTAAATGTCAAACCAATACTTACTGGCTTATTAGACACTTAAGGACATATTAGTCATTTTACATAGAAATTCTAGAAAATTTCCAGAAAATTCTCAAAATTATATTTTGATATATATGATGTAATTCCAAACTCAAATTGATATTTTAATGTCAATTTAATCTTTTTCTTATGTCAATCCTCAATATTGAGAAATAGGGACAAAATCGTCATTTTCTAATTTCTTAGAGCTCCGACTTGAAAAAACTATTAAAACTTACAATTAAATAACTCTTGAAATTTTAAGCGTAATGGTAACAATCATAATTTTGAAATTCCATCCCGATTTTTCAAAATTATATTGTCAAACATTAAAAAAAACAATTGAAAAATTGAAATAGAATTGTTGTATTTTTAACTATTTTTCTTTCAAAATAAAGTTTTTATAATAAAAAATACTTAGTATAAAATTTTCAAAACATTCAAGATCAAAATGTCTCTGGTTGGTTTTTGTAGTCGTCTAGGGATATTTTTGTCATTTTATAAAAATTATCTCAATAAATACCAGAAAAATTTCTAAAATTATTGTTAATTATTCTAAATACATTGATGACCTAAAAACATTTTTAAACATACAAAATAATTTAATATACAAAAGTAAGAGTGTTACAACAACCATTGCCGGAATTTATGCCTTTTTATATTTTTCATCCCAAAAATTTCAATTTCCGTATGTAGAGAAAAAAAATGCTTTCTCTAATGGAATAATTAATTTGGCCACAATTTATCCCCTAGCATTAACCAAAAGCTCAAATAATGTAGAAAAAGAGTTTAGAAACTAGGCTTTGAGGTGTTAATAATGTAGAAAAAGAGTTTAGAAACTAGGCTTGAGGTGTTTAGGTTGCGACTATAAGGAGAAAGAGCAATTTTTTGAAGTAAAGGGGAAAAAAGAAAAAGGAATACTAGAAGACTAACACTTTGTTTGGTAGCATTTAAATAGGTGGGAGGAGGGTGGAAGAGAAGGGAAATGTGTAATTTTGTTCCATTTGGTGGAGTGGAAACACGATAAAATTTTTGAAAAAAACTGTGGGACCCACAACTTAAATCTTCCACGCGAATGTGAGCTGATTAGCGAAGAAATCGTACAGTTTGCTACTCTTTTCCAAAAATAGCCCTTTGCATGTTATCCTTATGGTGAAGCTTGAGATAGTTTTCTTGTTTTTGAAGGTTGTAGTTGGTGGTCTGCATACTGAATAGCTTTGTTGAAGGTGGTTGAAATCGGGTCTCCTTGCGCCTTCTTCCAACAACATTTTTATTCACTTGTAACCCATTTTCAGGTTGGTATGTTGACTGCTTCAATCTCTTTCATTTTGTTCATGTGTAGTTAATATAGGCTTAGATCTGCTTGTTTTTTTAGTTGATTGAGATGTAACCTGCAAGTATTCACTTCAAATATTGAAGATAATGGTTTAATAAAACCATATCTATGTGAGAGAAGAGATGGAAAATCAATTTTGTTAGTTCAAAATTGATTTCTACTCAGTAATGTTCTATAGCATCAAAATCAATTTCACCCCTTCACAAAATCAATTTGGACCACTAAATAAGGGGAATCTATTTGGGCTTAATGAAAATCTATTTTGCTTGTCATATAGTGATGCCAAAATCGATTTTGGAAAGGGAAAATCAATTTGAATGTGGGAGTTTCTATTTACGAAATTGATTTTGTTTGAACCAAAAATTGATTTCAACCTTAGTGGCACAAAATTGTGATAATGACATTTTTTTAATAATCCAATGTGCTGACACGTTATCCAAATAATTTTTTTAATAAATGAAATTAAAGAGTGATGGAAAACATGTGTTCATCCTTCTTTTGATCACTACTTTTTTTATAAGAAGTAGTATATGTGCGAATTGGATCATATGCTGGCACCTAATTTATTTTTGTATTGACTTCATCATTATAATAATTAATATGTGTGCCAATTATAATTTCAATTACAAAGTTTATATTTCAGCTTACGTAGTATTTGAAATGGTCAAATGGAGAGATAATACTATTGAAAATTTTGAAAAAGACATTATGAGTGGATGGCAAATATTGACAATGATGAGTTGGATGAAGAGGAAATGCTTAATAATGAAATGGGAGTTGAGATGTCCATAATAAGTCATGCTTAGTAGCAGTTGCAAACAAGGATGCAAGTTGTTGCAATGATTTTATTGTGCCCTATAGGGTATGCATTGCATTTGATGCATTTGATGTGCAACAAAATCCATAGCTCTATTGTAATGATGTTCCTCAAAGGGAGGAAAGGCGTAGGGAGTTAATGAATTATCTAGTTCATACACAAAGGTCTCATGATATTATATGGATGGGACCTGAAGCATTCATTCTTCTACATCAGAAAGTAAGAGGAACTGGTATAGTTAAGGATAATATACGTTCCACGGTTAAGGAACAAGTGGCACCGGTTTGGTGAGACTATTAGTTGCCACTTTCATGTTGTGTTGCATGCTATAATTATATTAGAAGGAGAACTTTTAGTTCAACCATTAGGTTCCAAAGTCTCACCACACATTGTTAATAATAATCAATTTCATCCGTTTAAATCACTGTTCTACCATATGTTTTTGGTTTATGTTACAATGGTTATTTCAATCAAAGAATAATTTGGTAAATATTTTATATTTTTTATCTTCTACAAAAGATTGCCTTAGAGCCATAGATGGTACCCATGTCCAAGTGAAGGTGTTAAAGGCAGAAGCCCTTCAGTATTGTAGTTCAAAGGATTACCCAATGCAGAATGTATTTGCTGCTTGTGATTTTGACATAAAATTCACATGTCTTAGCTGGGTGGGAAGAAACAACATCTAACTCTATGATATTAAAAGATTCATTAACTAGGGAAGACCCTCTAATAGTGCCTGAAGGTTAGTATACATTTCTCTCTTAAGTTCAAATGATTTCTAAATATTTGTTAGGTTAGTAATAAAAATGTATGGTGTATGTAGGAAAATTTTATCTTAGGGATACGAGTTTTATGCCTAAACGTTAAATTCTGACACCGTATCGTGGTGTTTATTGCCACTTGAAGGAGTATTCAGTTCTCAAGCCACAAAATCCCAAAGAATTATTCAACCATCGATAGTCATCCCTTTGAAATGTAATTGAGAGAACATTTGGTGTTTTAAAGAAGAGATTTTCCATCATTACTAGTGGCACAGAGCCTCACCATCAATTTTAAACAATGAAAAATCTTGTAGTTGTATGTTGTATACTCCATAATTTTCTAATTGAAGTGGATAATAACGAATCATTACTAGCTGAAATTGATCATGAATTGCATGAGCGTGAGGTCGATAGATCGCAAACACAACAACGTAAGGATGAGTATAGAGCTGTGGCATATTTAAGGGATAACATTGCAAATGCAATGTGGAATGATTATTGACATTAATATATTTTTTAAAAAATATTATCTTATGTCTATTATTTGAACTTGGAATCTTATTGTACTACAATTTGAGTTATTTTTTATGTACGAACTTCATTTAATTTCAATGGTGATGTTATTATTGTCATGAGTTGGAAAAAAATTTTCTTTGGTGTTTATCATTATCAGTGTTGTTTGGTAGAATATTTACAATATATTTATAGGACAACTATCAAAAATGAACAAGAGAAAAGGACAAGTAGGTGACAACAGACAACCTCCAAGAGAAATGGTTAGATGAACCGACGATATGGACAAACTTTTATTAAATGCAATGGTTAAAGAAGTTCGGAAAGGAAATGGGGTAGATGGTAGTTGGACCTTGCAGGCTTATATAAATATTATCAAAGCTTTGCGAGATTCAGGACTACCAAATGTGACCAAAAGTCATGTCAAAAAATAGACAAAAGACAATGAAGGACAGATGCCATAAAGGGCATGACTTATTCATTAGGCTTAGTGGATTCGCTTAGAGTTCCCTAACAAACAAGTTTGGGTGAGAACAAGGTTTGGGACAATCTTATAAAGATAATAGCTATTACAAAATTTTACTTTTAAATCCTTTTGCTTAAATGAGTGTTGAGATTAATTATAAATGTTGTCATGCATAGGCTAAACCGTCAGCTGTAAAATAAAGAACTTCTCAAGTTTACCATTATGATCTACTTGAAGAGCTTTATGGTTTGGACTATGCAACAAGAAGCTTTAGATTAATACCTAAACAAATTCATCGCTCAATGGAGAAAGACAATGAGACCATTGATCTCAATGATGCTTATGATGATATGATGGTGATTGATCCGGATGTAGGAAACTATGAAGATGTGCATGTTTTCACCCCAAATATTGACACATTTAGTCTAAATGATGCACATTCAAATCCCTCTACTGGGACTTCTACATCCAGGGGCACTAAGTAAAAGACACCTATAGTGCATGTAATTGATACTCAAATGGACAAGCTGAAAACAAGTCTTGCTCGAGTGGCGGAGGCAATTATAAGTGGGAATGCTTTAATTGAGAAGTTATCCCAAGTAGCAAAAAGACAAGTTGCTATTGTTGAGTGACAGTTGCTAGCAATTGAAAAGTGAAATGAGATTATCCACAAACAAGTTAATGTCCTGAAGAGAAACACAACACTTTTATATTCAGAGGAAGACATGTGGGAATTATTGGATGAGATGAATTTGATAGATGATCACCAAATGTAATGTTATGATTTCTTGTTAAATAATGACAGGCAAACGTAAACTATTTGGTGTATCTCCCTATTTGAGGCCTTCAACCTTGATCAAAATGATAACTGGTGTTGGGTTTTGGTGAAGTGTGATAACAAGTACACTTACTTGAAGGACACCTTTATGGAATAGAGTCATAGATTATGATTGATGTGTATTTTGAAGTCTTTTGAGTAGGACGGATTTTTTTTATCAACTTTATGTTTATGTAATGTATATTTGAACCGTCCTTCCTAGTGGACTAAAACTATTTTATGACATGTAAGATATAATCTTATGTACACAATTACCCAATTGGATTGTATAATGTAGCTAATTTTCTTTAATAATGTGTGATTATTGACAGTTTCCTCTTATGTTGTGTTTGTAACTATTTTCTACAAATGATGTTATATAATTAAGACAATTCCATATTATCCCATATGGTCATCATATACACTACAATAGTCATTTTCTTACTTGAATTTTATAGACATTGTTATGTTTATTGCAAGATAATGAGAAAGGCTAGTTCATCTAAGGAAAAAAGAACTAAAGATGGCAACGAAAAGAAAAGGAAAAAACACCTAAACAAACTCATCCTGAAGAAGTTGATCCAGTAGCACAAATGTTGAATTATAGTCATTATTTTAGCAAACATGACCAAGGTGAAACATACTTGATGAATTTCAAGCAAGAGATGTCATCCAAGCAAAGATAATGGATTTTCAATACTTTCATAATAATGGACTTCAATTTTCGAAATTACTCTCATTTCAAGGGCTTGAAGATTTTGTGTCATTAGATGATACAATTCACCTCGACTTGACCAAGGTATTTTATGCCAACTTGAGGCTTTTGGATAATGGTAACCTATGTTTAGAGGTTATGAAAATTAAGATCTGTGTTAGGCCACGTGATTTGTTAAGTTTGGTTAAGTTGAAGTACTAAGGCCATAAGTTTCAAGTTTCTAATATAAAAGACTGGGTGAATTATGATCATGGTGAGACATTGGCTACGATGATTAGACCAAGATTGCAGCCACATACATTTAAAAATGTTAGTAGTTTGGCAGTTGAGGATCGATTACTGCATTAAGTCTACATGCATATTTTAATCCCACGTGGGAACAACTATGCATCAATTCATCATGAAGACATTTTCATACTTTGGGCCATGAAACAAGGGACTTAAATTAACTAGCCATACTATATATGTCAATATATGATGAAGTACAAGGACAATAGGATACCTCTTCCGTATGGTATACTAATAACAAAGATATTAGAACATCATAATGTATGGCTAAGAATGGAGGCTAAGATTAGGCTTGGTTGGTCTAATAAATTCAATGAACATAGCCTGAAGAAATTAAAGGTGACACAGGTTAATGGAGTGTGGCAACATGCTGAAATAGGAGTGAACCAACACAACCACAAGAACAAGATGAAGTTGACTCTGAAGATGGGCCTAAACCCAATGCAATGGATTCTCATGCATCCCATGTAGCCCATGATAATGATATGTTAGATCAAATTTTTAGTGGCATTTAGGGTTTACAAGGCGGCTTAGAAAATTTAACCATTATCGTTTGTGAGGGGTTTGAAATGGTACACAACAAATTTGATGAATTTGATAAACGATTTAAAGAACTTCAAAGTCTTCAACATCATGGTCCATTGGAGTAGAAACAAATTTATGTTATTTGTTGATTTCTATGTGTAATATCTACTTTATTACATCATATTTGTCTATTTGTATAGAACAATTGCATCTTTATGCATTGTGGATTTTTACTTTGAACTTTGGATTATGAACTAGTTAAATTTTGTTAATGCTACTAGTGAGTGTAATGATTGTGGTAATTTATGTATGATAATTGGTTCTTTTAGCATATAATTTTTTAAGTTGTTAACGTAATTTTACCTTATTCAATTTAATTGACAATTTAATTCAATTTTATTGGCTTCGTAATCTATTTCATGGCTATGTTATTAAATTTAAGCACTCTAAAGGTTTGTTAAATCGATTTGTATCATGGAAAAATTGATTCTAATCACTTATTCTTGCAACACATGGTCTCCATGGTTCAACCAAAATCGATTTTGTGCCACCACAAATTGATTTGCTTATTTAAATGAGATAATTTAAATACACATATGTTTTCACTTTAGAGTTGACATTTTTAAACACATTAGAACAAAATTAATGTGTATAGAAAATTAAATTATTCATGAGTTATTTAAATTCGATTAGTTAAAGGTTTGGTTGATTTTATTTATTTTTCTATATAGATTATTTTAAGCATTTTTTATTTAATTTATAAATGAGTTAATTTTAATATATAAGTATGATATTAAAATGATTCAGTCCTAAACTTCCAAGCAATTCAATTTGCATAAGTCAACAAATATGACAAAATTAGTTTTGTCGTATTCAAAATTGATTTCATGGGGGATGCAAGTATGTATTTGCTTCTCAAAATCAATTGCTTGCAAACTAAAATCGATTTTAAGTTAACATTTTTCAATCCCCTCTCTCTGGACCTCCAACAAAACATATTTTGTTGCAGTGCAAATCAATTTTTATCAATGTCAATGTTTGTATAAACTAATTTCGTGCTCTCTCGAGATCAATCAAAATTGATTTCTATGATCCCAAATCGATTTAACCAAAAAAATATATTAGGAAAACATGTGTTTAGACACGTAATAGTATAATAATAATAATAATTTTTTTTTATTTTTTTTTCTTTCAAACCAAACAACCCCACACATTTATTTTCACTCTATTTTTTCTTTATTTCTCTTCAACCAAACAATATTAATTTTTACTTTATTTCTCACATATTTTTCTTCTCTTCTTTTCTCACCTCTTTCCTCTCTGTCCATCCCTTTTTTCACCCACTACCAAACAGGGCGTAACAGATATCATAATAGAATGGTTTTTGGGTTTGGACATGTAGCTTTGGGATACGTTACGTGTGTTAATGGCTTCATGGAGGTGAAAGGACGAAGGTTCTGGCTCACGGGGTTGATGTCTAAGAAGTTGGATACTACTAATTAAATGGTAGTTTTGTTATGTCGTAATTATGTTAGCCATGCATTCAGATATTATATCAACAGTTTAAATGTTTCTAATGCTTTTTATAATTTTTATATTTTTACTTTTAAATTTTTATATTAATATTGATTAGAATATAATAAAAAATAGATAATTTTTTACATTTTATTATATTTATAATTACTAATGCTTATTTTTAAAACACGAATTATTTTTTATAATTTAAAATTTTTATTTTATATTTAATCTTTTTTGTGTGTGATAAACTATTGAAGTCGTGTATCATATGTCACAACATGAATGTAAACCAGGAAGTGCCCATGCCTTAAACATGCAATCCGACTTTTGTTAATTTAATGGAGACCTTCACCGTTCATTAATTCCCACTGAATGGTCAAATTGAAGTAGAACCAAACACGTCTCTATTGTTATGTTTGGATAATTTGAGAATATTTTTCAATTTAGTTGTTACAATTTTTTAATTAATATTTGTTATTAATTTTTTGATTTTACACTTAAGTGGTCTCAAGTTCAAATCTTGAGTATGCAATTGAGTTAAATATTCAGCAGGAGAGTTTAGTTGCTTATAGTAGTCTTACTCGATTCTAACAGGATTGTCTTTTATAGAGAATACATGTGATCTATACAAAAAAAAAAGTGTGGGTAATGGGTGAGGATATGAATATATAGGTACTCAATGAGTATAGAAATAGAGATTAAAGTTGGTATTCACATGGGTATAAGATGGGTGTGGGTACTTTTTTCAAACATAGGTATATGGGGACATGTACTATAATATTCTACTTAGACTCTGTCTACTATCATTCCTACATATACTTGATTTTCTTAAGTGTCTATCTCTTTTAATTAATCCTCTTCATTTTTATTTCTAATAGTTAAAAATAATCTTGTATCACAATATAAATTGTTAATCATAAATCTAAAATATAATTTATATGTTCAAAAATATATTTTATACAAAAAATTAAAAAAATATTTATTTATTACAAATTTTAATTATAATATATGGGTTAAGCTAACATGTAAGTGTAATAACACTCTTAACATGTGCATGCATGCATATGTTAAGAGTGTTATTACACTTATTAATTTATTTTATTATTTTATCTTAATCATGATAACTAATTTTATATCTTTTCATTTTAAAAAAATAAATCATCTCTTTCATTATCTCTTTCCCCAATTATCTCTCTACTATCTTCTATTTTTTTTTCCTTAAAACTCATATCCTTTATCTCTCTCATTATATCTTTTCTCCCCATTTCTCTATCTTGAAACTCAAACCTTCATTTTTCCCAACCACTCTCCTCTGTCTCACTTTGCCATTTCAAAACTCAAACCCCCATCTTTTTCGGTCACCTTCGTCGCCCCTTTTATCTGTCTCAAACCCTAACTCCCCATTTTTTTCTAACTACTCTCCTTTGCCCTACACCCCCCATCTCAAAACCTCAACCCCCTAGCTACTCTCTTCTTTTTTACTCCCCCACTCAAAACCCCCAACCCCCATTTTTTTTTTGTCACTCTCCTTCGTCCCACTCTTTCATCTCTCAAAACCCTAACTCCTCATTTTTCTTCCAGTCACTGTCCTCCACCTCACTCTCTCATCTCAAAATTCCAACTCCTATTTTTTTTTTGACCACCCTCCTTTGCCACACTCCATTTTTTTTCAGTCACTCTCATTTGCCCCATTTCAAACCTCAAACCCTCCTTGTTTTTCGATCACCTTCCTCTGCCCCACCTTTTTCATCTCAAACCCCAACACCCCCCCCCCCCCCCCCCCCATTTTTTTAGCTACTCTCCTACGCCTAACCCTCATCCCAAAACCCTAACCCTCCATTTTTTTTTATCACCCTTTTCCTATCCACTTCTCCATCTCAACCTCAACCACCTCATTTTTTGGTCTCCCTTCTCCACCCAATTTCCTCATCTAAAAAATTGTAGGATTTTTCAAAAAAAAATAAAAATAAGAGATAATTGGAAGAGAAGATATAACAAGATAGATAAAGGATATAAGCTTTAAAAAAATAGAAGATAATAGTGAAAGATAATTAGGGAGATAAGATAATAAAAGAGATAAATTATTTCTTTTAGAAATTAAAAGAGATACACTAATTTTCATGATTAAGACAAAATAGTAAAATAAATTTATTAATGAGTGTAATAACACTCTTAACATATGTATGCATGCACATGTTAGCTTAACCTACACTATATTTTATATATTCAAAAATATTTATCTATTATAAATTTTAGTTATATAAAAATAAATATTTATTTAATGCATTTTACAGACTAAAATACTTGTTGAAAATAAAAAATTATAAAATAAAATATGTGTTAATTAGGCCAAAAGATATCATAAAACTAATATGTAGAAATTAATTAGTCGACATATAATTTTTGTTTAATATCCACACTTTTATTAAATTTTTTTAAATTACTAAACCGTGAATGAAATTCTTTTTGGGTACATGGACGAAATGAGAAAACAAAAAGCAAAAGATCAGAACAGAGCTCTAAAGCCAAGGAAACGAGATTCCAGAGACATCCGCAAGCAGCAAACGGGACACGGGGGCATGACTGCATGAGGTGGGGAGTCAAGAATGGACTCCTTGCTCAGATTGAACTCTCAACTTGGTCAAAAAGTCAGCACATTCATTATCTTCTTTGAGGATATGTTAGATTGATATCAACCAACCGTGACCCATCTTCCGTTAATGTCTTGAATAAAACTCACGACTTGTTAAGACTAATATCTTTTGACAAAAGGATGTTCTTATTCTCATCCTTATTTCAATTTGGTGAAAGGGATTCAGGATACCTATAAATACCAAAGCCATATTGTGTGGAATCATGTCATACGAGAGGCAAATCAAGTGGCAAACTTGGTTGCAAAATATGGTTTAGAATTGTATTTTTGTATATATGTTTTTGACGTTTCTCCTAGTTTCTTTTCTCATGCTCTTAGAGCTAATTTACCTTATATTTGTTTTTCTAGAGACTCAGTGGCCTCTTTTGATTCACCAAAAAAAAAAGTTAACGATTAAGAAATTTAATTGTACAATATCTAATAAAAAAAGGAGAAAAAAGAAAATAGGTTATGTATAAATAATATAAAATAATTTTATACTATTATTTAATAATAAATTATTATATATAAGTATATAGTAAGTTTATTGACTTTTATAATAATTATTTTAAAAATTATATCAACAAAAAATTTTAATTAATTAATAATATAAAAAATTTATACTAATAATATATAAAGGTCAAAAAAATCACGAACGATGCATGTGAAGATAGAAGTAAAAATAACACAGGTGACGAGTGCGATTTGGCTTGTAGCCAAAGTACAAGGGCAAATACGACAAATTAAATATGATAAGAATTGATGCAGTTGGGTTTCACCGTTGACTATGCCAATCAATTCTTTCACAAAATTATGAAACGGCAGAATTGCTCAAGACTATGCATTAATTATCGAAACTGGTGGGCTGCTGACGAAGACTTTGCAGCAGAATTGTTCTGCCAAATTTATTTTATAAACTTAAGGGGAATCATGTACTGTGCGTTTCTTTGGACATTAAGCATCGAATTTGCAAATAACTGGCAAACGATTCTTTCATTCAAAAGATGACACGAGGTGTCCAAAACAATATTCACAATTCAAGTAAATCCAATGGACGAGCCATGACTTTGGGATAGTCATCGCCTTATCCTTGATTGATAGTCATCACCTAACATCTTAATTTCATAATATTAAAATTTTAAAAATAAAACATGAATGCAAGTCATGATTAAATAGTGTTCATGATTTAATAAACACAAATATTATTTTTTATTTTTACAAAATGACATATGCGACACACCATTTTTATAATTTATATATCGTTTTAAAAAATAAATTTAAAATTGAAACAATATTAATAATATGTTCTTTCACACACACACAAATTTCGTACAAGCAGGAATGGAGGGACGTATAGCAATAATCATAAGTGAATAATTATTAATAATTAGAGTGGTGTTCACGTACAATAATTCAATAAAGACAATCCGATCCAAGTAAAATACTACTATTTTACAATAATAGTATCAGAATGCTATCGTTTAACTGAGAATTAGAATTTTCAATATTTATCGTTGATAAGTTTCAATACAATTACTGATAATTGGGTTTCTAATTTTTTAAATTTAGTTGTTATGGGTCTGGCCCGTTTTCTAATTTTTTCAAAACCCTTTTTCTCTCTCTTTTGGTTTTTTGCCTCATACGGTCATGCTCTTAAAATCTAAATCTCTTTCTTGTTATTTCTGTGAGTGCCGCATTGCCACTGTGCCAGAAGGACTTGTGATTTAGGTAATATTATCACTTTTTGTTTCTTTATTCTTTCTTTTTTTATTCAAGTTCAACCATTTCAAAATAATTACTATTGATTTATTCCGATATTCAAATCTCTCCTTCCTATTATTTAATCACATATATGACCTGAAAATTGGTTTAAGGCTTTAAGCAATTTACCGTGTCTATCATTATGGTACTAAACGCATGGAATTTTTTAAAATATTTTATAACAATGATCGCCAATATTATTTTGTAATATTTCAATTAAATATGTATTATAATTGTTCTAAAAGTTGGATGTGATGCAATTAAAGAAAAAATAGACTACGCATCGAAGACAGTGTAAAACAAGTTTACACTATTATCTAATTATAAATCTCTATATATGGTAAATTTGTTAATTCTGATAATAATTATCTTAAAAGTCACGCCAAAGCTGATTTTTAATTAGTTGATAGTGCAAAATTTTTTATACAAATAGTAAATATCCATTAAACACAACTAAAATGCAAATTGGCCAACATGGTCATTAACAATGATAGCCGCTACATGTAAAATCATCCTTTTCTAATTTATATAAGTATTGAAACTTGAAAGTGATGTTTATGTCATTTGTATCATGTTAAATCATAAATGCAATTGTTCTAATTAGACTATTAGTTGAATTTGTAATCCGTTAACTTATACACATCCTTAAATCCTCAAACATACATAACAAATACAATTGTTGAAAAAATTAGTATAAATTTAATTATAGATGATTTTCGTGATATATAGACTAGACATTCTATATTTGATGGATTACTGAAATACAGAACATGCATAGAATGTAGAATTATAAATATTTTGTATGAAATTTGATGTACATATGTTTGTTAGATAAACTTTATTTTTTATGATTCCCTTCAATGACCTAAGCCTGACTCTATTCCTGCGTATAAATCTTTCAAAATAAAGAATAAGTTCAGATTATTTAATAAAGAATGAATTAAAATTTATATAATAATAAGTTCGTAATTGGGATCGAAACAAGATGGCGAATCAAAAGCTTAAAATAATAACTTTTGAATAAAAAATAGAATTACTACTAAAGTTTATTAATTTTGAAAACATGAATCCGTTCAAATTGTCTTCAAAACGAAATTTTGGATTTGAAAGCCGATTATATAGTGGAAAAGTATCAGTGCCATGCAACTTCCGTTAAAAATAGTTATCCCTAGTTAGTGAAGCAAATTATTAATGGCTTTTAAAATAATTATCTCACCCTAAAACATAATCAAGATTTAATTATAAGAGATAAAAAATTTATAAACATTTTATTCAAGTATTCTGTTATTTGTAGTTATTATTTGAGAATGATTTAATTTTAATAAATAACTAAATTAAAGAAAATATTTTTTTAGATTCAACAAGAGTAATTTCCTGTTCCTACATATCTCTTGCTGCAATAAACTAAGGGTTACATAATTCTTTTGGAATATTATGCAATAGTTAATTTTTATTTTGCGAAAGAAAAATTTTAAGATTTTTGAATTGTCATAACTTATATGTCCTAAAAATATAATTAATTAAAAAAGGTATTACAACCAAGTCAATTTCTTAAAATAATTATTTTCTTTAAACATTCTTATCTAAAAGAGGACTTTAAGACATAGTTGTCACAACTTATGTTTCAAAATAATGTTAGGATTAAGAAAATGACACATTTAATTAACTCTTTCTTTTTTGAAGATTTCATCATTATCATTAATTTATTTTTCATCAAATTATAAAAACTTAATTTTAATAGTTATTTTTTAAAAATTTTAGAGTCATAATTAAGACATCAAATTGTCATAACTTGTGTCTCAAAAATTTTAAAGTTACGAAGATGACACATTTAATTAATCCTTTTTACTTAAAATTTTTTTAATAATCATTTTTATAATGAACTAATATGTTAATGCAATGAAACAATTAGATCCATTCACAAACAATGAAATAATAATAATAATAATCATAATAATAATAATAATATTTTATCAACTAATTAGATAGTCATTTTTATTTTATTAAAGCAAAGTTTTAAGACAATTAAGATGTCACAACTTGTATCTCAAAATAAAGGAATTATAAGGTGTGTGTTATAGCCTAAATTAACAAATTTTAGGTTTTTTAAAAAGGTTTTAGGAAAATAATAATAACAACAACAGCAACAATAAATAAAATATAGAAAAGAAGAGATAGACAAACTTACCTCAAGGCAACAATTATTAATGGATATAATGTGTAAAATGATGCAAAACAACCATTATGTCTCTAACTCTAAGCCCCAAGAGTGATTAAAAATTTAAACTAAGGCATAAGCCACATGCTTTACATGAGGTCCGTATAATCCTTTTTTTTTCTTTGGATCTCTTATATGCTTGATGGTTTTCTCTTTAGATAAGAAAAAGGAGAGTGCAACGAAATGATTTGGTAGAGCTAGCAAAATTGACCTAGCCCCATGGGTCAGCCTGATGGCTCAATGGGCTAGGTCTAGATGGGCCATTAAAATTTTGGCCCAGAAAAAATCAAGCCAATTTGGTTCAACCTCGATGCGTCCTATAAGCTAGGCTGGAACCATAAAAATTAGACCCGAAAAGTATCGGGCCTATTTGGCCTAGTATTATATATTTTCTTAATTTTTTCTTTGTAAAATATATATATATATATATATATATATAATTAAGAAAAAAATCTATGGGCCAATTTAGCCTAACCTGATAGGGCAATAGGACTAGGCTAGGCCAGAAAAAAAAAAAAAAAAAAAGCAGCCCCCAATGAATTTGGGTTTTCATGCTTTGGCCCACCGGCTCAAGTGCTCGTTTTGACAGCTCTATGATTTGGCCAATATATGATACTTTTCTTTATATAGAGGGAGGAAAGAGTGTAAGGAAATAGTTTGCCTAATGTAAGACTTCTCAAGTCTTTTATCATGACTGGATAACTTACTTCTAAGCTATTTTTCATCAAGACAGAAGTCAATTTTGATTTATAGGTCAGAAATGTGAGTTGTAGATTTTTCTCTTAACTTTTTAACAATATAATCAATATCTTATTTGGATAAATATTGCTTGAGATATGACATTATCTTTTTTCACTGCCTAACATGAAAAATGGACTCATTAACCTCATTTCTCTTCAAAAATTCTCCCATTTTTCTCCATTCTTTTTTTCAAATATTTTTACATACATAGACAAAATTGGATATTCACAAATAAAGTATCATATTTATGTATTTTTTTTATTTTTTTTATTTATAGATACACCAAATTAGTGAAAATCAATCAACATTGCACTAGCCCCTAAATAGGCTTACTCCAACATCGTGTGTGGATAGATAAATGTTACAATTAGAATTGTGGAGAGACAATGAACCAAAAGCTTAAAATATGAAGAAAAAAAAATGAGAAATTGCTACCAATGTTTATATTTTAGGGAAAATATTGGAAAACACCCTTAAAAAAATGGTCTTGAAAACCAAATTGACTTTGGACGTTGATTATGTATAAGGAAGATGTTAATACCCTACGACATCCATTCTAAGACAATCATCTCTAATTGAATGTACAAAATTAAGATAACTTTTAAAATATTTATTTTACCCCTTTGAAACAAATAAAAAAAAGGAGTTAAAATTAAATAAATGAATAACATATAATCAGAATGAAAAATAAATTACAAAAATTAATTTTGGTTTGAGATTGGATTCCGCTCTTACATATCTTTTAATGCAATAAGGAACTTAAGGTCACATAGTTCTTTAGAAAATGTTTGTATGTTAGTGGATTTTAATTAATTTTTTTTATGAAAATGAAAAAAATGATTTTTTAGGAATACAATGAAAATTAAAGTCAGAATTTTTTTTTTGAAAGGTAGGGATTGAAGAACACAGCCTCAAATCGTTGAGATAGAAAGGTTTTGATAAAGGCAATCCAAAGGATAGAATTTCAATCCTTGCTTAGGTTAATATGTAAGATCTCTTAATTAATTTAGATTGCCTTATGCAAATATTTATTCAAAACTAAAATTGAATCAAAACTTTTCTAAAACTAAATATAAGTGTTCTTCAAACTATTTCAAATGTTTAAAACATTTTACTAAACACTTAGAAAAAATATAAATTGAATTAAAGATTTCTAAAACTAAACAAAAGTGTTTTAAGATGTTTTATAATGATTAAAACCTTTTACAATACATTTTTATAAAGCCTAAAATTGAATCTGAAACATCCTAACATAGATGCAATATTTTGAGCGTGTTTTGAGTTGTAGAGGTCGAAAGGATATTAGACCAACACTAAAATTTCAAAGACAAATTTCTATACAACTTTCATGTAGGCATCTAAAGTCAGAAAAAATTGTGAAAAGCAATTATTTGTTGGGTAAATCAATCTCTGTAACATCCCACAAAAATTAGGTCTAATAATTTAATATTAACTATACGTTATTTAATAATTAGGAGTGGTCAAATGAATAATCTAATAATGGGCCTTGTTTAAAGGGAGAGAGGTTATTAAAAGGATGGGCCTCTAAGGCACAATAAGGGAATTAGGGTTTATAAACCCTAAGCCACACATGCACACACCATATCTTGCACAGGATTAGGAAAGGAAGGAGGAGAGAGAAGAAGGGAAAAAGAGAAAGTAGGATAGGAGAGGAAGAGCAAAAGCTTAGGCAAGTCATAGCAAAATGATGGGCACCTCCAAGTGAGTGCAACCCTTTGTCTATTTCCCCCTCCCGATAATTGTATTATTACTCACATGTATTCCTCATTTGTTTTCCCTTTTTCCCATGTATGTTTGTCTTACATCCCTTGTGTGTGTTGTATGAACATGCCATTATAGGGTTCAATTAGGGTTTTGTTGTAAACAAATGTTTACAGTATGAGTGGAGATTTGGGATATGTAATTTTATGATTTGGATGTTATTTTGTATATCTTCTATGTGTTTATGGCTTGTATGATTAGTATGCTATGTTAGCATTGTCTTGAATTATTATTGAGCATGCCCATGCTTATGTTGAGTGTACCCATGCTTAGGTCGGGCATGCCCATGCTTATATTGAGAGCACCCATGCTCAAATGATTATGACTAGGATGATAAGAATGGTTGTGCTTCAAACAAGTAATCAATTACCACAGTGATATATGAATCGATTATTGACGTCCAAAAATACAAAAAAATTCAAATCTTTTTCATTTGAATTAATTATGGCTTGACAATCCATTATCACTTTAGGTAATTAATTACCACAAGTAAAATTGGGTTATTTCTAGATTGATATCTCTTTTTCCCACTTTCCTTAATTAAGTTTTTGCTATATAAACTATAAAGATGGTTTCTAAACTTAAACATGAGAAGCAAGTAGAAAAAAAATTCATATCATTCTTAAGCCTCTATAAGTTAATTATGAGATTATTAAAGCTTTAATTTGTGATTATTTTCACTTTCAGAGTGATTATTCCCCTGGTTTTGTTGTATTCTTTTGTGAAAATGGTGATATCCCTTTAATTAGGTTTTTAGGATGTGGTATCCTTAGTAAGGGTGACCAAGACTCGGCTTGGCTCAATGGCTCGAACTAGTCCGAGGTTAATTTAGACGGGTTTGGGTTTTGAAATTAGACCCAATGCATTTTTTAAGACAGGTTCAGATTATGTTTTAGATCGTTTCAACCCATTTTAGTGCTTACATTCTTTTAAAAAGTACAACTTTGTTGAACAATTGCGTATTAATAATAAAAAATTTTATTTAATAGGTGATATTTTGTATAACATGATATTATATTTATAATGATATTATTTATTTTAAAATATATATTGTAAAATATACCTTAAGCTTTATATATCTTTTATTCTATGACCTAACTGTAGATAGTGTTAATATCAATATATTATATTAAAACATCGGGTCATCCCAATATTGTCTCATATATTTCAAGTTTTGATCGGGTTAGTTTGGATTTAAATAAATGACTTTATCAAAATTTTGGGCTGGGTAGGACAAAGATAACCTATTCCTTGCTCACCCCTAATCCTTAGATTGTTCAAGATGTGGTATTTCTGTGGTTTTTCTAGGGTTAAATATTCCTAAGGTATTGAAGTGATTTAGAGTGATACATCCCTGGGGTTTTGGGTTATTCAAGGTGGGTTTCCTTGATTGTAAAAGGTGAAATTGATGTAATATTTTAATTATTGATAGTGGAAGAAACACTCTAGGGTGGCTTGAGGACTAAATGTAAGTTACTAGTGGTTGGTGTCCTAGTGCATTCTTCTCTAACCCTTATCTTTTATATTTATGCATTTCAATTTTATTATTATTATTGCATTTAAATTGATAATTGGATTTTTAAATGTATATCAATTTAATTGTTTCTAAGATTATTCTAATTTTAATCCATATATATATATATATACATCCTCTAGGAGTTCGATAAATTGGCTTGAGAAAAGTTTTTAAATTAAACAACTCAATTCTTCTTCTTCGTATAAAAATCATCCTACATGACTTATAAAGTAATTATCATAAAAATTAATAATTTTATCATCTATAACTAAATGAAAGCGTAACCGTTAATTAGTCAATTCTAATTTTATATTAAGAAATAATAGGATAAAGGATTTTATATTCTTTTGGGTTAAATTTATTCTTTTAATTAGTATAAAATATTATTTATACAATTTATTATTTTTTTGTTCACTTTTTAACTTATGTAACTAATCGAAATTATTATTTTATTTTTTCTTATTTCTATACTTTTAAGCAATATATCTTTTTATTTCTTATATTTCATTTCTTCTTATTGCTTTTATGGTTACGCTTCATCTTAACAAACTTTAAAATCCTTTATTCCCTTGCAGCACCGCTTGTTCCACGTACGGACAAAAAAAAAAAACTTTTACCACCCAACTCCTGATAGTATCATATTATGCACTTGTTGACACGAAACATCTAGTCTATATTGATTTATATATATATATATATATATATATATGTACTTCATAAAATTAAAGGAAGGCTCGTTTGCATTTCTGTCTCGTAAGCTTTACAATTGTACATTTTAATCCTTTAAGTTCAATTACGCTAATTTAAGTCCTTCAAAAATATTTTCTCATTTACAATGAGCTTGTTTCATCTTAATTTTATCCAATATTTCAGTTGTTAATTTGCTCACAATAGAAAAATATTTCCTTTGTTATTCATTGCTATCATAAAAATAATAATTTACACACACAAGTATTGTTAACACAACAGCTAAATCAATTCAATTAAGTACCATTTTAGGTTATTTGGTTCAAATATTTTATGTTTTTTAATTGATATATTATATTTATTTATTGTCATATCATGTTCATTATCGTGTCAACTAATTTTGTTAAATATTAAATAAAATCAAGATGAAGGATCTAGTTGAACACAAGAAAAAACTTGAAAAACTTAATCGGTGTAATTAAAATCTTGGAGAATAAAATTGTATAATTGTAATAGGTGGACTAAAAATACAAATAAACCTTAAAAGAAATATTTTTTTTGTTTTCTTTTTTTCAATGTTTATAAAACACTTCCCATCTTTCATGTCACAGGCAAGGTAAGAGTGGGAAAAGAGTACGTGAGTTATTGTCATATTGAGAACAACATAGGACAAAAAGACTTTAGCCATGGAAGAGATCATCAAGAACCCATCTGGAACTTCACTTCTGGTTCCATCAGTTCAAGAGTTGGCTAAACAGAAGTTGCCTACTGTTCCACAAAGATACATTCAACCTCAACATGAAGACATGGTGATCATCTCTGAAGAAGCTAATAGAGTCCTTGGCATTCCAGTTATTGACATGCACAGATTGCTTTCTGCAGAATCTGGGGGTTCAGAATTGGATAAGCTTGACCTTGCTTGCAAAGAATGGGGATTCTTCCAGGTCTCTTTTGTCTCTTTATCCTTCAATTTCTTTATAACTATAACACATCTTTCAGTTTGATTCTGGACCACCCTAGAAATTTTAGATATATAAAAGAAATCATGGTGTTAATTGATTTAGTTGTTAATCTCCTTGTAGCTGATAAACCATGGTGTTAGCTCTTCCTTGGTGGAGAAAGTAAAGTTGGAGATTCAGGATTTCTTCAACCTTCCAATGTCAGAGAAGAAAAAGTTTTGGCAGAGTCCACAACATATGGAAGGATTTGGACAAGCATTTGTTGTGAGTGAAGACCAAACACTTGATTGGGCTGACCTTTTCTACATGACCACCCTTCCAAAACACTCCAGAATGCCCCACTTATTTCCACAGCTCCCTCTCCCTTTCAGGTTCTCTCTCACTTTCTCTCTGCTTTGAAAAATTATTAGGTAGTCGAAAATTATCAAAGTGTCTATAGTTTCAGTTAATCTCTATTTAACATGTATTCAAGTTGTTTAATTTATAAAAAATAATTAATAATACTTGATTATATATATGTAAATTAATTGGGACTATGATAGTCTCACGTAATAATTTCTCTTCTGCTTTATGTTTTTGTATGCTTATGTCTGCATACTCATATATAAATTAATTCTAAAAGAGTTTGCATGTCTCTTTGTCATGCAGAGACACTCTAGAAGTTTACTCACAGGAAATGAAAGATCTGGCCATGGCTATTATTGGCCATATGGGAAAAGCTTTGAAGATGGAAGAAAAGGAAATAAAAGAACTATGTGAAGATGGGATGCAGCTGATGAGGATGAATTATTACCCACCATGTCCTCAACCAGAGAAGGTTATTGGCCTCTCACCCCATTCAGATGGAATCGGTCTCACTATTCTCCTTCAAGTCAATGAAGTAGAAGGGCTGCAGATAAGGAAAGATGGCTCGTGGGTTCCGGTTAAACCCTTGCCTAATGCTTTCATTGTCAATGTTGGGGACATATTGGAGGTAATATTAATTAATATACATATCTTTTCTTTTTTGACGGCAATTAATATACATATCATCAATTCATATATCTTGCAACTTTATTATATTATCAACTGCTTTAAGAAGACTTTTGTTTTTTCACTTGGAACATATGGTAGAGTCCGCTGTCGGTTTCCTTTTGTGGGTTGTTCAGGGATACAGTAGATAGATTAAAAAATTATTACTATTTTATTTATACTAAAAATATTTTTATTTTTTTATATTTTTTTTATCTTTTTCATTTATTATTTTGACATTTTATATATTATTATGTCTCTCTCTTTTTATTTAACATTTTAATAATATTATCTTAAAAGTTTAAAATGAGAGATAAATAAAAATTAAATTTTGTTCAAAAGTGAGAAATAAAAAGAAATGGAGGTAATGAATATCTATGTCACAAGCAATCAGGTGTTTAGCTGTGCCAGTGTGTGTGGTTGCTCGCTAAATAAGTAAGCGTTTTGATTAGATCCGGTGTATTAATTTAAACTGACAAAATATTCATTATTAGAAGTATTGGTAGGATTTATTTGAAAAAATATATTATAAAATGAATTTAATTGATATGTACTCTCGATATATATATATATATATATATATATATATATATATATATATATATATATATACAGAGAAATTTTTAATTAAAATTCATCCTATCACCGTATTGTCACATTCATTAAGATGATATGGCGGCATAGAGGATTCTTATTGGATATATCTATGTGTAAAAAATTTCTATGTTAACCATATATATAAATTAAGAGTAAATCATATATGTAATGATAGTGTAAAGGATTTTTTATTGTCATCTAATCATAAATTATCATATAAAGTAAATTTATTGATTTTTATAATAATTATCTTAAAAGTTATACTAATGATAATTTCTAATTAGTTGATATTATAAAATTTTACATTAACAGTGCATAAAAATTAAATCCATAAATTAAACTCTTGTAAAATATTTTATACTTTTAAGTTTTTTACTTAAAATTATTGATAATTTACATGTATGTTTTCCTCATAGTTATATAGTGTTGTCGAAATATTGTTTCTCTAGGGTCATTAGTTGAGTCATGATTGGACTAAAAGGAAACCCAAAAAAATATACTCTAATATAAACTTGACCAAATTCAATTCATGAGTATCTTACTTGATTTTGTATTACACACGTTTTTGCATGATAGATTATAACTAATGGCATATACCGAAGCATTGAGCATCGAGCAACAGTAAACTCTGACAAAGAAAGACTTTCAATTGCAACATTCTATAGTCCTAGACAAGATGGTGTGGTAGGTCCTGCATCAAGCTTGATCACTGAACAAACACCAGCACGATTCAAAAGTATCGGAGTAAAGGAGTACTTCAATGGCCTATTTTCTCGTAAACTTGATGGAAAGTCCTACGTAGATGTCATGAGCATATAGCATCACTGTTGAAGTCATTAAAATTAGTGTCGATTTTCTTTATTGTATGCTCGTGTACCATTGCTTGAAGTTGTCCATGTTAGCGCACTGATGGGGTGTATAGAAGAGTTTATAGAAAGTCTATTTGAACACATATAAAAATAATTTAGGACTCGCATAAACTCTTTTTAACTTATTTTAATAAGTTTGTGTAACTTATTAAAATTGTATTGCAATAAATTTGGTGATTAAATTTATAATATAAATTTTCATATAATAAAAGCTCATTAAATATGCATTCAATTGAATTGTTTATTTAAATGCAATATTATAAAGTCAAAAAATAAAGTCGTGCAAAACTCGTAATCATTCAATTGTGTACTGTTTATAAAGGCTTATAGCCAAATCTGTCATATTTTATTTGTCGATTATGATTGCTTTTGAATAGCTTTTTGAAAAACTTGTATATTGTACTAGAACTTGCTTTAGAAATTATGAAAGAACCACAAGAATTTTTTATTTTTTTTAACAAGGCATTAGCATTTTATATAAATTATCTAATTATTTAAAAATTTCTTGACATTTTTCAATTAAAACTGTTTTTACTTTAAAAAAACACGAATAAACGGGTCTATATATTTAGGTCCTGAAGCAATTTCATGCGTGGTAATCATTCGTATACGGTCTTGTTCTAGCTGGCTGATGTATATGTTGTGCAAGATTGCAAAGAAATCATTCTCAGCTTCTTTTTTTTTAATTAGTTTATTATTATTTGACTCTCCACAATTTTTCTGTGATCTTTATCTTTAGGTGAATTTGTTCCTTTTTTTTTTTTTACTCCACCCATAAAATGAAATATCGTAACTATTCAAAATTATAAAATAAGTAATAAAAGTTATGAACTAAATAATAAAAATTTATAATTTTCATGAGTCAGTAATATATATTAGTATGTAATTTTTGTAAGTTTATAATTTTTATTATTCAATCTGTAATTTTTATGTAATAATATTTAACATTAAATTTATATTTTCAAAGATATAATACAATACTTCTTTTTTAGATGTACAAACGTATGCATTTAGTACTTAGATTCACGTTGAATCATCCATACCAGCTAACATAATTTTAAGTAACTATTTATATGTTTGAGTTCAAATAACTTTAAACAATTTTTGTATTAGATAAAAAAAAATTATACTAAATTTTATTCTTAACTTACTTTTAGAATAAAAAGTCTAAACATAAATTAAATTACCTCAAAATCAATTTTAACTAAAATCAACTTTTGTAAAATTAATTTATTTTAAAATCAATTATGCCAATTATAAACATACACTCATTTTTTCTTTCATTTCAGTTTTATCTTATTTTTCTTCATATTTCTTTATGAGAAAATAGGCTATGCATTGACAGTATAAAATAGTTTTACATAGTCATCTAATCACAAACTACGGTATATAATAAATTTGTTGAATTTTTTAATAACTACCTTAAAAGTCATACCAATAATAATTTTTAATTGATTGACAGTATAAAACTTTTTATACTTACAATGCATAGCCATTAAACTCTTTCTTTATTTCTTTTTATCACATCACAACACTTACCACATCTTTTATTTTTTATCTCTTTTATTTCTTTTTCTTTCGATATCTTTCATCCCACTTATCCATCCAAAATTGGGGTGCTCTTTAAAATTTTTCCATAATTATATAATGATATGCTGTAGGGCATAGTTAAGGTCTACTATCACGTAATGGTAAATGTCTGTATAACAACAAATTGATAATTATTTGTCACATCGTGATATACAAAAGTCAAAAACAAACGGAAACCTGAGGGCGAAGGATATGTTTTGGTATAGGTAAAAATAAAATTAAGTTTAAATGTAGTTTTATTTTCTATAAATTTGATTAAATTTGGTTTTAGTCTTCCAGTTGTTTTTATTAATTTTAATTTTTTAAATTTTTTTAAATAATTTAATGATAATATGACATGTATTATTACTAAATTATGATAGAAAATAATTGTTTTTTAAAATTTTTTAAAATTAAAATCAATAATTTTTTGAAAAATTAAAATTAAAAACAATCATATTTACAAAAATTAGAAAGATATTTTATCCAAAAAAAATGATTTTGTGTTCATAATTGACTTCATGTTTGTGAAACCATATATAATTTTGTAAATTTTATTTATTTAATGAGAATGTGTAATGTTAATACATAAATTAAATTTATAAAACTCAACGTGGATAAAAAAAATTAATCGATCTATCACTACAACAATTTAGGATATACACGAGAAAACAACAAATCCGGTTGTTGATGAAAAGATGCAAAGTGAAGCCAGATTGGAGGAATAGGTGAACGTAGAGGAGGAGGAATGCTTAGAACAAAACAAATTCTCTCTCGATTGAGGTTTTGATAACCTGTCTCATCCCACTAATCTGGCCCTTGAAGGGACATTTGATAAGTTTGGGTTTAAGAAATTAAATCTAATGTTTTTTGAGAATGAGTTTAGGTTATATTTCAAATCATCTCAACTCAGTCCAAAGTCATATATTATTTTAAAAAGTATAATTTTTAAACAGTTATGTATTAATAATACAACTTTTTAATTTAAAGAATAATATTTTATCTAACATTATATTATATTTAGAATTTAATAGTTATGTACTGTCAGTATAAAAGTTTTTACACTATCAATCAATCACAAATTATCCTTGGTATGACTTTTAAGATAATTATTATAAAAGTCAACAAACTTATCATACATAGTAATTATGATTGGATGACAATACAAAATTGTTTTACACTGTCATGTATAGCCTATTTTCTCTTATATTTATATTATTTATCTTAAAGTATATATTGTAATTAAAATAGACCTTAACTGTAATTGTATACTTCTTTTTATTTCTACAATTTAACTATATACAATATTAATATTAATATGTTACTCCAATAAGCCTAGTTGACACAGTCTTGTCACATATATTATCGAGTATTAATCGGGTTGGGTTCAAGTTTAGAAATTTGGCCTTAATAGAATTTCAAATTGAGTAGAGACATAGGTATACTTGTCCCAACCTGTCCCACACGAACACTCTCTTCTCCTGCTACTACCTCAGTTAAAAAAAAAAATCAAAAGAGAAAGAGAATTGAGAAATAAAGATAGATGATAGAGAAATAAAAATAAAATAAAAGTTAAATAGAGAGGCTAAAGAGATGCTTAATAGAGTCGTGGAAAAGATCCAAGTCTTGATTAGAAAGAGAGAAAGATTATGTGTGGCCAGGAAGGGCATTATTTATAAAATAATGTTATTTATACACTAAATTTTATAATAATGAGGTAAAAAAGTATGAAATGTGATAAGTGGTGTGATAGAGAGAAATAAAAAGAAAAAAAAATATTGTTATATAAATTGTTATATGAATTATTGTATGAACAACACAACTTTTATTTATAAGATCGTCTTTAACGGAAATAACATTTCTCTCATGTATATTAATTTTAAAAAAATTAAAATTAAGTGTAAAAATTGTTTTTCTGTAAAGAATTAAAAAGAAAAGTGGGTTATTTTTAATTTTTTAATTTTTGGTCATATATATTAATTTTCATCAAAAGTAAATTTACGGATAAAAATTATTTTTTCTGTAAAGAATAAAAAAGTGAGCTGTTTTTTTTTACTGTAAATAAAATTATTATTTTCTGTAGAGAATTTGAATGAACATGGGGAGTATCACGGGGATTTGAAGATCTTGACTTAGACTTTGTAAGGAATGAAAAATCGTGTCGACAAATTGGACATGATGAGACTAAACATTCAACGGTGATTATTATGCGCGACCTATTATCGAGTTGTGTGAAAAAGATGCCGTGCGAAAATTTTTTAGCGTAAAGTAATATGGAGTTCCCAAAGAGTATTAGATTTGGTTACGTATAGCTATCTTAAAATAAGATAAAAGAGTTAGATAATAATATATTATAGAAAAAGAATATAACAATTCTTTGTATTATTTAATATTTAATATGTATTAAATAATTTATTAGATAGTATATATGCTATCTTATTTTATGTTTGAGGTAAATCATATAATATTAGGATACATAATAATTTTAAAATTAATTTTTAATATTTTTTAATGTTTATACATTATTTCTTTTTAAATTATATAAAAATTTATTTTTAATATTCCTTTTAACTTTTTATAGATTATTCCATTTTTTAAATTGTAAAAATTATATAGAATTAACTTTAATATACATTTTTTTATTTTTATACATTATTCCACTTTTTAAATTGCACATATTATGTAGAAAATTAACTTGAATATATTTTTGGACTTTTTATACTTTATTCCATTTTTCAAATTACAAAAAATTACATAGAGAATTAACTAGACGTTTTTTTGACTTTTTATACAACCTGATGAAAAAAAATAAAGTAAACAAACTATCGCATCTATTATCAAATTCCATAACACGAATCCTACTATATTAATTATGAGCAACATCAAATTTCATATTTGGAAACGACACCGAATATTAGCTTACAAACTTCAAAATATTATTAACTTACATCAAAGGTTATTCACATATTCAACAAGCTAGATTTCATACAATTCAAGAACAATCTAACTAACTAATATATACCATCACTCAACCAAGACATTATCAATCAAAGTTAAACAAATTCTAACTAATTAAATAGATTTCAATCTCATGAACACTATAACAACCTTCTGTCGCCACAGTACTACAAACAACCTTGCTAAAATACACCTTATCCACATATATGGTGAATAAGAAATCAAATCACAACATATCTGTATATAAATTACACACATAAACTGAGAGATCCACCTATCTCTCATAGTATCATACATGTATATCTATTCAACTTAAATCATCATATATACATAACAACAAATGGGATAACACTAGCCCATAATAACAATATCAAAATATACATCAAATGGGAAGAAGGATACAAAACTCGCTCCCTATAGCTGGTCACTCTATACAATCCCATCAACAAAATATAATACAAAACAACACATCCAAGAAGAAACAAAAAGAGCTTCTAGTAAGCTCCACCCAGAAAGGACAACCAAAAGTCTCCACCTGAGACCTCCTCCATCAGTTCTGAGACGCTGGATCTATAGACGTCCCTCCCTCTGCTCCCACGTCAAGATGACGTGATCATCACAGTCACAGCAACACAACAACAGCAACCAAACATCCAACCAACAACAATGCAAGGCAAGGGTAAGCTTACGAAACAAAGATCAACATATAATATTCAATCCAACATAATCAAAATCATTATTCACATCAATATGGAAACCCAATCATCAAATAACTGGGTCTATATACATTACAGTATATCACACACAACATCACATACTATGCTGTCAACCTTATGTGTCAATGTATAAATGACACGACTCTTGAGAGATTTTTACATTTCGAGTGATTAGCCAGGTCTTATTCCTTACCATGGCCATACACCATTCAGGGATTGCCAAAACTCTGATCAATTGGATAAGCTTATGGTTGTCAGGATAAGTGAATGTGGGTGGTAGTATACCACGACACAAGGCCTACACTGCCTTGGCCCCACTAGCGGGATTATCCATCCACTCATCTTCTAGGCCCATCTTTCAAACCTCACTTCTCATCTAAGGCACTAGGTTGGAGGCTTGTTTGAGCCGTAGCTCCGTTCACTCCTAACTTTCATGCCTACCCGCATATGGCATGAGGCCACACTACCTCAGCCAACAACAGATGCATGTATCACCATAATAATCAACTCTACCAAACAATCATCATATCATAAATGTGTATTAACACAACACCACGTGGTCTATTCAACATCACCTGTGGTCCAACAATTATTATTAACACCATGTAGGCCTATTCCAGCCTCAAACATAGTCAATAGGTCAAGCCCTATCCAAGCAACCTACCTCATGAGAAACCTCATACAATGATGTCACACACCACAAGTGAATGTCTTATCTAAGCAACCTTTCACTTTACAACTAAATTCAAAAATCAACTAAAGTTTGAAAACCAAACCTTCTTTGAAAACCATTTGAAAGATTAGCAAATCTTGAAATTCAAAAAATTTTACATTTTGAGATGAAAACTTTAAAATCTTTTTTTTTTTTTTTTGTGAACAGTAGATAGTCGATTGTCCTACTAGATAATCGATTATTTCTGAAATCGAGTCACGGAAACAGTTTTCTGGAACAGTGCATAATCGATTATCGGAGGCTCATAATCAATTATTTTCGAAGCATTTACAAGACAGCTTTTCTGAAACTTCAAATAATCGATTATCAGATGCTATAATTGATTATCTGCAAGGATTTTCGAGAAAAACAACGATTTTTCAAAGAGAAACTCAAAATTTTCAATCCAATACCATAAATTTTTGAATTAATAATGTTTCAACAACCTCAATCCACCTCAACCAAGTTCATACATATCAAATCATACCATCAATCCAACATTTCAACATATATTCATCAATTTCTCATTCAATCTCAACATTTTCTCTCCCAAAACCCAATTTCATCCAAAACCAACAAAATAACAACATCCACAAAGATTCAACCGATCATAAGACAAGAAATAAGCACACCAACAGTTATTAACACAAAACAATCAATTTGTAAGCTTCCCTTACCTCTAAAAGTATCTGAATTTGAATTTAGGTTCTTTGAGAATTCGGTATTCTTGAGCCAAAATCTTCCACAGATTAATTCTTCCTTTTGCCACAATCACTAAGCGAGCCCAAAATCTTCTAATACCCTTGCTAACTTGAGAGATTCTAGAGAGAGATTGGGAGAGAAGAGATGAGAGAGAAAGTGAAGAGAGAGAAAGGAATTGAGAGAATGAGGGGCTCCCCCCCCTTTTCCACCTTATATACTCGACCTTCCCGAAATTCTCGTACGGACTTTTGGCTAGCTGAAGCCTAAACCTTACCAAGCCACTTCCCTTATCTTAAAACTGGTCTAACTCAACTATTTTTCTCTCAAAACTCAACATCACACTCATAGCATGCCCACATTGGCTCAAGCAAATATCTCAAGTCTCCTAAATTTGAACCTGAATTTCAAACAAACAATACCAAACCATCACTACATACAACATACATACCATACATAACAACAATTCATTTATTTCTTTTAATCACCTAGATTATATATGAAATTTCCACTTTTTTAGTTATTAAAACACTTAATCATATATTAGGAAAAACACGGTGTTACAAACACAAGTATCAATTCTAAAATAAATAAAAAAATCAAAGTTATCTAATGTTTCGTCAAACCACCTAGAAAGGGAAACGACGTAAATAATATTCATTAAATGTAATCATATAACTGGATAGACTAAGTCAAGTTCTTAATACAAAGTAAGTAATCTCTCTCTCTATATATATAAAAAAAAGTATGTCAATGACTTCACAAATATTGGGACCAAAAAAGACAAGTTCTTATTTAAGTATTGATATGTCAGAATTAACGTTACATTATTAACAGTCAACACAAGAGATTTGACGGAGAGACCAAAATTGCGAATTTTAAAAATAGGGAGACTAAATATCTCTAAAAATTACGAATTGAAAAAAATAAGGAGATCAAAAATGCAATTTAACTTTTATTATAGTCCACTATTCTCTCTCCATTCTCTCTTAGTTGCACAATTCATTGTACAAGTAACATTTCTCTTTCAACAATGAATTGTGGCCATATATTAGTGCTAGGAGGTTTAATTTCAACAATGTCCCTACCATAAATAAGGCTCATATTTGTAGATCATCACACAAATGCATCAACGAAGGCCACCTTGGTACGATTCAAACAATGATAAGGGAAATAATGCACTTCCAGGGTGGAAGCAATGTGTCTTATTCCAATTCAAAAGAATGATTCGATCATCTTTTGATGAAAAGTAAAAACGGAATGCCCCTTAAGAAACCTCCACATGAGAGGAAAACTGTGTTAGATTTATCCTAAAATAGTTGAAACACTATGAAATTAGGAAACACTAAGTTATCCGACACATTAACTTGAAAACAAGAGCATAAGCCTATTTGATCAATTGAAGCTGATCAGTTAGGGCCCATAGAAAAGTAGCTTAATACATCTATTTCCAAATTGAAAAGGCGGGAAGCCTAACGCAGAGGGTGGTAAAGAAATATTTGATAGAAAATATAATTCAATAAGACCTATAAAAATTTGATTCGCATTCATATTTACTTTTGTTTTCTTGTCAATGTGGAAATAACACGTATTCATTAAAAAATCAAAATAAAGGAATATAAATGTTCAAAATCAATTTCTTTTTAACAATTTCAACTCTAATTTTCTATCAAGTCATACAAATACAGTAAGCATGTAACAAATACATAAATATAAAATTCAACCTAAGTGATAAGTACTAATTATTAAATACCTAAATTTAATAATTATTATAAGTCATGCAACAATATAAATTTCTCAGAAGTTTAAATACGTAGGGTTCATTTGTTGTTTTTAATTATTTTTGTCCTTGCAATGAACTATATTATTCGTCTATTAATAACAATTTTTGAAATGATAATAAAAAATAAAAGAATATTTTATGAGTTAGCGGACTAGCCTGCCAATCAATCCACAGCAAGGCCAGTCCAATAGTGAGTGAGACTGAAAATAAATTTAGAGAGAAATTTTTTATTTTAAATGAGAGAGTTATATATTAGCCTTTTTACTAACATATGTGAGTCTTTTTTCTTTATAAAAACTAATTGCAAATACTTTTTTTAATAGGCTTAAAGCTTGAGTTTTAGTAGCCTTCCTCTTAGATCAATCCTGAATTTCACAAGGTTAATTCATAGAAGTCACTAGTTAAAAGAATCAAGCATGTAGTTAGTTTAATAAATTATATATATATATATATATATATATATATATTCCTCTCTATATATAAACGTGTAAAACTATCTGATTCCTTAGGCCCCTACTCTCTCTCACATTCACTTTCATTTGAATACTCTTATTTCATGAAGAGGTGGACTTCTGTAACGACTCTCTGTCACTACAATACTACATTACCACTTCATACATTTCCATTTATATGAAATTAAAGAAATTAAGTACTACCATAATGTCATTCACCCTATAAAATATGTACAAGATATGAAATAATATAACATACACTCCAAGTTATACAATTCAAGGGAGATAGGTACAAAAAGAAACTCCCTACAGCTAGTCATACTATACAACATATAAAAAAGTCTTAAAAAGATCGCCTAAATTAAGGCATTCTAAAGTCTCCAATTGAGACCTCCCTTATCTACTTTGAGAAGCTAGATCTGCAGAAGCTTCGCCCTCTACTCCCACGCCAAACGACGTGAGCATCATAGTCACAACAACACACGACATCAACTAGCAATGAAGGCAACCACAACAAAACAAACAGCAAGGCAAGGGTAAGCTTACAAAACAAAGACAAACATATAATATAAAATCCATTTCATCAAGCCATCAACATACTAATTTGGAATCCAATTCATAGAAGAATGAGTTTACACACGTTACTACACAACATACCATGCCTTTATCACCCATATGTCAATGCATAAATGACACGACTCTCGAAAGATTTACTACATTCCGGACAATCAGCCAAGTCTTACCCCTTACCGTGGCCTTCCAAGCACCATTCAGGAATTTCCAAACTCTGATCTACGGATGAGCTTAATGGTTTGTCAGGATAAGTGTATGTGGGTGGTGGCTCACCGTGACTCAAGGCCTGCATCACCTTAGTCTCTTGTGAAATTGCTTATCCACTCATCCCCAAAGACCCATCTTTATGATCGCACGTCTTATCTAGGCACTAGGTTAGAGGCCCGTCTGAGCTGTAACTCCTATCAACCAGCCAACTTACATGCCTACCTGCACACGGCTTAAGGCTGCACAACCTCAACCAACAATATATGCATGCCATGCATGAACCACCATAACATCAATTCATTCACAACATATCATCGTATCTATATATATAAATCAACATAACACCATGTGGCTTACTCAACACCACCTGTGGTCCTACCATCATTACCAACTTCATGCAGGCCCGATCTAGCCCCATGTATGGTCAACAGGTAAAGCTCTATATAAATAGCACACTCTTTGTGAGAATTCTCACACAGCACTAGGACCTGCATCCCCTGTGAGACGCCTCATCACAACAACACAACATAACCAATGGAAGTTCTATCCAAGCAACCTCTCACCCAACTACCACTTTTCAATAATTTATCAAACAAATCCACAACAATAATAAAGAAAAACCAAGAGCTAGTTTGGAAAACCATTTGAGCATCCAATTATCTTAAAATATACATTTGACATCCATAGGAGGCAATAAAGTCATCAACCAACAACAACAATAATTATAAAAGCAAAGAAAATCTTGTTATTCTCTCGCTGATCCGTCGCTAAGCTACATACTCCATTTTAGTGTCTGTTGCTGAGTGAGATTTTCTGTTGCTAAGTGATAGATTTCCAGAAAGCTTGTAGCATTCGTTGCTAAGTGACATTTTTTGCCGCGAAGCAACATACTTATAGGGAATTTTTCAGAAACCGTCGCTAAGCGAGATTTTTCGTCATTAAGCAAGTGATAGACTTCCAATGAATTTTTCGGATTTGTCGCTAAGCAAGATTTTCAGTCGCTAAGCGAATGACTTCTAGAGAGTCATTAGTGTCCGTTGCTAAGCGACAATTTTTGTCGTTGGGTGCGATTGTGATCTTTTTGTTCGTAAATCAATCAACAAGATGACTAACAACCATTTTTAACAAAATCAATCAACAGCAAGCATCACAAAACAATTTTAGTTACTTCTAATACCTTTCTAACCAATTACATAACAATTTTATCCACAAATCATCAACAAATTTCAAAATCCCTTTTCAAAACCCATTTTATTGTCAAAACCCACGTACACAAAATATTTACAAAAATCAATCGATTCCAAAACATTAAATCGACATATTAGCAGCCACAAACATAGAATCAACCAATAGTAAGCTTTCCTTACCTCTAAAAACCTCCAAATTTGAAATTTAGGAAGATGAGAATGTGAGAGAAAGAGATTTTTAAGCCAATCCTCCAAGAAATCCACCCTCTTTAACACAAGAACATGAAATCTAGGCTTGGTATCTTGCCATACTCTTGGTGAGTAGAGAGATTTAGAAAGATTGAGAGAGATGAAGAAGAGAGAAAAGGGAAATGAGAGAAAAAGCTCTTTCTCCACCTTTTTTTATACTTTAAACCCTTCGGAGCTCTCAGACGAACTTTGGGCCAACTGAGGCTCATAACTCATCTAGCCACTCCCCATGCCTCATAACTAGTTCAACTTAGCTGCTTTCCCTGACAGCCTAAAATCACACCAACAACACACCCAATTGGCCCAAGCACATATCTCAAGTTCCCTAAATTCAAACCGAAATTCCAAATAAACAATACCAAACCATCACCATGCACAACAAATCATACACAACAATAATTCATTTATTTCTTTTAATTACTTAGATCACATATCTAATTTCCACTTTTTAGTTATCAAAACACTAAATCATACATTAAGAAAACAGAACGTTACAACTTCACTCTTCTAACATGCATTTGGTATATCCTCATATGCTTTTAATATCAATTGAACGACTTAACAAACTGTAACTAAATATCAAAAATCAATTTCAAAATAATATTAGAAACCAATATATATATATATATATATATATATATATATATATATTATCTTCAAAATTCAAATACGCTCCTATAATGCATATGATATCCCTCTATATCTTTATAGATAAAAATTAGAATAACTATCTTGAATGAGAATATTTTTAGGGTTTTTTTTTTAAACCTCTTATCTCTTTCAATCTATTATTTTTAATATCTTTAGTTTTAATTTGAATTTCAATATATTTTTTTTAAAATATCAATAATAAAAAATAATATTATATCACAATATAAAGTATTTATCATATATCTAAAATATAATTTATATGTTTTAAAATATTTATTTATTATAAATTTTAATTATAATATAATTTATATATTAAGAAGTATTTATTTATTATAAATTTTAGTTATATAAAACAAACATTTATTCTATGCAATGCATATGCTTAAATACTAGTGTGTGTGTGTGTATATAGTAGTAAATTATACTCAGACTCTCTATGTTTTTACAAAATTGCACCTGAAATCCCTTTATTTTATAGCATTACTTTGTCCACCCTTAATTAAACGGCATGAAGTTGTCGTTAGTATTATATTTAAAAAGACTAAAATACCTTTTTTACTTAAGACCCAAATTTGGAATACACACTTGAGAAATATCAATGGGAAAGAGAAATTACTCCCTCAAATCCCTAAACTGCCAGATCTCTCACTATATCTTCTCCAACCACCCAATATGGCTGGATACTGCCGACTCTACCGCCTTCCTCAATGCTGTGGACGAGCTTGTCACCGTTGTTGCTGAGTGGAACCACCTCACTTCCTAGGACATGCTCCAACAAGCCATGTTATGCCTTGATGACGAGTTCCATTTGCTTACACACACACACACACACACACACACTCTTTCTCTTGTACTAACAATGGCTCTTGTACTGAGCAGAAGCATGGCCACTGCCTCTCTTACCTTGCTCAAGGGCTTCCCCTCTTAGAAGCAAGTTTATGTTGCTGCAAATTAGTTGCAAAAAAATGCTTTTTCCCCACAGCAGGGTTGAAGTGGAGGCAGTGGCGCGAGAAGAGGGGTGGGCTCGCAGTGCTATGAAAGGTTGCCATGGCGGAGAAGGACGAGGTCACCAGGGAGAAGTTTGAGTAGCAGGCCGAGGTGAGTCAATTGTTGGATTTGATTGTTCATAGTTTATATTTGTTGAAATTGATTCAAGCATTAGTGAAGAAACTTTAGAACCAAAAATTTATGAACCTTCTGAAGTCATTGCAGAGAGTGATCCTTGGACAAGTGATTAGGAATACTCAGCCACTAGTACCATCTAGAGTAGGCCTTCTAAATATTTTGGTAAATTTTGGGTGCGTTTTGAGAACAAGGAGCAATTTTTATTGATTTAATTTGGCGAAGTTGGTAGGAATGAGGAGCGCAAAGCTTTATCATGATATGTTGTTTATGTTGTCCTTTGACATATTTGAAGCAAAATTGCTCGATATTCAAGGTCTCCATTTTGTCCTTCAATTATTGTGGGATAGATGGCATCTATTTGGTCTCTAACTCATTTCAAGGATTTCATGGTTTTCTTCTAGGTAGTCTCACTGATAGACATGCAAAATGATTAAAAAGCTTAATCATATTGATGAGTATGTTTGTCTTTGTTGTGTTTTATTCCTTCAATGTAGTAGGAAGGATTTTATTGTCTTGTCCTGTGTTTGTGCTCCTTCATTCCTCCACTGAGTTTTCTTCATTTAGGAAAATGAGTATGTTGCTACTTACTCCTTTATTTAATTTTTATTATAACTCCTTCACTCAAATATGTATATTCTTCATCTCAATGTTGCTCTGTTATTGTGTGCCATGCTTTCCTAGTTTTGTCTATAACTTGAAAGTTGAGTGCAAGATCTTTGTTGTTCCCAAAAATTTTTAAAAAAAAGGTCAAGAAGAGCTCAAGGTTAAAGGAAGGGGATGGGGGCAAAATGGGAAATAAATTTCATTAAAAGGTCACGTGCAACTCACGTGACATATTCTGTTAACAATTTAAACTGCGTTTGTGGGCGAAGGGTAAATGGTGTCAATTAACATCAACAATTAAGGAGTTTTGTGTAGGTGCAAAAAAGGGAGAAGTATCGGGTGTAATTTTGTGAAAACACAAGGAGTTTGAGTGTAATTTACTCTATCTTATATTTGTATTATATATGCAATTTATATGTTGTCCTTTTTTTTTAATTCTATTTCTATTCGTATTCGTTTTATTAATAATATTCAAATGAAATAAAAATATCAAAAGATAATAATTGTAAAAATTGTAAAGTTAAATTATAAAGTTATTAAATGATTAATCAATTTTTTTCTAGTTGTTCCTGGAGTAAAAAGAGTTCCATTTGTTCCTGAATAGGTTCCATCAAAAGGGCTTTTGCTTCCTTGGTGAATATATATATATATATATATATATATATATATATATATATATATATATATATATATATAAGAGTGAGAGGAGTAAATTTGACCTGTATAACCATACATGGATGATTATGATTTAAAGTTATGTGATCACTTAAAAAGTCATGTGACTTTTTAAAAAACTCACATGACTTTGTATGTTTTAATCTTAACCATTTATGACAAGATCTACTGGTTGATATTTATTCTTCTCACTTTCACATAAAAAAGGCCCTCTTACTTGATATGTCCATATATATATATATATATATATATATATATATATATTCTTTTCTCATAAATTTTGGATTAAACAAGTTAGTCTGTACCTCATATATTCAACTCTAACAATAACCCCTGATACTCTCCATCTTTTCTACAAATTTGGGTCAAGTGTAGCTAAGAAGATAACCCACATCTAGCTTTCACTTATCCATTAGTTAACTTAAGCGATTTGGACCACGTAGGGACAATAAGTAGGAATTTTTTGTTTCTTAGTATTATTCAAATGTTGGTTGCTAGTTGGACTTGGAACCACCGCAAGCCAAAACCATGGTTTTTAAAACAAGTTGACCCAAATTGTCGACGACTTTCTTTTATTTTGTAAGAATATTTGACTATTTCTAAAAAGACTTTGCAATTAATTTTGCTAACGTAATTAGGAAATAAAATATTAAGTATTTCATTTCATCTAATAATATGTAAAATATAGTATTTTTCGTGAACCTCATCATATATGATTATGAGAGCATTTTTTTTATAAAATATTATTTTCTTATAAAAATCATTTATTTCTTCCTAGCATAAAATTATTATATTTAATTATATATGTGACTAAAAAAATATTTGGTTTTAATTGATATATATTATTTTAAATTTAAATTTTAAATTTTGTCTTATTTTATAAATTCTTTTGTTAGAACACTAGCGTAAAAACCCATGCAATGCATGGGACATTAGAGTCATATTAATATAAACATGAAATAATACTGTAAGAAACAAAATAATAATGTTTTCATGTGAAGGAAAAGCCAAAAAATAAAATAAGTTTAAAGATACAGTCCTTAATTGGTTATCTTATTTACCATATATATTTGGAAGAGAGTAAAGCAAATTAAAAATTTAAATCTTGAACATCGATATAGAAAGATCATAGTTACAAAAAATAGCAATGATAAGCAAAAGATAAAAAAACCAAAATAAGCTCAAGGAACAAAACATTAAGGTTATTATTGATGACAATCTTTAGACATCGTGAAAGACTTCTCAATATACAACATTTGTGGTTGATGTACTTGATCATCATCTAAGATCAAAATCTTAAGACCTAGGAATGGTTTAACTCTAACATATTGAACAATTACAATCACATTGTTAGTATCTCCTGTAGCAATGAAAGGGTTAAACTCCGTAACATAGTTTCCAAACAATGTGCACTTAAAGCGTATGCTACAATAAGGATACAAAACAGTAATTAAAAAAATATTACTACTAAGTAACTACTTTAAAATTGTGAAATATTATATTATTATTAATATGCATATAGAATTACTACCCTTTAGAGTCAAGTTGAATTTCTTTCATCTTTGTTTTGTCACCATTTGTCACAACCTTAGTTTTAGGCCCATGTGAGATGAGTATGCCTATGACATCTATAAATATGAAATAGTTTATTAGGTTATGGAAAATTTCAATGTTATTATTATAATTATAACAAAAAAAAAAATAATGAAGCACTCACCAACCAAATAATTGGTGTCATGGTCAATACAAAGAACCTTAGAGATTAGGGTAATTGTCAACAAATTATTAGGAACAACATTATTAGCAAGAAACTTTAGTTTTGTAGCTATTTGAAAGTTGAGCTTGTATGGATGTCGGGTCATTCTATGAGGACCCTTACTATTGACTACACTAAAACTGAGTATGAAATAAACAAAGTCTTCTTTAACCAGTGATTGGAACCTATATATCAAAGTATTCCTAACAGTTGCATGGATGCGATCTCCTTGTAGAAGAAGACAAACATTAAGAACAATAATATATGTAATTAGAAAATTTATTATAATTATATTGTATGATATCATAGTAGGCTTTGCATTATGAACTTACATTTTGGTCTATGAGGACCATTTCAATAGAATATATCAACTTTTCATTATTTTTGTTCATAACATGCCAAAGTTTGACAACTATGACAATTAGGCTCCATGTTTCTCTAGATGTATTCACATATGAGAGGAAGTCACATTTAGGTGCCATTGATATTGAGGTTATGAAGACTGAGATCAAAACCAAACCACAAAGAAAGGAAGATCAATGTGTTTCTAAATACAACTTGGTTAAACAGAAAGCAAATGAAATTTTATATCATTTAAATAGAACTACAGAAGAGTTCAAGAGTCATAATTGATGGATAGGATGTTAATTTCAAGTGAAATTGTAGTAAAAATTAATCTATTTTAATTTAATTTAATTTGAATTGTAAATTTCTATTTAGTTCATCAAAATGTTATTAATTTGTTTTTGTAAATAAATTTCATATTAAATTAGATTCTATATTTAGTTCCATTATGATTATTCCCATTTTAAATTGAATTGGTTACAAAAATAAATTTTATACTAAAATTGTTCACTAAAATGCTATTAATTCATATTAATTGGTCATATTAAATTATTAATTATTAATCCATAATAATATAGAATTCTTGTCTATATTAAATTAATAAAATCTAAAGTAATGGTCCATTTAAAATTTGAAATTAAGTATCATTTAAGTATTTAATGGAAATTTACATTTTAAATTGAAATAGCCACAGAAATAAATTTCACATTAAATTATTTTCATAAATAAATGTCATATTAAATTATTTTCGCAAATACTTGTATATTTTAAATTAATCGTTTAGTATAAATTTATTACTTATGTGTTCCAAAACATAAAAAATATATTGCTTTTGTATATAGTAAAAAAAATATTTACCTCTTGTAACAAAAAAACATTAAATAAATATATTGCTTATAATTTAAGTAGTAATTTGTTCCATATCATAAAAAATATATAAAAATTATTACGATAGAAAATATTATAATAGAATTTAACTTTTCAAATACTAGTTATTATAATAATTTAAATTTATTTAATATTTGACAATGCATCATAATATCATATTGATTCATTAAATTTTTTTGACAAAATATATTTCTGTATAGAAATTAGAAATACCTCTTATTTTAGAAATTTTAACTTTTATCATTAAGTCAGATATATCAAATCTGGTATATACATATACGATGGCATGGGATCAACACTTGGTGTATATAAGAAATAATACAAAATGTTATTAATTCATATTAATTGTCCTATTAAAATATAAATTCATAATAATATTGAATTTTTGCCAAATAAAATTATTTTCATAAATAAAATCTATATTAATTGTTCATTTGAAATTTGAAATTAAGCATCATTTAAATTTTTAATGAAAATATTCATTTTAAATTAAGCATCATTTTAAATTGTCACAAAATAGAAAATATCCTAAAATTCTACTATTTATCTCACATCTTATTTAGTAATGTCCTCTCATTAGTATTATTACACTTTATAATATAAATTTTGATTTTAATATGAATTAGCTACAAAAATAATATGGAATAAACAAAAATTTCCTAATTTAAATTTTTAATGGAAATATCCATTTTAAATTAATTATCATTTTAAATATACTGAATTAAATTATTAATTCATAATAATATGAAATTTTTGCCCATATTAAATCATTTTCATAAATAAAATCTATATTAATTGTCTATTTAAAATTTGAAATTAATAATCATTTAAGCCATTAATAGAAATTTCCATTTTAAATTGAAATAGCTACAGAAATAAATTTCACATTAAATTATTTTCATAAATAAATGTCATTAATTTATTTCCATAAATACTCGTTCATTTTAAATTAATCGTTCAGTATAAATTTGTTCCTTATATGTGTTCTAGAATATAAAATATATATTGCTTATGTATAATATAGAAGTTTTGTCCATATTAAATTATTTCAATAAATAAAATCTATATTAATTATCCATTTGAAATTTGAAATTAAGCATCATTTTAAAAATGAAAACACATTCGAAAATAAAAATTAATCAGAAAATTTAATATATTTAGTATTTCCTTTTATTTCTATTTGTTTTGATTTAATAAATTTTTAACTTTTATATGTATTTTTTTGGTATATTGCATTTGATTTAGTGTTTCCTTTTTTTTTTCTTTTTATATTACAGTTGATTTAGTGTTTTTTTTTTTGGGAGGTTAGTGTTTCCTTTTATTTCTATTTGATTTAATAATTTTTAATCTTCCCATGAAATTTGCATTTCAATAATGATTTTAAAAGAATAGTGGGGATAATTCAATTTTTATTTCTATTTTCAATTTGAAAGGGATAATTCAAAAAACATGTTGAGTTTAATGGGGATAATAATTTAATAATTATTTAAAAATGAAAACTCATCCAAAAATAAAAATTATTGGAGAAATTCAATATATTTATTGTTTCCTTTTATTTCTATTTTGATTTGATTTAATAATTTTTTAACTTTTATATATATTTTAAGTTAGTCAGCTATCAAGTTTATTTTAAATTGTATCCTTAAAAAAAATTATTTATATTTATAGCATTGTTGTGCAATTACCATTTTTATTGTATGTAATATTTATTCTTATTATTTAATATTTCATGTCTTAATTGTTTATAAATTGTGTCATAGTTATCCATAAATTGATTTGTATGCAAATGAAAATGAGGTTGATACGTAAGTAAAAAAAGGAGAGAAACACTCTTGTGTTGCCAATAGGATGAGATTCTTTGTGAAATTACTCTAAAGGTTGACACGTGGAGCTTTTCGTTCTGTGACACTTGGAGCTTTTCTTTCTTAAATTATTTTCGATTATATAAATTATAGATTATAGATATGAGCAATTTCTAATTTTATTATATTTAAGTTTTTTTTATAATTTCGTACAATATATGGATGCTAATCTAATTAAAAAAAAAAGGTACTAAGATTTTACCAATAAGTAGCTGATTCAAGTAGTAGTACATGTTTGATTTCTGTCAAATAAGGTATTGAATTTAAACTTTGTATATATAATTTCCTACTCAAATAAAACCATCCCTGTAAAAATACCAGTGGTTTACATAAAAAAATAAAAGTAATGTTTTTCACCTTTTAATATATTTACAATTTCTCTTTTATTTAATAATTTCTATTTTTAATTTCTTGCCACATCCTAAATTTTTTTTATACAATTCTTTCTTCACATGCATTACAACAATAATAATATGTTCTATAAAATTTTTGAGTTTGTACAATTGTACCAAAGTTTAATATATATTTTTTTTCAAATTTCATTAGAAATGTTTAACAACCGATTCTCTAATAAAAATGTAAGATTGCGAAATAAATAAATGACTAAGGAAACGAAACATTTTTTTTTTACTGATTTTAATTGCTGATTTCTTTACCGAAATTACATTTTTTGGCATTTGTTCTGCACCCTTTCCCAAAATAATCACCGCTTAATTTTGTCATTGCTTGATGGAAGTGGTTTTACCCGCTTGTGAGAGGAATGCTAATAATATATTTTTTGAACACACTTTTTATTATTAATAGTTGAAATTTATTGAAAATCATAGAATTTAATAAGTTACTCTTCTTATTTAATAAATTTTACTCATAATTTTATAATTTTTAATATATTTTAACTAATAATAAAAAATATATTTAAAGGAATGTGATAAAGAGTGTGTGGGTCAGCACCCCTCATCCTCATAAACACAATGTGAAGGAATCAAATCTTCTATAACGTGTACGTTATCCTTTCGGTTCTCTATATAAAAATTAATATCTCAATTAAAAAGTTAATAATTAAGAGAAAATTATTGTTGTTTATAAAAGGAATTGGTTTTTAGTGATAGTGATGTGTATTTTTTTATGAGCGATCGAAATATGAAAGCATACAAAAAAAAAAAAGGACAGATAATTTTAATCTATGTATAAATATTTGACACGTTTCATTTATTTAATAAATGTGAAACAAACTATCAAAAGCATTGGGAATGTAATCAACCATTCATGGGATGAGCTTGGTTGGAGTGGGTAAAAAGAAGACTCAGACTATTTTATTTGTTATATTGAGATTTGAGAAGAACATAAGAGGACATATTCAGACCCCAGCGTTATAACCAAAGGCCATGGAAGAAATCACGAAACCATTAGGGACTTCTCTTTTGGTACCATCAGTTCAAGAATTGGCTAAAGTAAAGATATCTAGCGTTCCACAAAGATACATTCGGCTTCAACATGAAAACATTGTGGTCTTCTCTGAAGCTGATGGTATCCTTGAGATTCCAATTATTGATATGCAAAGCTTGCTCTCTATGGAATCAGGTAGTTCTGAATCGGCCAAGCTTCATCTTGCATGCAAAGAATGGGGATTCTTTCAGGTCTCTTTTCTCACTTTATCTTCAATTTCTCTATAACAGTACCACATCTTTCTGTTTGATTCTAGACTCTAGACATTTTAGAGATGTTCAAAAAAATAGCTTAAAAATTAAACTATATATAAAATCGAAATTTAATTTGAATTAATTATGAAAAGATTTAGTTGTTAATCCCCTTGTAGCTGATAAATCATGGTGTTAGCTCTTCCTTGGTGGAGAAAGTAAAGTTGGAGATTCAGGATTTCTTCAACCTTCCAATGTCAGAGAAGAAAAAGTTTTGGCAGAGTTCACAACATATGGAGGGTTTTGGACAAGCATTTGTTGTGAGTGAAGACCAAAAACTTGATTGGGGTGATATGTTCTATATGACCACCCTTCCAACACACTTCAGAATGCCTCACTTATTTCCACATCTCTCTCTTCCATTCAGGTTCTCTCTCTTTCTATGCTATTTACAAATTCATGTCTCAAAGGACTTGCATGCCTAATTGCCTAGTCACTACTTTTTGTCATGCAGAGACACTTTAGAGCTATACTCACAAGAACTCAAAAATCTAGCCATGGTTATTATTGCACATATGGAAAAAGCTCTTAAGGTGGAAGAAATGGAAATGAGAAAGTTATTTGAAGACTTGAGACAGTCTATGAGGATGAACTATTACCCTCCATGTCCACAACCAGAGAAGGTTAATGGCCTCACACCCCATTCAGATGGAGTGGGTCTCACTATCCTCCTACAAGTCAATGAAGTAGAAGGTCTCCAAATAAAGAAGGATGGCATGTGGGTTCCTATTAAGCCCCTGCCTAATGCGTTCATTGTCAACATTGGAGAAATACTTGAGGTAATATAACCATTCATGTCTCTATAATACCCACTTTTGAAATTCCACTTGCATTGCATAATTAAAAGCAGCATGTTGAATAAAATAGCTTCAATTTAGTTATGAGCAGACATTAAATGTGTGAGCTAAACTCTTGGATACATAATTGAATAGATCACTATATCATGATATACGACTATATTCGAAGCCTGAGGGCGAAAGTATATATATATATTTTAAAATGTACTTTTGATATTGATATCATTTTCCTATTGAAAAATGCCAGTAATACAATTTTTTGAACACACTTACTGTTATTGGTCAATTTTTAAGAAATCACAAATTTTGTATCCACTACTCACTTCTTATTTAATGAATATTACTCATTATTTTGTAGTTTCTAATGAATTTTAAGCAACGATGAAAAGTGTGTTAAAGGGTGTATAGATAGCACTTTTTTTTTTTTTTATTTCTTTATGCTGTTTAGCATCCATGGGACACATTCTGATTTTGTTTGCATGTTTTATATGACAATCAGATTATAACCAATGGGGTATACCAAAGTATTGAGCACAGAGCATCAGTGAACTCTGAAATAGAAAGGCTTTCAATTGCAACATTCCACAGCCCTAAACAAAACGTTGAGGTAGGTCCTGTGGCTAGCTTAATCACTGAACAAACACCAGCACTGTTCAAAAGAATTAGAATGGAGGAATACTTCAGGGGCCTATTTGCTCGTAAACTTGATGGAAAGTCTTACTTAGATACCATAAGAATAGAGCGTCACAATTGAAGTGATAAAACTAGCTACTGGCTTTGCAGTATTGTCGCCATATGCCAATGCTAGATTGTAGACCAATTGGGTGCGCGCATTTATGAATAGATTGAAGCCCTGTTGTCATTCATAAGGGGAAAAGGTCGAGCTAGAGTAGTCACATTTTCTTTGTTAATTTTGCTTATTTGCTCAAGCAATAGCAGGTTGCTATCTCAGTCTATTTAATTAGCTTGCTTTTATCCTTACTTGTAAGTTAATTTGTCGAATTAGATACTACTCTCTTAAGCACTGCGCTTCTATAGTCAAGTCATATTGAATACTTAGGTAATTAGGATATGTATTACTTTTAAAAAATTTGTTTTTGGTTTTAAAATAGTTATCTAGTCCGGTAAAAAAAAAAAGTACATTTATAAAAATAAAAACTATCAGTAAAATCAATTTAATTGATATGAAATTATTTTAATGATAATAAAAATAAATAAATAATATTAAAATCATATATTAAAAACTTTTAATTTTTAAAAATGTCAAAAAATATTTGAAAAATAATTTATTTTAGTGATGATTTGCAAATTACACACACACACATATTAATCAAAGAAACTTAAATATTAATTTAAATAATAAAATGTTTAACTTATTCTATGTTGTTGTTGAATAATATTTTAAAGAAATAAAAATAAGAATTTCATTACAATCAAGCATAAATAAAAAAGCAAACTAATAAAAGAAAGCAACCGTAAGACCATGCTGAAAAAGGTACAAAGGACCACGTAATAAAAAAGTAGCTCCTATAAAATGTAATAAAAATATAGATATGCAACGAAATTTCAAAATATAGGTATATAACAAAGTAATAAAAAAATAGCACAAAATATTGGTAGATAAGTTTTGAAGCGAGGTTAAGTGTAAAAAAGCTCCACACAAGCTCCTCCTATTTGCTTTTTTAAAAGTTTCTTATTCTCAAGATTTCTTCTAAAAACTAAGCTACTTTTTTTTTTTAAGAACATTGTCATAAAGAGTGTTTGGTCTAGTTTCTTCTTTTAAGAAGAAAAAAAAGCCAAAAATAAGTGGGTCAAGCACTACCTTACAATATCTAATATCTGAAAATTGAGAGGTGATGCAAGTCACTCCAAGTTGATGAGGCCAAATATCATAGTTCAAAAAATAAAAGAGGACTACCATGAAAATATTCCATTGTATTGATATATTCATAAAAGATACAAAGAGAGTGTGTAAGTGCTCTGTTTAGAGAGCTAACAATTATTTCTAACCAACTAATAACAACTAACTAAAATTTCTAACAAACTAAAAACTCTTAACACCCCTTGCAAGGTGATAAATGGTATCACTACAATCACCTTGAATCACAAACATCAACAAAAATACAAAAAATAGTTTTTAGTTATGTACTAATACGAGACCAAGAAATAAGAGGTAAGCAAAAAAAATAATAATAATAACCCACACACATCTGAGCCCAAACCAACCCATAAAGGGTTAAGGTAGCTTAATTGCATAGCACCTGCACCACCTTGTTTGACACAAAGTGAATCAAAACATTGATGTTGACCACAAATGAAATAAGTGAGCACACGTGAGATGAGTATGGCAACTCGAACACCAATGGCGTCTGTGCTCTTTGCCACCACTTAGTGCCATTATCGCAGAGGGGTGACGATTTTCCATGGATTTAACGAAGGAGGTTCGAGGTAAAATAGGAATGAAATAAATTGATCTTTGTTTCGGTTGGAGAGAGATCAAAAGAGTAGTCCATGGTGGGGAAGGGGTCTCCGGTGGCAGAGAAGAGGCCAAAAAATGCAACGGAGGGTGATGGAAATGAAGCCTATGATGATGACGCAATGGAGGCCTTCGATTATAAGTTGGATTCTGATAATGCAGCAGTTTTGTTTACAAAGCTTCTCTACTTACCTCACAGGAATCCAAAATTGGTGTCACAAACAAACTATGTTGAGGGAATTCGTCTTATTGCAGGAGGAGAAACAGAGATAACAAGCTCAATAAACACTAAACAATCCAGTACCAGATCTATCAGATTTGGATTGACTCAATCCACCTTCTTGAAAAGATCAATGGTAGTCTCCTTCAATTTGTCAACGATTTCAAAGACCAAATCGATAGTTCTCTCACTGCTTCGACATGCTTCAACTCCATTGTTTCCTACTTGAAGTGACCTTCGACAACCTTTGTTTCAGCTTCCATCTCTTTCTCATTTATTGCAGTAGTGGAATCATTGCTCTCTCCTTGAGAGAGTTTTGATACCATGCTAGAATTCATGAGTCAACTCTAAAAGAGAAGAGAATTGGGAGAAAATATAATGAACTCAAAATAGGATATATTGATAATGAGGAAAGGTGTAATACATTTACATGGTTTATATAGAGAAAAGAGAAGTAACTAATTACTCACTAATCTCTAACTAACCATATCTTGTTAAGAGTTTTTAGTTTGTTAGAAATTTTAGTTAGTTGTTATTAGTTGGTTAGAAATAATTGTTAGCTCTATAAATAGAACACTTGCACACTCTCTTTGTATCTTTTATCAATATAGCAATACAATGGAATATTTCCATGGTAGTCCTCTTTTATTTTTTGAACACTATGATGTTTGGCCTCATCAACTTGGAGTGACTTGCATCACCTCTTAATTTTCTAATATCTAATATGTGTTAACTATTCATAGGTATGTTGGGACATACCACAAATAATTTAAAACATAATGGGTTCTCAATTTGGATATATGCGGACATTGTTTAATTTGGGTATGCATCGAACTTATAGCCCAATTCATAAATAAAAAATATTGTTCTTTAGTAATATTTTTTTAAAAAAATTAGGTAATCCTTTGATAAAATACCTGCTTTTGCTCATGCCTTTGATATAATTAGGTAATTAGCAATGACGTGTGATTGATGATAACAAATCTATGTTCAGATCATTGTGATTTTGTTTTGCTTCCTTTTGCATCTCTATTTTTAACTTTCAAAATTTGTGAATATAATTCATTTTAATTTTCTTCTATATCTTCGTCTCTTCTTATAAAAGAGTATAATGAGGGTGAAAGTAAAATGTAAGATTTTGGTAGCGATGAATGAGATCCATTTGAAGGGATTGACATTCATGAAAATGCTACTCTCTTTTTTTATGAATTGATATAGAGATACATTGACGATTAATAAGAAAATGATGAGGTCGAAATTGTTAAAAATATGATATCATAGTCATGCTAAGTTTTAAAATGTTTCTTGTTGAACAATTTACATATTATAGTTTTTTATTGTGAGGTACTTTTTTGTTATTGATTCATCTAAGATGGGATTGCAAACTTTGACCAAACTCTAGGAAGTGTTGACTAAAATGCACTCCACGTGGACTAAGGCTTGAAGTCACTGGACAGTGATGCAACCCTCCAGCACAACCAAGACACATGAGCAGGGGGTGAGTTATGTGAGTACCTACAAAAGGCACTCCAACCTTCAAATCAGTAACAATTTCACCAGAGTGACTTTTCTCTTCTGAATGGCTTTTGGCTTTTATCAACCTTTTCTCTTGGGGATTTTATTTGTTGCTTTGGTTCTGACTTCAGGTGATTGTTAACAAGGTTTCATTTCTCTAATTTATTTTATAACATATAATTCTCATGAGAAAATGATATTTTGTATTATTTTTTGCTTTATACATTCAAAAAAGAAAGCAAAAATGACAATAGTTCATAGTTCTATATAAATTTTATATTGAAATTTCAAATAACAAAAGCAAGGAATTTTGTCCACTAATATTGTGAACTTTGTTCTAATTATAGGATCAACAATAGTACTGAGCCATGCACCACTGTCACCAAAGTGCGAGGGAGTGAACGCATAAGTAATTATTTTTGCCAGCTATGTTGCAATGGACTAGGGCAAAAGGATGGCACATTGTGAAACAAGGTCGTATTTATGTATGTCATTTTACGTAGTATTGAGTTATATTGTACCTACGGTTATTTTATGAAATTACAATAAAATGGGTGCTTGAACTAAGATTTTATTATGATGGGAGATAGTAGGAGTTTGTGGTATAAATCATCATTAGACCATTAGTAATGTAATTGCTTTAAATTAAATATATATCCGCATATGCCAGACATGTTTTTAAGCTTCATGAATTTGTTCTTTCCTAATGTTTATGTTAAAGGTAAAAAATGTTTATGTTAAGTTTTGTCAAATTGTAAATAGGTTAAATTGTATTTTTGGTCTCCTATCTTTCCTAATCGGTCCTCCTATTTTTTCAGAGACATTTAGTTTTCCTATTTTTAAAAATTCACAATTTTGGTCTTGTCATCAAATCTCTTGCGTTGATCGTTAATGTTTTAACATTAAGTCTGATGTATTTAATGATGTGTTAGAGTTAGAATCAACGTTAAACCATTAATGATCAATGCAAGAGATTTGATAGTGAGACCAAAATTGTGAATTTTTAAAAATAGTGGGACTAACTATCTCTAAAAAAAATAGGAAGGCCAAAATTGTGGATTTTTAAAAATAGGAGCACTAAATATCTCTAAAAAAATAGGAGATCAAAATTGCATATTGAAGAAATACAAGACTAAAAATGTAATTTAGCCTTATAAATATATTAAATTTCAGATGTTGATATATAAGATATTAATGTAGGAGTATGATAATACTAAAATATAATAACAAATTAATAATTTTGTAAAAATGTGATATAGATATAAAATATTATATTTTTTTGACAATAATTATATATTGTTGATATAGCTTTGAAGTATTTTTTTCTAAAAATTAAACTTTTTAAAAGGAAAAGATAAGCCCATTAATTAATTTATTTGGTCCTTAGTCCATAATGCACTAGCCACTAGGTAGAGGTAGCAAAATTTTTGCCTGCAACTAAATTTTGTTACCCCCCACTGCCACAATGAGTTACCACGAATCCATATATTTTGACTTAACTTAGAGACTCAAATCCTACATTTTAATATAACGAAAAATTATGCTAGGCTAAAAATATTTTTGGAAAATGCTAACTAGTGCCCCTAAGGCATTGGTTAAAAAATCAAAAATGGAAGGTTTTTATTGGAAAGTATACCAGTACACTCCCTATGATTTTTAATGCAACACTTTCAAAAAAACTTTCTATTATTGATTCCCTAACTAGTGCCCACCTAATTTTTTTATACACAAAATAAAATAATTAGTCTGTAGAGCTATTTGACAAAACACCATAACTTTTAGGTTGAGGATTCGTAAAGTTACAAGTGTATATAACATTAACATTATGTAATTGGGCCAATTCTTTAATGCATCTCATTAAGTTTGATGCACCCACGCACACCTATTTTATTTTATTTTTCATTTTACTTAACTCATTTTTTCAGTTTATTCCTTCAACTTTTCTTTTTTGTTAATCCAAACCACCACTGAGTCCACAAATTATGGGGGCTAGTATCCCCACCCAATGTTTTGCTATTTTCATCCCAAGTTTTCTTTGTTATTTTTTTTTGAAAATACCCCTGATGGAAACACATTTTTGTTGTACAATATGTATAATGAAAAAGTGTTTCCATTGTGTTAGGGGGTGCACCCTCCATACATAACAAAACTGTACAATGGAAATACGTTTCTATTGTGTATGAAGGGCACACCCCTTAACACAACGGAAACACATTTTCATTGTGTATAATACACAACAAAAATGTCTTTGCATTGTGCATTTAGGATTGTGTATTTCGAATTCATACACAATTGAAAATGTATTTCCATTGTGTATTTTAAAATTGTTTATATTTTTAAAATTCAATTTCTTTACGCATAGCTTTTAATGATTTACTAATGCGTGAGCAAGGTACACGTTAGAATTGATGCGATCTACACCCTTGATTTTCTATGTGTAATCTCGACCGTTACTTTTTCTGACACACACAACAATGCTTTTAATTAGTGACTAATGTGTGAACAAGGCACGCGTTTGAATCACTGTGATTTGGACCTTTGATTTAATATGTGCAATCTCGACCATTTCTTTTTGTAATGCACAAGACAAAGCTTTTAATTATTCACTGACGTGTGAACAAGGCATGCATATGCTTTTAATCATTCACTAACACAATATTTGCACTAGTATAAGAGAGATGTGCTATAAAGCACAACATTGCCTTCAAATTCACAATTTTCTATATGTGAAAGTTTTTCGCCATCTTCACTTCATATTTTTTCTTTTCCTAAAAAGATGAATTCATTCCTTGCTATTGTGTATTACGATGGTCATATGACAACAACATCTGAAGGGGTGTTGTTTCAATGTCCTCATGGTCCAAATTTGTTAGGGTAAGTGAAGACATGATGATTGTTGCTTTGAGGAAAAAAATTCACACAATAAGATAGAAGGTACCAAAAAATTATACAATATTCATTATCGACAACCTATATCTTTAAGGAATGGTTGTGTTCAAAATGGGTCTATGGAGCTTAAACATGACAGATGTTAAGACAAAGGACGAATTTATGACCTTCGTTTATTTTGATAATAACAAACAGTCACAAACAGTCTCTTCAAGCAATCATCTGATTACGCGTTTATATTGTACACTTTAGCTATCGTCTGGCCACGCATTTTATTTCGTCTTTCTTTCTCTGTAAAGATTTAATAACTAACTCCATTCAGATGATGCTTTTCTTATCTGTGCTCTGAAGATCTCAAAAAGCATAAACCACCTTGAAACAAAAGAAGTCTACATTCCTATCCTCGAGAAAAGTCTGCTTTATGCATAAAAGAAGGGATTTGCATGCAATTGTCAGTACGAAAAGCAAATATGCCTACTACTACAAGACTGAGTATAAGAAAGGCTAAATAAGCAGACTGCTTTATCTTATCAGAGGGACTATTTGGTGAAAAGGATTAAATGCTGCATTGAATGCTCCAACGACTCTTTTCTTTTTTTACAACACCAGACGAAAGATGTCTCCTACAACACTCACAACGAACACTTTTTGAAAAATCCTATAAATATAAAAAGAGACCTCAGTCTTAGATATTGATAATTTTTAGTGCGTGAAACAGTTGAAATATTCTCTCTCAACTTGTAATATCTAAATACTCTGCTTGTAAATGCATTCTCTGTACTTCATTGTATATTCGTTTGATAAGACGTTAGATAAAGGGAGATAACTCACAATCAACCATTTCTTTAATAAATTGGTAAAAGCTCGAAGAGGCTTTGATTCAAAGAATACTTGGGTTTTTGCTTGGAGAGACAAGTTAAAGACTACTTGGGTTAAGCCTGAAAAAGCTCGGTTAAAAGAATACTTGTAACTGATTTAAGTTAGTTGGACTTGGTTGTTGCCAAGAACTAGATGTAGTCTCTGGGGTGACACGAACTAGTATAAACTCTTTGCGTTTCTTTGGTTTGCATTCTTCATTCATCTTTTCTTAAACATCGTTTTTAAAAATCTTTTGTTTAACCCTTCAAACAAAACGTTCTTATAAGGTTTTTGTGAAAATTTGATATAGCACAATTCAACCGCCCTTATTGTGTTATATATGTGTTCTACAACAAGGATGTTGCAAAGATGTTGTCCATCTTTACCTAATTTCTTAGACTTGTGTTGATTGAGTTGTATGCTACATTAGGTAGATCTCCCGAAGAAATCATTGAGTGCTTACGTCAAACAGAGGCATCAATAAGCTCCAATGACCAAACAACTGTTAGTTTGAGTGAACCATGATGATGCACTTTCTTTAATATTTTTTTTTTTTGTATTGCATCTATGTAGAAATGCTTTTATTTAATCGAATAATATTATTTACATTGCGTTTGTTAGTTTTTATTTGTATGGCGTGCTTTAAAACAACATAATAGTAATACCAATAACGTAATAAGTCTAACATATATAAAATCCAAAAATACACTAAATCCAAAAACATATACAATAAGATCCATATATATGAAATAAAATACTAAATATCCAATAGTAAAAAACATAAATAACAATGATGGCCGTACAACTCTGTGTGCGTCATATGGCAACTAGATAAAGACATCCAATAGCTAGTCTAGTGCCTCCCTGATTCTTAATGAAAGGCTCATATCCCTCATGGGCTTCCACCTACAGAGATGAGGAAGCTGCTCAAAATAATCAATAGTTGGCTTGCGAGGGGTGACAGTTAAGTAGTGCTTGTAGATCCACGCCTATTAAATAATTAATAAATTAATAAACATAAACAAAATAAACACAAACAAATATTTAAAGAAAATACAAAATCTTACTATAAGTAGGCACATGTATCCTCCAAATTACGCCATAGTTTTAAGGTTGGCAACACTAAGCAGGTCATAAAGGTAGGCCAATGCAGTGGAACCCAAAAGTACTTGCCATAGGACTCAATCTCATATAAGACATCTAGGTAGCAAATCTGCACATGAATCAAACTCTTATCGACAAATATTATGCTACCAACCAAATGTAACAAAAAAGCTTTAGCAACAAATACGTACTCCCCAACTGTGATGTATGTCTCGTATGTCTCCTTCAACCACTAGAAAGTCATGCGAGCTCCTTTCTTGGTTGCACCGAATACGTCTAGGTACGTAACGCCAAGCTCACTCATTAGCAACCCTGCAGCTCACGACTAACATGGGGATAGTGGTAGAGCATACCTGTAATAGGAAAGTGCAAGAGAGATGACACATTATTTACGGTGATGGTCATCTCCCCTACTAACAGGTGAAAGGAACTAATGTTCTTATGCCACCGCTCAACAAAGGCACATATCATGCCCTTGTTTGTAGTAATATACCGTGGTTGGGTAAGAGGGGCAAGCCCTGACCTCTCCACATAGCCTACAACCTTCGGCTGCGTAGGCATCAGTAACATCGTGCACCCGTGGCTCATCAGCCTAAGCTCCTTTCAAGGCTTTCTAATCCATATGTGTCCAGCGACATGGTCCTTAAAGGACCTAAGTAGAGACAAGTCTACAAGATCTCCTCCAAATAGGGGTCCAACGATGGAATCTGCCAAACCACCCTAAGGTACCTTTGCCTTTGCCTTGGGTACCTCAACCTCTGGCTTAGGTCCATCAGCATGTACCTGCTCTTGCTACTGCTACTATGCATGCAACCTCTCTAGCCAAATGTGCAGATGTAGTCGGCGATAGGTGTCTAGATGTGCCAAGCACATCCTCTAGCAGAAGGCCTCGTTTAGGATGATAAGACCCAAACCTCATGTGTGGCATGTTGAATTTGAAACAAAAAAAATTAAGAATTAGATAATAATTAATAAAAGAATATAATCATAATTATTAATTTACAATTATAAATACAAACTTAACAGGATGATAAATATTAATTTACGATTACAAATATAAACATAATAACAAGTAACAACAACTAATAATTTAATAAATATTGTAATAAAATATTGCTAAAACTTAATTTAAATAAATAATTAAATAATTAAAAAAAATAGAAATAAACTAATACACAATAGAATCATGTTTCCGTTGTGTATCTATACATAACAAAATCATGATTTCGTGGTGTACCTAGATTGGATACATAACAAAATCACGATTTTGTTGGGTATCCAACCTAGATAGAAGCGTGATGGGGTGTTGTGTGAGTGTGTTCCAAAGACAATGGACAATGGTGTTTTGACAGAGAGTGTGGTGTTGTGCGCAATCTGGCGAGGGGTGGATTGGGGTAAGGTGTGCAAAAGAGAGTTGAGGGGCAAGAGAAATTAAGAGAGACGGAGAGGGACTGAAAGAGAAAAGAGAGGAAAGAGGAGGGGGGGAGGGGAAGTGGAGAAAGGAATTTAAAAAAGGGAGAGAAGGGGAAAGGGTGATGGTAAGAGTGTATTTTTATTGTTTTTTTGAAAAAGTTGCAAGTGAAAAAAGAAAAAAAAATGGGTGGGAATAGTAGAGGCCACAAACGTTCCATCTAATTCTAAGCTACCAAAATGGCATATATCCAACTTCCTTTAATTAGTGTGGCATTTGCCACACATCACTAAGCAATTAAATCTCACTAAATGCTTCAGCATGCTGCTTGGGGGATCTTGTTCTCCCCAGTGTCAAATTGAGCCAATCCAAGTACTCATGATCTTTCTTTATCTCCCTTTCTTTCCTCATCAATTGGTCATTGAAAATTCTCATTTTTCGTCTGCCCTTAACCCCTTCAATCTTGATTTGTTTGTCTTCATAACAACATATCACCGAGCATGTAGATCAACTAGCATAAGGTTGTTTCAACTTAATCAATGGTCTCAAGTTCGAGTCTGGAGTATGCAGTTACATTAAATACTTGGAAGGAGAGCTTCGTTATTCATAGTGGTCTTATCCGGCTCAAACAAGATTGTCTCCCGTAAAACATGTCATGTCATAGTATAATAATTTTGTACAAATAGTTTTTGTGGTACATAATAATCCATAGCAGTTGATATATATGAGAGGGTTGGATGAATAAATCTGGACCATAAAATCTTACATGGATGGCTACAGTTAAATCAAAAGGTCATATGACTTTTTTAAGTAGTCATGTGATTATTAAATAACTTTTAATCTTAACTATCCATATATGATTGTATGGTCTAAATTTATAAACACACCTCTCATTTGATATGCCCCCTATATATGTGTGTGTAATGTATAATAAATTAATTAAAATACATAATTAATTAAAGTAATTAAATATGTATGTATATATACAAACATACACATAAATTATCAATTATATTTATGTTATGAAATCAAAATAAATCTTGTTAGATTTCTTAATTTAAATATGTTATAAATTTGAATCAAGATATATATTAGTGTTACTAAGTAATTTGAATCGAAATATATACTTGCGTCATTAATTTGAATGTTAAATCAAGAATATTATATTGGTTAAAATCATCTTAATTATTATAATTACAAAGTTTTATGAATTAAAAAATAAATAAAAACTAATTTGCAATTTGACAAAAAAATGAAGCGTTGTTGGGCTATATTTAACTATGTTCTTATTATTTTTTGCTATTTTGTCGTGATTCAAGTTGTAACACTCTCAATTGTAACAATTTTCAATTTGCTGTCTTAGACGCTTGTAACATAAGCTTCCATATAAAAAATTAATATTTATATAAAATACATATTTAATTAAATTATCTATTCAAATGTGTCTCTAAAATGATTAAAATTATCTTCAAATTTTTAAATTATGTAAATTATTGATTATATGATTCAAATATACATTTAATATTATTTGTTAGAGAGGGGATATATTATCCCCCTAATAATTACACTTTTTAAAATTTAAATAAAATCATAAATTGAAATGTTAAATCATAAATATTAACAGTGCACATTAAAAATTTAAAAGTAGAAATATTTAAGAAATTAATATTACATTAAATATATATATATATATATATATATATTTAATGTAATATTAATTTAGTAAATATATTTTATTACAAAAATGTTATATATTAACAATTTTGTGTTAAATTGATATTTCTTGGTATAAATTTTATTTAACAAAAAATAATTAATAATATAGATATTTTAAGTTAATACGAATAGTATGATACATTATATTATCAATATATTAAATATTAAAAAATAAATATTTGATAAAATAAATATATTTGATACATGAAAATTTAAAAATATTAATTTCTTAAATATTCTACTTTTAAATTTTTAATGTGCACTGTTAATATTTATGATTTAACATTTCAATTTATGATTTTATTTAAATTTTAAAAAGTGTAATTATTAGAGGGATAATATATCCCCTCTCTAACAAATAATATTAAATGTATATTTGAATCATATAATACAATGTTTCACATATCTTTTTTTGTTACATAATGGTTCCCATATATAAACACATAGAATATATTTAAAGCCAAAATCACATGTCTTTTTTTAATGATTCTCTTCCATAGTTTAATAATTTTCCTTAAAGTCTCGTTAAATTAATATCATTAATAATCATTAATATGAATTTATTGAATGCATTGACCATATCAAAGATAGTCTCATTCTTTATTTTGACCAAAATTTTATTTTTTACTTCTTAATCTAATATTTGGCCAATAATATATAAACACATCATCATTTCAAAATATAGTAAATGAGATATAAAAATAAACAATAGCAAATTAAATGTCTAGATAACCTAAATGTGACTATTATATACGAAAAAAATAATATTTGAATCCTTTTAAATCAAGGTAAATGGATTTTTTTATTTGATTTTTGTTTTTTAATTGCTCTTTCAATTTTTCACATTTCTTTTCTTTTCTTATTTTTTTTCCTTATAGGTAGAATTTTTTAATATTTTTTTAGCAAACTCAAAATAAAAGGAACGAAAATACTTTTGGATTATATGGACTTTTGTTTATTTTTTCATTGTTATTATTATTTATGTTTATCATTTATTTGTTTAATTTTTGTGTCATTTTCTATATTTTATTTTTATTTGTCCGTATAAAATCAAGTGTTCACAAAAAGGAATAAAAAAAATTAAAAGCTTAATAAAAGAATTGAATAACAATGAAAAGATATGTAATAAAAAGATGAATTAAGTAAAATGAAAAAATTTTAAAAATTTTATTAGGAAGGAAAAAATTGGTAACTCTCTAAAGATGAATAATCCTGATTCATAATTTCTATGCCTTGCAATTTTCACATTGATGTTTGCAATGGAGTCAAAATTAGAAGACATGTTGGAGCAAAGAAAGAAATTATTGCAAGGTCTTATATCCATTGAAAATTTTTATAATATTAACTAAATCTTTTTTAAAAAGAAAGATTGAATGTTAAAATCATGAAAATCTCTAAACAAAATCTGCTTATTCTAAAATAGTAAAATCAAAACATATAATGTATGTATAGGATTGTCTCCTGCAGAGAATACTGGTTTTCTCTACCCAAATATATATAGACACACATACATATTAAATTAACAACTATATTTATGTGTTATGAAATCAAAATAAATCTTGTGAGCTTTTTAAATATGTGATTTATTAATTATATGATTCAAATATACATTTAATATTATTTGTCAAAGAGAGTGAACATTAAATATACTATTAAATACATACATTTTGATATTATTTTCCAAAGAGAGGGAATATTAAATATATTAATATTAGTATTAAATATATATATTTAAGGGTTTGCATCAATGTTTTAAAACTCAGACCAATCATCAACTCGATCAAGACATTGGGTCATTGGATCAATGGTCAAACTAGAGGGTCACTAATTGAATCGCATGACCCGATCTCAATTAAAAAAATTTAAAAATATTCATGACATATAAATTTCATACCTATAAAATTTATTAAATTAAATTTTAATGGTGATGTGTAGCCTAGAAATAAATAAAAATCAACAATGGCATTTGAGATAAGGGTGAAGGAAATAAGGACTAAATGTTATGCATTCAGGTTAAACAAATAAGAGTAAGTGAATGAAGGTTACGCATTCAGATCAACACAAGAAACATTTATGTTACGCATATGTACATTCAGATTTACGATTTTGGTGATTGTTATCATTTCACATATAAATATTTATTTTTTTATAACTAAATTTATGGTAAATAAATATTTTTAAATATGTAAATTATATTATAAGTTGGAATTTCTATTTCTTTTCAATAGTTCTAGTTAAAACGACATTGTTTCACGCTTAAAAAAACCAATTTTTTTTAATCGGTTCAGGTCAACCCATCGGTCACCGGTTCAACCATAAAACCTACGGAGTCAAATCAGTTCATACTGGGTTGATGACATGTCCGATCCAATAACCGGCTTGGACCAATTGCACCACCGGTTCTTGGTCCAACAAATCCAATTTGCTAGTCCGAGCTAATTTTTAAAACACTGGTTTGCATATTTAAATACACAGAATATATTTAAAGCCAAAATCACCTATCATATTTAATGATTCTCTTCCATATTGTAGTAATTTCTCTTAAAATCTAATTAAATGAACATCATTAATCATCATTAATTTGAATTTATTGAATGCATTGACTAAATAAAGGATAGTCTAATTCTTTATTTTGACCAAATTTTTTTATGATTTTAATCTAATATTTGTCCAATAATATACAAAGAGTTTAATGGTCATACACTAACAGTGTAAAGTAATTTTACACCATCATCCAATCACTAACCACCATTTATTGTAAGTTTGTTAACTTTTATAATAAATACTTTAAAAGTCATATTAATGGTGATTTCTAATTGGATGACAATGTAAAACTTTTTACACTGATAGTGTATGACCATTAAACTCATATATAAACACATCAACATTTCATAATATAATAATTTTTTACAAACAGTTTTTGTAGTACATAATAATCCATAGTATATATATATGTATATGTGTATGTATACGTATATACATATACATACATATATATAATGTATACATATATATGTATATGTATATGTGTATGTATATATGTATACACACACACACACACACACACACACACATATATATATATATATAATGAGTAGGATATAAAATATTCATCTTACAACAAAGAAAGATCAGAATTTGAAACTAGAATCCTCTTGAAATGGCTTCTTGCTTTAATTAACCTTTTTCTCTTTAGAATTTATTCGCTGCTTTGTTTTTACTTTAGGTAATTGGTAGAAAGTTTTCATTTCTCTAATTTATTTTATAACATATAATTCTCTTGAGAAAATGATATTTTGTATTATTTTTTGGTCTATACATTCTAAAAAGAAAGCAAAATGACAATAGTTCATAGTTCTGTATAAATTTTATATTGAAATTTCAAATAACAAAAGCAAGGAATTTTGTCCACTAAAATTGTAAACTTTGTTCTCATTGTATGATCAACAACAGTACTAAGTGATGTGCCACCAGAACCAAAGTGTGAGGGACTAAAATGCATAAGTAATTATTTTTGCTAGCTATGTTGCAATGGACTAGTGAAAAATGGTGGCATATATGTGAAACAAGGGCGTATTTATGTATGTCATTATATGTAGTATTGAGTTATATAGTACCTATGGTTATTTTATAAAATTAGAATTGAATGGGTGCTTGAACTAAGATTTTATTATTATTGGACATTGTAGGAGTTTGTGTTATAAATCATCACTGGATCATTAGTAATATGTAATTGCTTTCAAATCAAATATTCATCCGCATCTACTAGACATGTTTTTAAGCATCACGAATTCATTCCTAGAAATATGAGCTAAAGAATGAGAATTGCCATGTTTGGTTTTGGTTTAAAAGAAACCTGTTCTTTAATTTAAATTCATAAACAACTACAAGAGAGGCTGCTTTATTATTAAGCCCATTATGATAATTTTGGAATGGACAAGATAGTTTGCTTTATGAGATCTAGAATTCTATTAGAGAGATCCAAAAAGTGTTGTGGTTATAGGAACACACCATATGCATGGGTTGGTTGTTGTTGATTATTATGTTGACTACGTGCCATGTAACAATTGCATGCATTTCAATATTATTATTATTATTATTTGAAAAAAATTCCAAATATTTACCCTTTTCCAATTACAATTTTTAAGCAATTCATGTACTTTTGAGTTTTTATTACATCTTCCAAAACCCCTATGTATCTTTATATATTATGTATTTTCACATTTTACAGAAACAAATGTGAACCAAACTAATAGAGATGATATTTTTTTCATCTTAAATATTAATTAAAATATTAAATTACTATTGAATCCTTAAAATAATTAATTAAACTAATAGGGATGATGTTTTTTGTCTACGATTTTTGGTGTTGTTTGCTAATGCGCTCCAACTAAAAATAGGGTATGACACACACACACACGCACACACACACACACACATAAATTTGGAGTATGTTAGCAAGCTACATCATTAAATGTATTTTAAAATACATTGTGAATATAGCTTGCTAGCGTACTCCAACTAAAAAACAAGTAGTGTATACATTTGCAAACCCCACAAGCATTTGCTAATGTACACCTATTTAATTTTTAGTTGGAGTATGTTAGTAAGCTACACTGGTGTATTTTAAGATACATTGTAGTTATAACTTGCAAACGTGCTCCAATTAAAAAATAAGTATGTGTACATTAACAAATCTCATATATATATATATATATAGGGTTTTGCTAATGTATACATGTTTTTTAATTGGAGTATGTTAGCAAGTTACAATTACAGTGCATCTTAAAATACACCTATGGTGCGGCTTACTAACGTATTCTAACTAAAAAATAAGTGCATGTATGTTAGCAAACCCCACAAGCATTTGCTAACATACATATAATTATTTTTTAGTTGGAGTATATTAGCAAGCTATAACTACAATATATCTTAAAATACACCTATGGTGTAGCTTGCTAACAAGTGGGTGTACATTAGCAAATCTCATACACACACACACACACATACATACTTATATTTTTTAATTTAGTTATTATAATATATTTCACGAGCAATAATAATTAAAAGTAATTATTTTATAAATATGTAGTTAAATTTTAAATAATTATGCATCTATTAAAAATAGACTTGAACTAATGTAAACCGTTGATGGATACTTAAATTTTACGATAGCCATTGGTAGGATCTAATTAAATGTGAATGACCTAATTATATTTAACGAATTTAATTATATTAACGAATACATAGTTGTAAACCTAATTAGATTTAATAAATTTAATTATATTAACTTAGTATTTAATGAAATTAAGACAAAGAATGAAACTATTTTCAAATTCAATACTATTTATAGCTATTAATTGAAATTAATATCATATTACCACTTCTGACTTTTGGCAATTAGATTGATAGATTGCACTCTCTATATAAGATTGAGTAAAATGCTACGAGAATCTTTTGAGAAGGGAAGAAATGTAACATCCCCAATTTTGGGTAATAGAAATAAGAATATAATTATGGTCTGGAATGCCTATAGGTATTAAACAATAGTTACCCTTATATTAAAATATTACAGGAGTAAGATAATAGGACCTAAAACGGGACATTGAGACCCAACTGGCCCGGAAGCTCACCAGACCACCTATATGCATGACTTAAGAAAGGATGGGAAGGGAAAGTTAAAGAGAGAAAGGAAAAGAAAAGAAAGAAGAGGAAGGAGGAAGAAGAGAGAAGGAGGAGAAGAGGAAAAGGAAAGGTGGAGTGAAGATCTGCGACCTAGCACTAGAGCTCAAATCCAGATAGTCCCTAAAGGTGAGTGCTTCCCTTTATCCTCCCAATCATTTTTTTTGTGTTTCCTTTTTTTTGCCTTTCTTGAACCTTAGGTAGGAGATTTATGTTTCTTTTTTTGAGAGATTTGTATTATTGAGGTAGGTTTTTGGGTAATTTATTTAGATAGAAAGGTAATAGAAGTGTCTAAGAATGTTTTGGTATAATTTGAATTGATTGGGTGCCAAGCATGGCCATAAGAATACATATTCGCGAAGGACTATGAATTATGGAATCACAAATCTCGTTAAGCGAGCACTAGGTTTGCTCAGCAAAGTATGAATTTCTAGGTTTGAGATAAGTAGCTTGCTCAGAGAGTGGGGGACTCATTGAGCATGAAGCAAAAGTTTTTAGGTTTGTAACCTAGTGGCCTCTTACTGAGCGAGGTGGGTCCTCGCTAAGCGAGAGTGAAATTCTAGAGAGTAGTGTTAGAATTTGCTAAGAGAGACCTTAGCCTTGCCAAAAGAAACTACCCTAGAGAGACTATTTTCTTAGTATTACCTGTGTTTGTTTCTATTGTACATTGCTTATATTGTTACTTTGTTGTGCGTTGTGTTGTGTTGTGTATTGTGTGAGTACGGTGATGACACCTCCTTAATAAGAAATAGGTAATTTCTCCTAAGTTTATAAAAGGTTTTGAGAAAAGTATATGTGTGATTATTTGAGGAGTCTCCATTGCGGGAAGGAGGATAGTGACCCCTTAAAACACCAATGGAAGACAAAATGTTTGAGTAAAGAAAGAAGTGCATGCTGATGTGCCCTCTTTGGATGGATGGGCTGGGTTCTATCCCTTCCTATTTCTCCAAAGGCTAGTGACTAAGACTGAGGTGCCCTCTTTGGGTGAATGGGCGGGAGTTTTGTCACTTCCCATTTATTCCAAAGGCTAGTGGCTAAACCCTTTAGATCGGAAGGGTATATAAATATGAGGTCATGGCATAAGAACTACGGGGACACTTCTTGAAATATTGAGCTCAATACTTTGCCGTAGGGTGAAAAAAGAGAAGAAGATTAATATTAAGCATGTGAGAATTTAATGTTAAGCTATGTTTATGATCACGAAAATGCTTAAGTAAAGATTTATATAAATGATGTGAATGTCTATGTATTGTATGTGTGATTACTCCTGGCGATAGGATAGATGACGAGTTGAAGGCCTAGTTACTAGGTGAGAAAAGGAATGTTAACCTGTACACTGGATGATGACATGTGTGCTTAGTCCATAGGTGAGAGAGTTTATGTATAAACACAAAGTTGGGTATAAAGTTAAAATAGGTACTAAAAAGGTGGAGATTGAGCATTTTAGTAAAAGGTAAAATCATGAGAGTGTAAGAAAAGGATCTCGAGAATAGAGGATCAGCTTAAAGTCCTTAAACATTCATTGAGACAATATGTCTCATCCCGTTTATGTTTTATGTAATGACCTATCATTGCTACTACACAACACCATAGATCTTAACCATCATGTATAAGCAGATGCGTATAATTATAAGTATAAACATCCAGATGAGACCTATCCGTCTCAGCCAAAGCCATCAATATGGTCTTTACAATTTTTAAAAATGAATAAACAAGAGGAATGGCACCTAGGCCAATATATACATATACATCAACAAGAGGAAAGGGGTACAAAACACACTCCCTATGGCTGGTCACACTATACATTCCATCATAAAATAAGAACCAAAACAACCATCCAAAAACAAAGTCCCAAAAGGGACAAATCATCCATCGTCTCTTGACCGAGGGCTCCACCGTCAACTGTGAGCAATAGGATCCACTGAAGCCTTGCCATCTGTTCCCATGCCAAGAGACGTGATCATCACAGTCACATCAACACAGCGACGACAATAGTAACCAACACAATAAACAACAAGGCAAGGGTAAGCTTACTTAAAAACAACATAACATACATCACAAGAATCATTAACAGTTTATATTTTCACTCACATGTACTCAAATATGTAGTCCTACAGTAAACTCCAAAAATATAGGCCATAAAATGCAATGATTTCACCACCATCATGTCAATGCATGAGGACACGATTCTTGAGAAATTTATAATAATTCAAGCGATTAGCTAGGTCTCATCCCCTAACATGGCATCAACAACACCTCATCATGTGTCTCTCACCATTCAGGGATTGCCAAACTTTAATTTATGGATAAGATTATGTGAACTGTGGGGATAAGTGTATATGGGTGGTGACTCATCGCGACTCAAGGTTTGCACTAACTTGGCCCTCTACAGGATCACCTATCCACTCATCCCCGAAGGCCAATGAGTCCAACCCTACGTCTCATCCAGCACTAGGTTGGAGGTCCGTCTGAGCCTTAGCTCTTGTTAACCAACCAACTTACGTGCTTGTTTGTACCATGGCGTGAGGTCTACCAACTTCAATCTCAACCGACAACATATGCATGAAATGCATGTAGCACACCACAACATCACATCAATGTCAACAAGTCAAATGAATTTCAACAACACCATCTTGTGGGCTCAATTTAGCACCAAACATGGTAAACAGGTAAGGCCCTATCCAAGCAGCCTATACCCGATGAGGAAAGTATAACAACATTTATAACAAGTGGAAGTCCTATCCGAGCAACCTTCCATTCCTCCTACATTCTTAACAATTCTCACATTAGACTTACACTAGGAGTTCTTCTCAACCATGTTTGAGGCAATTAAACCTTCAATTAAGTCAACAGTAGACTACCCCATTCACTCAGCGATCCATGTGTTCGCTTAGCGAAGATCTTCCTTACAAAGGGCCTACTTTCCCCCCACAAAGGTTCTCCCTCAGCGACCTTAAGTCTCGCTAAGCAAACATCCACTCCAAAGAGCACCTTTTTTTGGCCTCCAAGGGTTTTTGCTTAGTGACAACTAGGGTCGCTCAACGAATTTGTTCCAGGGACATTCAAAATTTCTTTCAATCACTATTTGCTCAGCGAGTTCTCTACTTGCTCAGCGACTAATCACTTTAGATAGCAGTTAAGCCCAAAACATGCCTATTGCCCAGTGAACACATTGCTTGTTCAGTGGAAGACTTGCAATAGAGAACACCAACTCCCCAAGACCTAGAATCGATCAGCGAGTCTAGTTCTTGCTCAGCGAATCATTCCCAAGCATTTTGGACTGCCCATACTCTCTCAGCGAGTCTTCAGCTCATTCAGCGAACTACTTTCTAGAAAATTTTCAGATTTCTATAAACACTTGCTCAGTGAACTGAACTTCACTTAGCGAATTTCTCCTTCTCCTCAATTATCACTACAACACAAAGGGTCGTTCAGCGAACTCCAACCCGAAAGGTTCACTTCACTCCCAAGGGCATTTTCACTCAGTGAAAGCCCTTGTTGCTCAACTACTACGGGTTGGCAAAACCAAAGGCTCTTGTCGAAAAACCTAAAAATCCAAACTTTACTCTCACCCCACCCCAAAACAAACCCACAGAGATCAAACAACATCATTTAACATTCAACAACAAATCTAACAGGTTTCACGACCATTACAACATATCAGCCACAAATCATCAGATTCACCATCAAACCCATTTTCCAACAAATTTCAACACAAAATCATTCAAATCACGTTTTTTGCTTAATCCAATGCAATTTTCACCTACAACCACGTTCATACATCAAGAATTCAACAATTGTAAGCTTCCCTTACCTTTTAGAGTTTCTGGAATCTGAATTTAGTGGAAGAAGAGAATATGGAGAGGTGAACCCTTGAGCCAAATCTTCAAGGAAAGTAGTTATTCTCACCATAATGGAACGAATATAGACCTAGGAATCTTGCTCTTCCCTTGGTGAGTTTTTGAGAGAGATTGAAGAAGTGGTGTCTAGGGGAGGGTTTTGCAAGAAAAAAAAAAGGATAGGAGGTGTGCTTTGATGTCTTAAGATCTTATGGGACCACCAAAAGGGCTTTGGGCTCACTAAGGCCCAAGGTCCATCTAACCACTCCCTAAGACCCAAATCGCCTTAACATCACTAGTCCCTCAACACCCAAGTAAATACCACCAACAACTTCATTGGACTCAAGCACATTTTCCTCAAGTTCCATAAATAAAAACTGAGAATTCCAAGACAAAACAATACAAAACCACAATCACATAACAATAACTTATTTTATGTCTTAATTACTATGATCACATATTAATTTTCACTTTCGGTTATTAAATCACTAAATCACACATTAAGGAAAACATAGGCGTTACATTTTAAATCACACTTTAAGTTTTAGTTTTCGTGTAGTTTCTCTGATATTCTTATAGTGTAAACTTCCATGTTTTAATAATATTAGCAGGCAAAAGGTATTACTTTTTAGGTTGTTACAGAGTGAATATTAAATATACTATTAAATATATACATTTTGAATATTGTTTTTCAAAAAGAGGGAATATTACATATATTAATATTAATATTAATATTAAATATATATTTAAGGGTTTGCATATTTAAATACATTGAATATATTTAAAGCCAAAATCACCCGTCATTTTTAGTGATTCTCTTCCTTATTTTAATATTTTTTTCTTAAAGTCTAATTAAATGAATATCATTAATCATATTTTATGTGAATTTATTGAATGCATTGATTCAGCAAACAATACTCTAATTTGTCCAAATTTATTTTTTATTATTACCAATAAAACAATACAAAACCACAATCACATAACAACAACTTCATTTTATGTCTTAATTACTATGATCACATATTAATTTTCACTTTCGGTTATTAAATCACTAAATCACACATTAAGGAAAACACAGGCGTTACATTTTAAATCACACTTTAAGTTTTAGTTTTCGTGTAGTTTCTCTGATATTCTTATAGTGTAAACTTCCATGTTTTAATAATATTAGCAGGAAAAAGGTATTACTCTTTAGGTTGTTACAGAGTGAATATTAAATATACTATTAAATATATACATTTTGAATATTGTTTTTCAAAAAGAGGGAATATTACATATATTAATATTAATATTAATATTAATATTAAATATATATTTAAGGGTTTGCAGATTTAAATACATTGAATATATTTAAAGCCAAAATCACCCGTCATTTTTAGTGATTCTCTTCCTTATTTTAATATTTTTCCTTAAAGTCTAATTAAATGAATATCATTAATCATATTTTATGTGAATTTATTGAATGCATTGATTCAGCAAACAATACTCTAATTTGTCCAAATTTATTTTTTATTATTACCAATAAAGTATAAACATGTCAACATCTCATAATATAATAATTTTTTAAAACAATTTTCATAGTACATAATAATCCATCGCAGTCTATATATATTTATAATGAGTAGAATATAAGATATTCATCTCACAACAAAGAAAGATCAGAATTTGAAACCAAAATCCTCTTGAAATGGCTACTCGCTTTTATCAAACTTTTCTCTTAGGAATTTTATTTGCTGCTTTGTTTCTGACTTTAGGTAATTGGTAAAAAGGTTTAATTTCTCTAATTCTCTTGGGAAAATGATATTTTGCATTAGTTTTTGGCTTATACATTCAAAAAAGAAAGCAAAATGACAGTAGTTCATAGTTCCATATAAAAATTATATTGAAATTTCAAATAACAAAAGCAAGGAATTTTGTCCACTAAAATCGTGAACTTTGTTCTCATTGTAGGATCAACAACAGTACTGAGTGAAGAGTCATTGCCACCAAAGTGCGAGGGAGTGAAATGCATAAATAATTATTTTTGCAAGCAATGTTGTGGTGGCACATGTGTGAAATCAGGGCGTTTTTATGTATGTCATTGCATGTAGTATTGAGTTATATTGTACCTATGGTTATTTTATAAAATTTGAATAAAACGGGTGCTTGAACAAATATTTTATTATGATTGGAGATGTTACGAGTTTGTGCTACAAATCATCATTGGAACCTTAGTAATGTAATTGCTTTCAAATCAAATATTCATCTGCAACTACCAGACATGTTTTAAGCTTCAAGAATTCATTCTTAGAGATATGGGCTAAAGAATGAGAATTGCCATGTTTGGTTTTGATTGAAAAGAAACCGCTCCTTAATTTGAATTCAACAACAACGACAAGATAGATTGCTTTATTATTAAGCCCACTATGATAATTTTGGAATGGATAAGACAGACTGCTTTACAAGATCTAGAATTCTATTAGAGAGATCCAAAAGTGTTGTGGTTATAGGAACACACCATATCCATGGGTTGGTTGTCGTTGATTATTATGTTGACTATGTGCTATGTAACAATGGCACAAGTTTCATATTATTATTATTATTATTATTATTAATTGAAAACATTCCCAAATATTTACCCATTTCAAATTTCAATTTTTGATCAATTCATATACTTTTGAGTTTTTATTATATTTTTTTAAAACCCAGTGAATCCTCATATATTATTTATTATCACATTTTAAAGAAACATGTACAAAGATGATGATTTTTTTGTCTTTAATATTAATTAAATATTAAATTACTATTAAATACTTAAAATAATTAATTAAACTAACGAAGATTGATGATGATTTTGTTGTCTTAAATTTTTGATGTTGTTTGCTAATGCACTCCAATTAAAAATGGGGTACGATTATATGAACTATATATATATATATAGGATCAGATTCGTTGACACTAGGTGTCAAAGTTAGTCAAATTACACATTCAATAACTTTTTGTAGATTGTAAATTTAACCAATTCAACCTTTAAATGTGATGTTCTTATTAATTAGATTAAGCATACAAATTTTCATACAATTCTAAAATTATTTAATAGTTCATCACATCACTTTATTTTAACGTACAATATGATATTAAAATATACATAAATATTCAATTTTAGATAGTATATCTAACAAAGTCTAAATGATGTGAAATTTGATATACATGTTTATGAAAATAATAGTACATAATTCAACGGTTGGATTAGTTAAATTTGCATTCTACAAAAAGTTATTGAAGGTGTAATTTGACTAATTTTGACACCTGGTGTCAACGAATCCTGACCCATATATATATATATATATATATATATATATATATAGTATGTATGTATGATATATCATATAGTCGTTGTCAGACTAATTACATATAGGTTTTTGAAATACAAGAGAAGCTGAATACACCGTAAATTGATTACATCTGAAATCAAAAACATATAGGAAAATAAAAAAAATACATCAAATGACATCGGCCATCCTAATTATGTACCAAAAAAAGTATCCTAAACTAGAGCAGTATCTATGAATCTACTCCTAGCCCCTGTATACAAAAATTACTACCTCTGCATTGTTAGTCCTCTTCTATCCATGTCTCTTCATAATCATTATAAGTTGGGTGGTGGACATGTTCGTTAGGCACCTCGAAGGGTGACCTAGCACTAAAAGGAACCAATGATGGTAAGGAGTGCCAGCCATTAGTCATGCTAACTTGATATTCGACCATCAGTGACTCGACTAATACAACCTCCATCGGGGATCCCTTAGGGTCCTCTTGAATAAGCTGTGCAGCGGGCAGCAGGTCCAGATGTGGCTGCTCAACTGGTGGAGCAAAATCCAAATAAGGAGTAATAAAAGGCATTACAAGGTCCTTGGGTGGTGGTGGCAGTGTTGGAGGGATGTACTCAAAATAGGGTGGAGGTGAAGATGAGACAGAGATCGGGAATGTTCATGTCATAGGAGGCATGTGCACTTTCAAGATGGGGGATAAGAAGGTAACCCTGACAAGGCCTCGGAGAGTCAAATAGTCAATCACCTCGTCATAGGTCCTATACCTCCGCATCATCGTAATCAATGTGCATGTTGAGCAGAATCGATAATGTGGCCATCTTCAAGTATCAATCACGATCAGTCATGCATCAAGAAGGTAAATAGAGGAATGAGGCGATTTGGTTCTTAAAATCACTTTCACATAGATGGCAGGGCATCCTACCATCACACACAGATAAAACACAACTGACAATAAAAAAAGGAAAACCTAGGGTTTTTCTAAGTTATAACAACTACCCTTAACATCGTATGGATTCATACTCCCCAAATGTATCTCAACAAAATCGAGAAGTGATTGGAAGTACACATATATCTCTCAATATCATCAATCATGGTACAATCCTTATCATCATCGAGGAACAGAGCAATGGCTTAGGACATTCATTGCTCGCTTAATCCTGGAATGCTGAGCAGTTGTCAGGTGAATATCTCGACTCAAAAGCACTACCTTGGTCATTGGGACCTTCACAGCTCGACACCTTACCCGCAAGACCTTCGCAAGTGGGTCCTTGCCTTTCATTTCTCAGTGTACCAACTGTAACTTTCTATGCAGGATATCATGCCACCGCATGTCCCTCACATCATTTGTACTCTATTTACTAATCACTATCCTTAACACTCATAATTAGAATAGAGGTTTTCCTAGTCTCAGTACATCTGAGTACCAGTACAATCTCTACTTAATATCTCTGTCTCTTAATGCAGAGGTCGAGCTTTATCACAATATAACATATAAGGGTAAGAGCTAGGTACAATTTTAAGCAATTAAGAGAATAAATGGGAATTTAGCAATTTATTCATCAATTTTTGTTTTGTCTTAATCACTTTGAGCACAAAATTTAAGGATTAAACTCACCTAGGGGAAATCCTAAATTAACTAGTAATAATTTAGAATTGATCATTTAAACCTTTAATTTAATTAGAAACTTAGGTGCTTAATAAAGAGTTTAGCTAGTTAATTAAGATTTATTGTGTGATTAACGTTATATTTTAGGGATTGAATTGTCTAAGGTCCTAATGCCATCACTAATTTGTTAAATTAACTTTAGTAGTTAGCCATGATTTAAAACGAATTTAGCTGGACTAAGTATATTGTAATTTGAACCAAGAAAATAATTTATGAGGACCTTTTTTTAATTGGATAAAACATAATGTCATATTTATTTTAGTGGAAGTATATTCAATTTAACAAAAAGGATTCACCATTTAATTTTAAGCATTAAGGAAAATGAAATTTTGCAAACTAAAGAAATGTCATTTATTTTGGTTTAGAACAGACTTTCAAAGACAACAGGTTTAAGCCTCAACTTTAAATTTCAATTTGGATGGACAAACGATTTTTGTTTGACATGATACATAGCTTGTTGAGAAGGTATTTCTTTCTAGTTTCTAATCATCAAGGATCATCTCAAGCAAAAGTCTAAAAAATAGATTCAAAAATAACAAGATAGAGAGGTTAGAAGAGCTCACTGGAGGACTAGTAATTCTCTTTTGTTATTTTCACGTCTTATCGCAAGCTTTCAAAAATTAAATTAAAAGTCCTTTCCAAAAAGTCCAAGAACTCTACAAACCAAAGTTTATACAATTTATAGTGATTTTTCAAATTTTATAATTGTAAGAAAGTCATTACTCACCAGATAAGCACATCACCTCCGGATTCAAAAATTTATTAAAAATAGTAAACGAAAATGAGTATAGGAAAACTATATATTCCTAAAAAAGCTTAGAGAATCTACTTTTTAGTTGTTCCAATAGTCTCAGTTAACAACCAATAAAACTTTTGAAAATCTCTTTTTTGTGCACACTGCCAATTATCATTTTCAGAAAAGCAACTTTAACTTTTAAAAAATATAACTTCGTCGTTTCTCAACTTTTTCAAACACTTATTATGTTCATGTCAAAGAGAATTTTGTATAGTTTCTAACAAAAAAAAAACAAGCACTTAAAAATATTGAGTGTAGCTTGAAATATTACAAAAATAATGACTGGTGTTTAGACAGGATTCGAAAACAGCTTGTTGGAACTTAAGTACCTCTTCATAAAAATCACTCTTTTCACCCAAGTTATGAACTTTAAATGGTCAAAACAAAATTTTGGGACTATTAGGCACATCAAAAAATAAAATAATCATCTTCACCCTTCACCAAAATTATGACTTGTTGGGGAGAAAAAAAATGCAAACACTTAGGGTCAGCTGAGTCTGAGTTCAGTTTTAAGAGTCATTTGTTGTTCTAAGGTCCTTTATTGGTGGTTAAAGCTTCAAACTTATCTTATGAAAGTGACCATTTTTTTGAGTCTCCTTTGGAAGGACTAATCAAGGGTTCAAAGAGTGTCCAAGGTTCAGAAAAGTCTTCCCTTTTTCTGCCTATTATCAAGTTGAGAAAAGTTTACAAACTTTAAACTTTGGTTCATAGATTTTAGGTTTCTCAACCAAACTTTTATCATTTTAGGACAATGTAACTACATAACCAAATCAAAATGTTAATGGTAACTTTTAACAAGCACTTCCAGCCATAAAAATGAAATGGGGCAGTAGATAACAAAATAAACCACAACATAAGTGAAGCTAACAACAACAACAAGGAGAAATAGGAATGAAAGTAGTAGGAAAACAAAATGCTAAGGGTTTGGGGGGCCCAACCCACTCAAAATCCATCTATATGGAAGCAAGTAATTTAACAACACCCTACTCCCCCCCTATATACCTCACTTGAACTTTGAAGAAAAGGGGGAAGATGAGTGCTTAAAGCTTCAACAAGGTGGTGGTGGATGGTGCTCTTAAAGGAAGATTGAAGGATGAGAGAAATTGTGGTTTCTTGTGTTTAAAAAAATTTGAAATGATTTAGGAGAGAGAATGGTCTGGCTGTCCAGATTGGGAGAGGAGAAAATGTGAAGAAGTTGTCAACAAATAGCCTTTTATAAAGAAGGTAGGTTGCTAGAAAAGGGGGCACAAAAGTAAACCTACTCTTCCTTTTTGTTTTTAGATTTTCTTTTTATGACATGTGAAAAATTAGAGGGATGGGTCTGCAAAGTAATGCTAAATGTGCCACATCTCTGTTCCCTCAAGTCTCTACATTTTGTTTTACTCTACAGACAACTCGACCAGTTTTGATAAAGACATCTTAAATTTTGTAAATTTGATTTTTATATCATTTGAATGAAATTTTATTTGGAACTTTGTGAGCACATTAATTATTGATTAAAAATAATTTTCAGAATTAAAAATTAATTTTTTATAATTAAATTCGAATTTTTAGAAATTTATTTGTTATTTTTGAGTTAAAAATTCATAGAAATTTCATTTTAACTCAAAAAATTCCAAAATTTTTAGGGTAATTATAAAATTAAATATATAACTCAAATATGAACTAAGAATGTTCATTTTGTCTCTTTCATATATTACAACTACACCAGCTATAGTTTTAATAGATAATGGAGGGCAGTTTGGTCATTTTTCACAAGAATCGTAGAAAATTCTCTAAAAATTTCTAAGATTATATTTTAATTTACATGACATATTTCTAAACTCAAAATGACAATTCACAATCAGTTAGACATTTTTTATATGTCAGCCTGCAATGTAGAGGAATTAAGATTATCTATCAGCTTCTTAATTCTCTAGTTTATCAGAGACAATTTCACAAATATTAAGAAATTAAATACAGTACTAAAATGAGGGTGTTAAAATTTTTTGAGTAGTTGTAGTATATTGTATTCATGTGATTGTTACATCTGCCTAAGATAGTTTGCATGTAACGATAAACCCTATGTAATAAGACACTTAAGATACCATCAGATGCCTCTTTAACAAAAGGTGGGGATTTTCCCCTAAGTTTAAGAAAGGTTTTCATAATGTTTTCGAGAAAAGCATGTGTTTTCAAAGAAATATATTTTAAAAGGAAAGTTATGCTTTCAAGAAAAGTAACTCCTTATTAATGATAAAACCTCCCTAGTATCGGTCATGTCTAAGTCTTACGCTCGGCATACTACAGTGTGAAACCACAGTGAGGATTCCAAGGTTACCATGGAGAGATGTGGTTTTATGCAACTCTAAGATGAGTTGTAAAAGGAAAAAAGATAGGGACTAGGAGGCCCCCTACATCCCAAGAAAGGACTGTCACCTTCAGATGCTAGGGGAAGAATAACATCCTTCGATAAAGGAAGGATGGAAGGAACTTCTTCAATAACAAAAGGTAGTCTAGCCCACTTTTGACTGGTGGTATTTAGAGGTAATAGAAAGAGGGATGCCTTTTGATGGCTAGAGCTCAGCCAAGAGAATAGGTGGTGGACAAAAGAATCCTAATAATAAAGATAACAAGAACCACAAAAAATAGAAATAGAACTACTATATGAATGATGTGAATGCCTACGTGAGGCATGTATGTTGCCTTGTGAGGTATATGATTATATGTATGCCTAGCATAGATGAGTCGATTTAAGTCTAAACTAGAGAACCTATGTACTTAGTGAGGACGTAGTTTGTGAAAGTTGCTACTCAATGGGTACGCAAGGGGTTTACCCCAAAGAAAGTTTATGTATAAGTCTTAAAAAGGGGAAGAAAAGAGAAAGGTAAAGAAAGGAGAGGCCAGTCCTCACTTAGTGTCATGGGAAGCAAAATGTTTAGAAAAAATAATCAAGAGTTTGAAGTTCTCATCAAAGTGATGGGGAGACAATCATTTAGTGTGAGGAACAATATGGGCCAAAAGACCTGGGGCTCAGGCCCACTAAAGATTAGAACGCCCTAAGTTGGGCATAGTTTACGAGAAAAAGATTTGAAGAGGTAAAGGACTAAGGGTTTTAGTAAAAGGTAAAACCATGAAAGTATAAGAAAATGATCTCTAGAATAGAGGGTCAGCTTAGAGTCTTTTAAGCACTTATTGAGATATTATGTCTCATTCTTTTAAGTTTTCATGTTTTTAACAATTGAGCAGGTGAAGTCCTCTTAGGAGTAGCTTAGAGCATGGAGCTTGGAGCCATTGTTAGAGGAGGAGTTTATAGTTGGATCTCCTAATGTATGGGAGTTAGTTTATGTTTTTTTTTAATTCATGTGTTGTACAACACATAAGTGCTAGGAGATTTGTATTAGTTGTTTTAAGTATATTTACGTAATTGATGTTTAAGTTTTAGTTTTCGCGTAGTTTTCTATGACATTTTTATATTCTAAACTTCAATCTTATAGAAATATAAGTAGGCAAAAGGTAATACTCTTTAGGGTGTTACATTTAAAGCCAAAATCACTTTTCTTTTTTTAATAATTCTCTTCCATATTTTAATAATTTCCCTTAAAGTCTGCAGAAATGTGTATTATTAATCATCATTAATATGAATTTATTGAATGCTTTGATCAGACAAAAGATAGTATGATTCTTTATTTTGACCAAATTTCATTTTTTTATTTCTTAATCTAATATTTGTCCAATTATGTATAAACATGTCATTGTTCCATAATCTAATAAATGGGATATAAAAATAAACAATAGCAATTAAATGTTTGGATCCTTCTTTTGGGTCATTGTGTTTCTAGCCACCTTTAGTAGGGTTTCCCATCCTAATGTTTGAATTGTTTTAAATCATGGTAGATGGATTTTTTATTTATTTTTTTATTACTCTTTCAATTTTTCACTTTTTCTTTTCTATTCTTATGTTTTTTATTATAGGCATAATTTTTCAATATTTTCTTAATAGATTAAAAATAAAAGGAATAAAAATATTTTTGGATTATATGGCCTTATGCTGATTTTTTTTTTTGCACAGTTATTATTATTTACTTTTATCATTTTTCTGTTAAACTTTTTTGTCATTTTCTATACTTTATTTTTATTTGCTCACAGAAAGGAATAAAAAAATGTTGAAAGCTTAATAAATGAATTGAATAACAATGAAATCTAAAAAGGATAGAGAACATGCAAGAAGGCGGGTTGAATTGTGTGTTCTAAAACCCTTTTAACCAAATAAAAACTGCATCAATGAAATAATTAATTTAGGCATATATATGGATAAGGAAATGAAAGCGCACAAAGAATTTTATGTTGGTTTACTCAAAATGAGCTATGTTTAGTCCCTTTGTCCTGAAGGTTTTCTACTAAACAATCTGTTGATTACAAGTAAGTATTTTTCTTTGTCTCTCCAAGCTTTACAAAGTAACCAACCTAGATCACTTAACCACTCAAGTATTCTTTAATCACTAAGCCTCTCCAGGCTTTCACAACATGAAACAGTTGTTAACAATCAACTCACAAAGTGAGGGTACGAAAGTTTAAGAGCAGTACAAGAACTTTTCTACATAAAGAATTTGATGATTTTTCAGAGTCGTCCAGGCAACACAAAGTTCATCTTAGTTCTCTACCCATTCTTCTTTTTAAATTGATATATATATATATATATATATATATATATATATATATATATATATATATATATATATATATAGCCTTTTAGAAGATAGCCATTGAGATTTTCGACTTCAATCTTCAAGAAAGAATTCCAACATTTCTTCTGCATGTATGCGCGTATATCAAGTTTGTAATAGAGATAACAAAGTAACTTTTATTTTTGCACTAAAATAGAAGGTGCAGTTCTGCGTTTCGGAGCTGTTTTTCTGTATTTGGTTTGACAGTTGACAAGTTGACTTTCTTCTTTTGCAAAGTTCTGCTTATACGTAAAAAAAACATCTTGTCTTTCATTAAATGCTCAGGCATTTGAATGTTAGATCATTTTAAGAGGTAAAGTACTAGTCTCAATGTATTTGTGAATGCACAAAGTTAAGGCATTTTTAGAACTTAGTCGATAAAAAAAAACTTATCACATGGATGAGTATTATACAAGAGCCTAATGAACGCTTTCTATATACTAACACATTGGACGCCAGATAGTATAAACACATTGGACGCTTGAAAATCCTTTTTCAACAAAATCTTAAGAAAACTTAAAATTTAGTTATTGTTATCTTCAAAACTTGAGGGACTAGACGCTTTATAAGTCTTTGGTTCCAACAATCTCTCCCTTTTCGATGACAACAAATTTTAGTAAACTTTTAGTTTTATGAGTAGATATATATCAAAAATGTATAAGATGAGATCAAGTAGACTTACAGTCATACTCCCCTAAGTCTAAAATTTCAAGCAGATCAGCATATATTTGAAACTTAGAGAGTATAGATTTGTAATATTCAGAGCATATCTAAAGTGTGCATAAATGTCAAATGAATAAATTTTAAAACAAGCTATTGTATAGGAAAAAAGTTAAAAAATGGAGAAATAGTCATTAGCAAAAAAAAAAACTTTATATCCTTCTAATCTCCCCTTTTTGACATCAGCAAAAAGAGGAGAAAAAACATCATAGTCACTCTAGGGCAAAAGGGGGGTGGAGGTGGAGGTGGAGGTGGAGGTGGAGATGGGTGAGGAGTGCATAGGATTTCTTGTTAGTTTTGAACAATTTGTTGTAGTAGGGTCACAATGGGTTGAAGTTGAGCAGTGACGTAGGTTTGGATGGCGGGGTCAATAGGAGGGAGTGAGGAAGGGGCAAGGAGTTAGAAGGGAGGCTGGTGGAGGGTTGGGAACCAGCAGTCGGAAGAGGTAGGGGTGTTAGTAAGGGTGGGTGAGGTGGTGTTTGAGGTCGAACTTCAGAGGGTGAAGGTGGAGCTTCCAAAAACTTAAGATGTGGAATATGTACCTGATGGAGACACAAATGTTGGTAGTAGGGAAAAGCGGACTCCCAAGGGTAGGGCAGCTTGATGAAACATGGACTGGTCACAGTAGCCAAAATTGTATAGAGAATGAAGGTTTCAATTCCAATAAGTGGACGCACATTGGTTGGACAGACAAAGGCAACAGAAGTATCAGAGAAGCGAAATACACGAACAGGGAATTGCGTGCACTTACTATTCTGCAAGGTTGGAGTTTCGGCCTTGTCGTCAACAGATAGTCCACTATTAGACGCTTGTTGCTTGCAAGTCCACATATGCTGATGCCAGAAGTGTTCAGCATCGTCCGCATCCATGTCTTGCATCATCCATCAAGACATGTACCATTTCAAAGTAATTTGGTCATTCTGTTTTGAAATTCAACTCTGGATGGCAATGGCAAGGAAGGGGCTTTGTCAACAACTTCACCTTTTTCTTGTTGACGTCCAAGGTAGGCAACCTTGGGCAAATTAGGTTCGATTGAATGCAAATAACTGTGTTGTGGGAAACATGTTGCGAAGGAATGAATAGTTGATACTTCAGATCCGCAGAGCTCTTGATAGATGCTCATGCGGGGTTAGGAAGAATCCAACCTCAGTAGGGTCCAGAAGCCTAAACTTCAAAAAGCATTAGGCATAAGATGAATAATTTTTTCAGGCACGCTTAATGTTTTTTCTGCTTTGCATTTTCAACATCCTCTAATAGAGATACTCTATGTCGAAGTACCCCAGGAGAATATGTGTTGAAGCGCCATGTAGTGAAAATCTTAAGATACCTCCTTTTAATAAAACACTTCATAGGCAGATTTTCAATCGTACCAAGAGGCAGAGCCAATTACTCTTTGGATGGTTGGTATATGTAGTCATCTAGATGAGGTTCAAAAGAGACGAGAGAGTAATCAAACCCATATTCTGGTTCAAGGTACGGTTTTGGATATAGAATAATTGCATTGTCATCCACCAGATTTTGCTTGTTGTGTTGTTCAAACAAAAGTCTCCATTTTTTTTCTTTATTAGGGCCCAGTTTTCAGCTTGTCCAGAGAATGCTGAGGAGATGTAACACCCTAAGGGGCATTACTGTAACTTGGTCTAGATTTCAAAAAAACAAACTTAAAAAGGTAGAAACAACATACAAATGCTACTCATAAATATAATTAAATATTATATACGAACAATACAATAAAAAAAACATACATGCCAAATATAACTCATCTATCACCTGAAGGTATCATACAAAATATAAAGAAGAATATAAAAACATAATGTAAACTAGACTACGTTTTCTTGCACGTAACTCCAAGCTCCATCTACGCATGTCTTCACCTGTATCCTGAAAAAGGGGAAACTTAAAGCAATGAGACATAATGTCTCAATGAGTGCTCTAAGGACTCTACGCCTGGGTTAGACTCTTTTATTCGGACAACCCTCATCATTTATCTTTTATGGCTTTAAACTTACTAGGTTTCTCATAATTCGCCATACCTATGGTCTGATCTACACCTTTTAATCTTCAATATTTTTTGTTAACTACTCTCTCATTCTCCCGACTGTTATATTAGTTTACTATCTCATTCTCAACCTAAGAACTCTTTCTTACCCAAAATGCTCTCTAGTATTTAAACCCTTCATATTTAGATTTTACTTTTCTTTCTTTTAATATTTAACGTTGTTCTCTATGGTTCAAGTCTAAGGTCACAGACATTCTAAAATACGTTTATTTTATTCTCTCTTACTTGTCTTATACCTTTCTATTACGCCATGAGGGAATTCACCCTTTCTCTATCTTATTCATAACTATTATTATCCAACTAGAACCCTCATAACACTATCCTAAGGTCTAGCCTCTCACTTATCCTTAAGGTAACAAACACAATTCCAATTACAAGCATATAATTATTTCACATTCTTTGTCTAGTAACTAGACATATACCTCGTTTTGTTTTATCAAACAGGAACGACACACGTGCAGGATATGATCACATGTCCACAACTTTAACATTTCATCACAAGGCACAATTACATTTTACATAGAATTCACATAATAGGGTCACATAGAATTCACATAAATAGGGTCACATAGAATTCACATAATTACAACGTAGAACACTCTAACATACCACACTATAACAAGATACATATGTGTGCTATGTTCCTAAACCATTACTTATGCACATGTGGTACCAACCTAAACTTTTCGAAAGTTAGACTAGGAGTAAATGCAGGCCATAAGAAGCGTCATCGGTACCGATGCCTTCGGCTTTCACAACCTCAACTAGCATGATATCCCCCGGTGACTAGTCAAGGTTACCCAGTTTTGCCAGTACGCCCCGGCTCCATGGGATCAGCATGGACCATTGGAGTTTTCCCAACCGGATAACCCCCAAGGCTAAGGTTAAACAACCCATCACGACCTCCACCAGCTAGATTCCTACATACTTTCCTCATCACATAACTCAAATGTTATGATGCATGGTCACAAATAATGCTTACAACTTTTTACAGACTTTTATCATGAAACATTGACACAATTTCATATCACACTCAGTTTTTTTCAAGGCAAATAATAATCATACAATATAAACTCAACAAGGCATAAGAAAACAAACAACAATGAGTTAAAAACTGCAAAAAGGAGTTCAAAAACACAAAGAACGGAATAGTAAAAGTTGTATCCGCCTAGCAGGACGGAAGTCCCGCCCAATGGTCCAGCAAACCCACCCAGCGGGTCCGCGTCAAAACCAAACCCGCCCAACGGATCCGCGCGCCTAGCATCAATGCAAAATCCAATTTTTGAAGAAAAGTCGCCCAACGGCTATCTAATCCCGCTAGGCGGATCCGAGGTACTAATTTTAATTTATTTTTCCTATTGTCTTTGGGTTCTAAATGCTTCAAGATAAATAATTAGATTCTTAATCACTTTTCTACATTGATAATTGGTCAATCTAATCTATAATTTCCTTACTTTCTCACAATTCTCTCAAAACCCATCAAATCCTTAAATTTAGGTATAAGGATGGAAAAAGATAAATAGATAAACAAGAACAAGAAAAGACACGGGGGAGAGCACTCACCTTTAGGGACATTCAAAGCTAAGTTCTAAGGCTTGAATTCTCCGGTTTCTATTCCTCCTTTTTCTTTTCCTCTTCTTCTTCTTTCTTTTCTCCTCATTCTCTCTACCTTCTTTCTTCTTCTATTTGTGATGGCTAAACCTAATTCTCCTTCTCTATTTCCTTCTTATAACATGTGGGTGAGTATGTGGCTTAGTAGGCTTTAGTCCCCTATTGGGCCCTAGATGCTCTTTTGGGTTGTATGATAATATTCTTACTAATTTATAATACCAAAGTATTAATAACAATAATAATAATAATAATACTAACAACAACAACAACAACAACAACAACAACAATAATAATAATAATAATAATAATAATAATAATGATAATAACTGCTGGAACAATAACAATAAATATAATATTAATAATAATAGAAATAATAATAATAATAAATATAATAACAATAACTCTTAAGATATCTTTTGTCTAATAACATATGAGAATGGTTCTACTAAGAGCTACCTCGTAGTTTATTTCTAGTACTTGAAATTTGGGATGTTACAGGAGACATCAATGTTTATACCAGTTGTCAGGCCAGTAATAAAGATTGGTATATGTCTAGGCATACACTAGTCTTTGTATGGAATCTTCTTTTGTTTAGGTAGCTTGACAGGCAGATGCAATTTCACTAGACTAGGAGTGAAGATGGTGCATACATAACCTTCATCACTAGGTAACAACATGTCTGGTTCAGGTGCAGCGTAGATAGGTATGTACTAGGAAGGGTAGTCATATGGTAGTGGTTTGTGTATGATAGGTTTGCTAGAACTATCCAACAATTGATTACCATCGGAGTCTAGAATGGGAGTTCTTTTGGCAATGGTGTTTAGTTGAGGGTGAGAAAGGGTGGTTTGTGTTTGGGCTTCAGTAGGGTCAACAATCATAGATTCAACAAATTATTGTTCAGAGATAGTTGCAATATCTGGAGTAGAAAACTTACTTTTCTTGCTCGTATTAGACGTAGCCTCAATTTGAGATGCCTTTTTGCGAGAAGTAGCAGTATTGACTAGGAAAGCTTCATCCTTATGTACAGAAACTGTGACTATGGCAGTTTTTTGTTTCTTTAACAAGACTTCCTAGCCATTTCGTTTATTGAGTGTATCAATTGTTTGGATTCCAAAAATCACTTGAGGTTAATGCATCCTCCTTACTATCTCACATCCAAAGTCTAAAAAATCATAATAAGATTAAAAAAAAAAGCTTGTGAAATTTCTAAACATTGCCAAAATTGACTTAATGATGAAATTTGAGCTAAATAGCTTTTCATGTTCTTTCTTCTTGGACTGAATGATGTTAATTATGGCTTTTCTCATTATTAAGAAATATGAGTTTCTTTAACAATGATATCATTTCATTCATACTTTTTTTTTCTAAAAAAATGTCATTATTAAAATAGCACTAAGTTGTCATCTCTTGCATTGTTGCTACATCCAGCCAACTTACTTTTGAATATGACATCGAAATTACTGGTAGTTTAATAAAATCTTTTTGCTATAATTTGTTTACTTCCAATTTTTTTTCATCTTTCAGCATTCTTTTAATCTTTTTTGCAATTTAGTTAGTCTCTCTCTCTAAAGCATCCATTCGTGAATTATAATTTTTTTTGGTATACTGAGCATTTAAATTTTGCTTTCTTATTATATATATATATATAATGGAAGCTTTTGGTCAAGTTTTTATTGCTATTGTGTCATATTTATATATAGTTTGCATGCCATAGATCCCTAGTACGTTTAATACCATGACTTCATGTTTATGATTTAAAAATTAATGTCAAGGTTTAGTATAGCAATTCATGTAAGCCAGAACCCGTTTCCAAATTTTGTCCTTACATGTAAGATAACACTTTCATTCTTGCTTTCTAGATATGAACATTCGTACATTTATGACATTCTTTTTTCTTTTTATAAATAATTTTAGACCTGCTATGTTGATATCAATTCCAATATAAAGCTTATTATTATTGAGTGATTTGTTACCCTTGCTTGATGAAACTGATTTTGGTAACAAGCTTAAATTATAGTGGCAGCGATGAAAAAATATGCAGGGCAAGCGTTGGTTTCATTTAAAAATAATACTAATAAAAAAATATTCTAAATTTTAAATTGCAAAATGATTCTTCTGTGTTGATGATGGTTTAATTACATAAAAGGTTATGGTTTTTAATTTTGAGCATTTGTTTGTTGTATGAAACTAAGGTTAACTCAATATTATATTTTCATATTTGCAGTTTGGATGTGAAGTACACCAGTCCCTAAGATATAGAAGAATGATATTGATGAGATGTAACAAAGAAACATATATTCTTGGTTGAGTTATTTTGAGTTTGTAGTGTTACAATATTTCAGTTAACAAGACTGTAATAGATTTGCCATCCTCATCATCAGAGTCTTGTTGCAGCCTGAATTTCCTCTTGGTAGGTAGTGTAGGTGGAAGGGCAGCAGCAGGAAGAGCAGCCTTGGACACTGGTGCTTATTGTGTCCTAGATCTAGTCAATCTGGACATTGAGGGTTGTCTGGACGATCGAACCTCAGACAGTTGTCACTTGGAAATGACAGGTCTTGACACAGAAACAAGATGGACAAACAAAGCTTCATCTTCCATCTATTCTTCTTGTGGTGCAACTTGTTCTTTTGCAGGTTTCGATAACTCTTCTATAGGTTCTTCCTTTACTTCCGGAGACTTGGAAGCTTTTTCGATGGGTTTCAGAACTAACCCGACCTTCATTGGGTTGATATTGTTTTGTCCGAACAATAGTTGGGTAAACTTGAGACCACCACCAAGTTTCCTGATCTCTGCTTGCTCAACTATTGTCAGTTGGGAGAATTCATGGAATATATGCTGCATCCAGAAAATTCTTGTCAGAAGTGTTGAGTAGGTGATTTGATTGGTTTCTTGTCTTCCTTTCATTGTTCTAAAAATGTTGGTCAAAATTAGATGAGGAAGGTTTAACTATTGCCCCGTGATCATGTGAAAGATGGCAAAATGGTGTAGAAAGGTCACATTATCTTTGGACCTGGCCTTTTGAAGAATGCCTTTGTTGAGAAACTGCTGGAAGACCTTTCCTTCCTTTGTCAGCTTACTATATTCAACATGTCCTTCAGCACCAGGACCCATCAGTGTTGTATCCACAGTGTTGTGTCCTCCATAGTTGTCTTCCTAGCCATTTTTGATGCAAGAGTCAGCACGTTTGCATCCAACAACTTGTGTGATGCTCCCAAGATCTATGGTCACTTGCACCTCCAAGACAGTGCTAACTACACTGTTGCCTACGAACTCAACAATTCTCTAGAAATGTCTGATGAGCTCGAGGTAGATAATTTCATTTCATAAGGCGAGAGTAGTTGAGGATTCCGCACCTTAAGAGGTTGTCCTTTACTTTGGCACCTATCTTATCAAGAGCGTCGATGTCAAATTTGTTTTCGATGAGAACAATAGCGCTACTTTGTCAGAACTTTCCACTCTGATGGTAGCTTTCATGGAGCTGTTTTCCTTTTCATTCACCATGGTTGTAAGGTTGACGGAATGGAGATTGGGGTTTTGAGAGATTTTAGAGGTGAGGAGGAAAAGGTGATATCAAAGTGAAAGAGCGAATTAGGGTTCTCAGTTTTGCAGAGTCAGTTTTTATGTGTTTGGGAAGTAACTGAAGGGTTTTTGTGTTTGGGCAGTATTTTAAATTTTGAGAGGAGAGAGAGAAAATGCACAATAAATGTGTGTTTAGGTGAGAGACGTGCACGCATTTCTCAATGTCAGTTGCGGCACAGATGTGACTCAGATAAGGAATAAAGCATTTATTTCAAATCATTGTCAGTAAAAACATAATGGTACACGGATAAAGATATTTATGCGTTTAAATATGAACCGTTACACTATATGGATGCATGCACAATAGACAATGATATGACTATGGACGCTTTGTGTCATTGGACGGTTAAGGCAAAAAAAACTATTCCTTTATAAATTTCATACCAAGATCTCGAATATGGATGAGTTTATCTTTAGGAAATTGTTTTGTAAATATGTCTATTAGTTGATTTTCAGTGCTAATAAACTAAATATCAATAATCCCTTTCTAAATACACTTCAACATTTTACACTTTAGGCAACGCCAAACCTGCCAACAATTAAAAATTGTTGCCTAAACATAGAATAGGCAACATTTTTATAAATGTTGACAAAAATGTAAATAATTTTTACCTGTCTATTACATCATTATATGTAATCGCTACCTATCTATAATAATCCATACTTTAAAACCGTTGACAAGATATAAGCCACACTTATTGAATTGTTGATAAGTTAGGCCACGTTTTTTTAAGGGTTTCTTTAATATTTAATACACCCAATGCTTATTAACTGTGGCCTAAAACAATGAAAGAAAAAAAATTGAATTCCGAAAATCAGACAATCTCGCCCGAACTGACTGAAATAAAATTTGAATATGGGAAATCACAAAGACTCGTGCGAACTGACTAACATAAAATTTGAAACCCCAAAATTTATCATCTTTCAGAATGCAACTTCCTCATCTATATGGTCTTCTCTTTCTCGCCCTGGGTTTCTCATCCGACACAACCTTTCTCTCCATTTTTCAAATTATTAATCTGTCATCGTCTCTATCTTTCCAAACTGTAGGTATTTTTCTTTTGCTTTTCCATTCCAACATTTTTTTACATCTCTATCTTCCGTAGTATCTCTTTAATTCTTTTTTTTTTTTTAGCTTTTCTACTTCAACAGTCGCAAGAATCAGAGGAGCATTTCTTAAAGGTACTTAATTCTCTTTCTCCTTCTCCTATGCTCGAATTTTAATAGTGCATAGTTTTTCAACTTTGGAGGGAAGTAATATTTGGGGAAGGGGGTTTTTGTTTAGGGATTGGGGCAAATTAATAAATGTCAGGGGAAACCTATGGACATAGAATTGGGTGGAAAATAGTTGTGTAACGTATTGTTTAGTGCCCTGAAATATGGACACTATGTTATAGGAATTGTTGTGGTCCTACTCTCATTGTGAATTTACAAGGACAGGAGGGAAGGTGCTTTTTTATGGCTACAGGACTGCCACTCTTAATGTGTTATCACGGTCTCACCACTCCTTTGACAAGCTAATTGTTAATTGCTAATGACACATGTCTTAATTCCTCTTCATCTAGAATCCAACCCAACCCTTAAATTTTTTGCTTTGTTAGTCAAAAGGTCCCACCACTCTCACTTTGCTAGTTGCTAATGACATTCACTATCACCCTCTGTCTCACTCAACCCTTTCTCACTTCAAAGTAGAACCACATTTCCCTTTTGTTGTTTTTAATTCCTTCTCTCCCTCTCACCTTGCAATTACATCTCTAGACTTAGGATTTTTGCTAAGAATCTTCTTTATATTCTATAATACGTTACCTTTCTTGTTGCTCACCTCATTTGTAAGAAAATCATCACCACGTTTCTTTTCATTTTTTTTATGTCATCTTCTTTTGAAAACATAAGAAAGGGTGTAAAAGTGTTTATTTGTTTTGTTTTTTTAGTAGTAATAATATTGTGCTAACTTTTATGTGTTTTTTGTTTGTTTTATTTCTCTCTTAAATTTTCTTTAATTTTTTACAATTATTTATAAAAAACTATCAATCACATTAACAAATTTCCAGCTTTTGAACTTTAACATTTGTGGGTACATAACGTAACTGAGGTGTTTATACATTAAGAATATCCTATCATTCACATCCACTACATCTTCAAAATGAAAAGAAAGAAAAAGAGGTGCTCCATATACATGGAGACTTATTGGTTGAAGAAGTTTGCTTCAGGTGTAGGGGGTAGAAGAAGTTAACTTAGTTTGTGGATTTGTTAGTAGAAAATATAGGTTTTTGACTGATATAAGCTAATATGAGAAACATAGTTTTAGTTTATTATATCTTTGAACAGGCCTTTCTTTCTACATATCTTGTGGAAAGAGTATTGGTAAGTTGATCCTAGATGAAGTGGTTGACAGGCCTAAAATAAGTTCTTTCTATACATTGTTATGACTTGTGAGTGAACATTAGATACAAAACCAAACAAATGTCTATCTGCTTGCCAGATTAGATTAACTACCTTAATAACTCTAACTATTTCTCTACTTTGTTCCTTCACACATACAACTTCTAGACCCTTTCTTCATTATGCTAGGGGATAACATGTTACTAGATTATGGTCCTTCTTATGTTGGTATTGATTTATGCCTTGACTACTAACAATGTCATCATCAAATTACATTCGTTCTTTCATTTTACTTCCATCCATAGGGTTCCCACAAATTAGTCAAAAGTTGAATTTTCTACCATTAACTAGTTAACAACACTTCCCCTAGGATCATCCTACCAAATTGAAGAAAAAATGAGTTCAAGGTAGTTTAGAATTTTGTAAGTTGTAGCCTATAAGGCAGCTTCGGTATGAAAAAATTGCAAACAAATCATATCAACGTATGTGCCTTCTAGTGCTGGGTTTGTAGCCCTATTTGGATGTGTGATGGTGGTGCTCTATGGTCTAGTAGTGATTAGTGGTGTAGGATGATGGGTTTAAAGAGTAGGGGCAACTGTAGGTCAATGATGGTGGCTGAGTCTGATTTTTCTCTTCATTTATTATGTATTTGTTTATGGTAACATGACTTGCTTATTGCTACCTTTTGTGTGATCTTGTATCAAGATATGGGCTAGGAACAGTGTGTGTTTCAAATGGTAAAGAAATTATTACAGCCAGGTGCTAAAGAGAGAGCATAATATTGAGGGGTAAGTGCCAAAAGGATGATGAGAGTAATGCTGAAAATTGGAGTGTGTGTGTGTGACTGTGTGCTTGAGAAAGTAGAGAATGTGGACCTAAAAGGTAAAAATCGTGTGCGTGAGTGATGATGAGAAAAGTGAGAGAGAAGTAAGTTGGTTATAATTTACTTGAGCATTGAGTTACTTAAACTATATTTTTTATAATTCTAAATCTCATGAAATAGTACTTGATTATTTTCTTTTCATGTTGGCATCATCACTTTGCTGAATTGCTGCCACCTTAACCTACCTTATGATAGTACTAACCAAAGTTTTTCTTTATATTAATACTAATATCAATTGGTTTAGGATATTAGTGAGTAGCCTAGTGAGATCAATCCATTTCCATCGCACGGCAGAGAAAGAGATGCAACAGTAGGAAGTTACAATAGCCTCATATTTGAAACAAACCTTATGAATGTTATTGTCACAAGTATGGAAAAAGTTGGAGGAAACAATTATAAAAATAGTAGTTAAGGATATTTGTGTGTAATCCAATTAATTATCACTACTATGAACTCGTGGGGGTGTGATGATTTTGAGTGATGGTTGACTAATTGATGGTTTCTTATGAAATAAGTGCATAAACCATTTATGCCTTTGTCTATTTAGGGACACTCTGCTGCCATAGGATACATCATAGATTATGTTTTAATTGATGAGTGATTTTTTTTTTTTTTTGGGAACCACAATTAAGGGGAAAATTGTAGCAATTTAGTTAACTATCCAAAAAATGTTTCAATTTGGGTTTCGTTCATTGAATGTATCAATTGTTTGGATTCCAAAAATCACTTGAGGTCAATGCATCCTCCTTACTATCTCACATTCAAAGTCTGAAAAATCCTAATAAGATTAAAAAAAAAAGCTTGTGAAAATTCTAAACATTGCCAAAATTGACTTAATGATGAAATTTGAGCTAAATAGCTTTTCATGTTCTTTCTTCTTGGACTGAATGATGTTAATTACGACTTTTCTCATTATTAAGAAATATAAGTTTCTTTAAAAAAGATATCATTTCATTCATACTTTTTTTTAAAAAAAATGTCATTATTAAAATAGCACTAAGTTGTCATCTCTTGCATCGTTGCTACATCCAGCCAACTTACTTTTGAATATGACATTGAAATTACTGGTAGTTCAATAAAATCTTTTTGCTATAATTTGTTGACTTCCAATTATTTTTTTTTCATCTTTCAGCATTCTTTTAATCTTTTTTGCAATTTAGTTAGTCTCTCTCTCTAAAGCATCCATTCGAGAATTATAATTTTTTTTGGTATACTGAGCATTTAAATTTTGCTTTCTTTATTATATATATATATATATATATATATATATATATATATTTTGGTCAGGTTTTTATTGCTATTATGTCATATTTATATATAGTTTATATATAGTTTGCATGCTATAGATCCCTAGTATGTTTAATACCATGACTTCATGTTTATGATTTAAAAATTAATATCAAGGTCTAATATAGCAATTCATGTAAGCCAAAACCCGTTTCCAAATTTTGTCTTTACATGTAAGATAACACTTCATTCTTGCTTTCTAGATATGAACATTCGTACATTTATGATATTCTTTTTTCTTTTTATAAATAATTTAAGACCTACTGTGTTGATATCAATTCCAATATATAGCTTATTATTATTATTATTATTATTATTATTAAGTGATTTGTTACCCTTGCTTGATGAAACTGGTTTTGGTAACAGGCTTAAATTATAGTGGCAGCGATGAAAAAATATGCAAGGCAAGCGTTGGTTTCATTTAAAATAATACTAATAAAAAAATATTCTAAATTTTAAATTGCAAAATGATTCTTTTGTGTTGATGATGGTTTAATTACATAAAAGGTTGTGGTTTTTAATTTTGAGCATTTGTTCGTTGTATGAAACTAAGGTTAACTCAATATTATATTTTCATATTTGCAGTTTGGATGTGAAGTACACCAGCCCCTAAGATATAGAAGAATGATATTGATGAGATGTAACAAAGAAACATATATTCTTGGTTGCGTTATTTTGAGTTTGTAGTGTTACAATATTTCAGTTTACAAAGTTATTTTACCCTTGCTAATATTATGCATGGATATTTATAGCCCAATTATTTTGATTATGTAGATTAAACATTGAATGCAATTATATAATAGATATGCTATAGTTTGTAAGTTCAATTTTGTTAATTTTATTCAACAATGTCACTAACAATTCTCATTGATAGTGTAATTATTTTAAGAAATAATCATTGTCTTATTTGATATTATTTAAATAAGCGTTATTAATGAATGACAATATTTAGATAATTGTGACCTAAATGTATAGATAATATTTAAATAACCATTATCTAAATGTTAACAAATTTTATTTTATTAGTTCACATTTTAAAAATTGTTGCTTGAAATGTAGGACAAAATGCATGACCGTGGCCTAAACGTATAGGCAACAATTACATAATTATTGCTTGAAATACATCCCAACACTTACATGTTTGTGGCCTAAATGCATAGGCAACACTTATTAAACTATTGTCTAAAGTTGATAAAAGAAACCATTGCCTAAAAATGATTTAGAAAAGTTTTGCATATTATCACATTTAAGGTAACAGTTATTAAATTTCTGTGGGCACAGTAAAAAAAACCATTGCCTAATAAAATAGGCAACCCCTACCTAGACCACACCTAAAAAACCGTTGCCAATTCGTGGCATAAAGCTTAGGCCACGGTTTATTCATTTTAGGGCATGATTTTTCGTTTGTTGCCTAAAGTCATTTTTGTTGCACATAATCTCTTATAAATTGATGTTTGATTTTAATATGCTTTGCTCTAGAATTTACTATGGAATTTTTAGAGAGATTTATGGCAATAGTATTATCATAGAGAATAGAAATTTTCCTCTCATAGATATTACAGTCTTCTAGTTGATATTTGATCCATAGCAGCTGTGAATAGCAGGATGCTATTGATATGTACTTTGCTTCTGCTGTAGATAAAGCAATTGTTTCTTGCCTTTTGCTCGTCCAAGAGACAAGACTACCACCAATGAAGTGACATCCTCCACTGATACTCTTTCGTTCTATTTTGTCTCCAGCATGGTCAACATCACAGAATCTAACTAACCTGTATTCTTTACTCGACTTAAAGCACAGGCCAAGGTTAGTGATTCTTTTTAACTATCTAAATATTCTTTTAATAGTAGTGAGATGAATTTTTCTAGGATCAGATTGAAAGCGAGCATAGATTCATACATTAAACATAATATTTGGTCTAAACGTTGTAAGATATAGTAAAGATCCAATCATACCTCTGTATGTGGTTTTGTCTACCTTTCTGCATGCGTCATCAAGTCCAAGCACTGAAGATGAAGCATGGGTATGCTCATTTCTTTAGCATTGTTCATCTTGTACTTCTTGAGTAACTGTTTTGCATACTTGGTTTGATGTATGTATATGTCATTACTTGTTTGTTTTATTTGTAATCTCAAAAAGAATTTTAATTCACCTATCATGCTCATTTCAAACTCTATCATCATAAGGTTAGAAAATTCTTTGCATAGAGCTTTATTAGTAACGCCAAATATGATATTATCTACATATATTTGTGCGATGATAAAATTTGAATTTTGTATTTTTGTGAAACAGAGTCGTATTTACTTTTCCTCTTGTAAAACCATTTTCCAAAAAAAAAGAACTTAGTTTTTCACACCAAGCTCTTGAAGCTTGCTTGAGTCCATATAAAGCCTTTTTGAGTTTAAAAACATGATCAGGAAAAATATCACTCTCAAAATCAGGAGATTGCTTTACATAAACTTCTTTATTTATTATGCCATTAAGGAATGCACTTTTTACATCTATTTGATATAACTTCATATTACTATGAGCAACAAATAAAGTAGAATGCTAATGGCTTTTATTCTAGCTATAGATGCAAATGTTTCAATAAAAATTTGTACCTTATTGTTGTGAGTAACTTTTAGCTACAAGTCTAGCTTTGTTTCTTACTACCTTACCTGCCTCGTCCAACTTATTTTTGAATACCCATTTCGTTCTTATTACTGACTTGTCTTTAGGTAGAGGAACTAGCTTTCATACGTCATTTCTTTCAAATTGATTTAGTTTTTCTTTCATGGCTTTAATCCATCATTCGTCCAATAGAGCTTCATCTACCGTCTTTGGTTCCATCTAGGAAATTAAGGCAGTTTGTGCTTGTTCTTTGAAGGTAGATCTTGCTCTGACATGATTATGTACATTTCCTAGAATTTGATCTTCTAGATGAAAGTTTTTTATTTGCCAATGTCGTCCAGTTGATTCTTTTTGTTCTTCTTTTGAATTGTCCAAAGGAGTCCTGGTAGCTAGTTCTTTCGTATCGTCCAATTGCATATTTGCAAAAGATACGTCTACCTCTGATAGTTCTCTATCAGGCTTACTGTCATTAAATATAACAACATAAATAACTTCTTCAACTTGTCAAGGTTCTAGAGTTGTAGACTCTATATGCCTTGAAGGTTTTAGAATAGCCTAACAATATTCCATCGTCACACTTAGAGTCAAACTTTTCAAGATTTTCTTTAATGTTCAGAATAAAACATCGACATCCAAAGGAATGGAAATATGATATGTTCGGTTTTCGTTCTTTCCACAATTCATAGGGAGTCTTTTTCAAAATAGGTTTAATATATATTATGTTTTGTAAATAACATGTTGTGTTTATAGCTTCAGCCCAAAATTGTTTAGGAGTTGAGTTATCATTAAGCATGGTTTTGGCCATTTCTTGTAATGACTTGTTCTTTTTCTCTACCACACAATTTCGTTGAGGTGTATGAAGTATAGAGAAATTGTGGAGAATTTTGTTCTCCTCACAGAACTCTTCAAAACTTTCATTTTCAAACTCTCCTCCATGATCACTTCTAATTGAAGCTATGCAAACACCTTTTTCGTTTTGAACTCTTTTACAGAATATAGAAGAGACTTTAAAAGATTCATCCTTGTGTTTTAGGAACATAACCCATGTCCATCTAGTATAGTCATCCATCACAACTAGTCTATATCGTTTTCCATCAAGTAAGGCCATTCTAGTTGGTCCAAACAAATCAATATATAAGAGTTCAAGAGGTCTAGTAGTGAAAATAACATTTTTTGAACCAAAAGAGTTATTCACTTGTCTCCCTTTCTAACAAGCATCACAGAGAACGTAGGATTTATATAGGATTTGGAAGATTCTTTTTGAGGTTATGCTTATTTAGCTTTGAGATTAATCTTAAGCTTGCATGTCCAAGTTTCTTATGCCAAGTCCATTGACTCTTGTTGATGGATGCTAGACACGATATATTTTGATTTGTTAGATAATTTAAGTCAATCTTATATAGATTGCTTTGCCTTTTTGCAAAAAACAAAAATGGATCCATCCATGTTTTTTACTATACATTCATCTTTGTTAAATGAGACATGGTGTTCATTATCACATAATTGACTTATGCTCTATAGATTGTGTCGGAGTTCTTTAACATATAAAATGTTATCAATGAGGGTAAAGGATGCTTACTAATTTTATTTATTCCCTTTATCTTCCCTTTCTAATTTCCTCCAAAAGTGACCCATCCACCATTCTTTTGTTGGAGGCTTTGGAACGTAGACTTTTCTCTTGTTATATGTCATGAGCAGTCACTGTTCAGGTACCATGACTGGGGTTTCTTTTCTGTTGTCAAGCATATCTATAACAAGAATAATTATGGATTTAGGTACCAAAATGAACTTGGGTGCTTTTTTGTTAGTTTTGAAGGCACTGGACGCCTTTGTAGCTAGACGATGAATATACATGACCACTTTTTCCATAATATTTACAAAAAGTAATAGCTTTAGCTGTTCCAGAGGCTTCTTTCTTTTTAACAAAGCCAAATCTAGATTTATCATGTGGACTTCGACTATAAGATAGAATTTTGTTTAAGTTTTCAGTTCCACTGACGAATTTGAATACACTTTCTTTTAAGTGATTTACTTCATTCTGAAGTTCTAATGCTTTATTAGGAGGTTTCACTTTTAAAACATCTTTTGATCTATCAGCCTTTAATTTTTCATTCTCTCTTATAATATCTTCATAATTCTTTTGAGCATTAAATTCTTTTGACATTTTTGAAAACTTACTTTTTAATTCTTTATAATCAACTGAGAGAGTTGAAGAATTAGAAAGCAGTTCATTATATGTCTCTTGAAGAAAAGATAAGTTATTGACGTTTACCTCTTCTTCTTGCTTATTTTTGAGCTTTCTGGACTTGTTTCAACCATAAGGCATAAATTTGCTTCTTTTTCTCCTTCTTCCGAGGAAGATAGATTCATATCTTCCCAAGTTGCCATGAGTCCTTTCTTTTTCTTTTTGAAAAAGTTTTTCTTTTTCTCCTTTTATAGATTTGGACAGTCAGATTTGAAATGTCCAAGCTTTTTTGCATTCGAAGCAAACAGGTGGACTTTTCTCCTTGGGTTCCTTACAAAGCTTTTTAATGAAGTTTCTGGCTTTGGATCCTCCTTTCTTCCTCCACATTGCTTGTATTTTTCTGGATATGAAAGATATCTTATCCGCATCAGAGTTATCTTATTCGGATGCTTCCTTAGAGGATTCTTCCACGTTTAGAGCTTTGGACGATGATCCTTTTAATGGATGCTAAGCGCTTAGAGCAATGGATTTTCCTCCTCTCAGTCCTTCGTCCTGCTTCAATTCCAACTCATGAACCTTGAGTGCTCCAAGTAGCTCTTCCACAGAAAGAGTTGTTAAGTCTTTAGATGCTCTCAGGGCTATAACCTGTGGTCTCCACTGTTTAGGCAAACTTCTTAAAATTTTGTCAATATGATCATAATTATTTTACCTAGAGATCTCAAGTTATTTATAATAGTTTGAAATCTAGAAAACATAAGTTCAATAGTTTCATTGTCTTCCATAGTAAATAACTCATATTGTCTTACAAGCAAACTTAGCTTAGATCTTTTTACTTGTGAGGTATCTTCATAAGCAAGAGCTAGAGTATCCCACATCTTCTTTGCATTTTTTAAGCTATGCACTTTCTCATAGTCAAATTTAGATAAAGCACAAATGATAGCATTTCGAGCTTTAGAGTTTAGCAAATACCTTTGTTTATGTGCTTTTGTCTACTGACCTCTCGATAGTTGCATTTTGTTTTGATCAATAGGTAGATAGTCACCTGCTTCCACAACATCACACATATCAATGTGACATGCATTAAAGAAGTTTATTATTCTTTATTTCTAATAGTTATAATTTTGACCTTTAGAAAAAGGTGGTCTGTTGACTACTTGTCCTTCGTTATTTGTAACGACTTACTGCCGCTACATGACAACATTTCTACTTTTATCTTGAAAGGCTCATTTTAATAAAGATATAGGATTTAGATATTACAAAAATATGCCTTTGTTTTTTGCCTTTTTACTACTTTCTAGAAAATCATAGAGAAAACTATCCAATCGAGACTTCCATCATACACATATAACCATCATTTATGGAATTTATCCATTCCGACCAAGGTAACTACACCAATGTATACATAAAAAAATCAAAGAAATATGTTTACCAACATTAATATCATGTTTACATCAACATGTGAGAGATACAAAACACACTCCCTGTAGCTAGTCACTGTATACATCATGTTAAAGGAAATAAACAACATAAAGGAATATCAATTCCTCAAAAGAAGAAATAAAAGAATGATTCTCCATACTTCTAGCTAGAGCAAAGCATCATCGTCAACCAAGAAAAGCTAAATCTACTAAAATCTTAATATCTGCTCCCATGCCAATGACGTGATCATCACAAGCACGAACCACACTTGCAAACAATGCAAGGGTAAGCTTAATTGAAATAATATAACATAGTATGAAAGAAAAGTAATAGGAAATCTCCTACTCATACATCAACAGTCAAACAAGAATAACAACAACAACAACAATAGCAGCAACTACAACAACATCAACAACAACACCAATTTCATTATATAATATGAGATGTATGCAACAACTACTCCATGGAGACTTAACTGTCAAGGGCTCAGGCAGATTATTCCTTAATCATGGTTAACAACAACAACGGACCACTCGGTTCCTCAACACGGCATGTGCCAAAAACTATTTGGGGAATATCTGACATTGATCTGCGAAAATGATATAGCGGCTCATTAGGATAGATAAACGTGGGTGTTAGCTTTACCGCGGCCAGGATCTACAGTAACCCTAAGGAGCTCGTTCGTCTATCTCCTAGGAAAACATCCTTCATTAACCTTTCCCACACTAGGTATGAGGCCCCACTTAGACTAGCCAACATACTTACATGTGTCCTCTTAGGTACAACATAGCAAAAGCTATAGACTTATGCATGTATGCATGTAAATCACCACAACTACAACCTATAATTTAAAATCTAAGTTTTTATCAACTTTTCATCATCAAATTTATAACAAAAACATACAACACCAACAATCATCATACCAACATTGACAATCAAATTCAATTATCAACCAGTTTTATTAACAACATCATGTGGGCTCAATTTAGTACCTCACATGGTTCGCAACCACCATCAACTCCATGTAGGCTCAATTCAACACCTAACATGGCAAATAGGCAAGGCCCTATCCGAGCAGCCTATACCTTTTTAGGATTTCACCAATAAATCCCTTCCACAACAAGTGGAGGTCTTATCCAAGAAACCTTCCACTTCAACAATATATCCAACATCAACAACAATTTGAAATCAAAAAGACAACATGTGAAGGTCCTATTTAAGCAACCTTCCACTTCAACAGCATATTCAACACCAATAACAATTTGAAATCAAAACCCTTTTTAAAACCATCAACCAATAACAATAACAATAACCATAGAAAATCAAGCATACAAGGTGAATATATTTTCTCTTTGAAATGAGAACATTTCCCGAATGTTCTAAAGGGTCACACTTAGCGTTAAATATTGGGAATCAACGTCGTTCCACCTTTTTCTTGGACCCAAACTCCGATGGATCCACGCTGAGTACCATAAAACTGTCACTTAGTACCACTAAGTAGAGAAATCCCTGGTACTCCGTTGCTAAGCGCCAATTCCATCACTAAGCGACAAACTTCCAAAAAGTGTTCTGTCATCCGTCACTAAGTAACAACTGCGATTTTTACAGTTTGCACAGAGATGACCAAAGGCCATTTTTGCCACAACAATCAACACTAAGCATATCAAAATAATCCTAGTTACTTCTAATATCTTTCTAATTGATTACAAAAAAATTTCATCCACAAATCGTCAACAAATTTTCAAAATCCCTTTCAAAAACCCATTTTTATCAAGAATAATATACACCTCTTATTTCCTATAGGTCAGAAAATGACTAAACCCATCATTAGACTGATTCTAGAAAATACCAAGGTACTCAAAGATAAAAGAAAATGGCTAAAGGAAACTTTCTCAACTCTAAGAAATTCCCAACTTTGAACTACAAAATTGAATCGAAAGACTACTATTGTAATCCACAATACCCAAGCAACAGTACGACTTGCATAGAAATTTAATTATGATTTGAATTGTCTAACCATAAATAAATTCATAAGATTGCTAACTGATTGTTCACTTTCACAGTGTACTCTTACATTGTCAGTTCACAAGATATTCCTAATTTCAATGGAATCTTCTAATGAAACTTGCACCAAAATTCACCAAATATTCATTTATTACATTTTTCATGAAATTAAATTTAAATTTCTCTTGTAATTATTTTAAATCACTTAAAACACAGATTAGGAAAATAACCAATGTTTCATTATCCATGTATACTAGGATCGTTTTACCCTTGCACTGTTAGATGCTCAACCCCAAGAGGCCGAGCTCTGATACCAATTGAAAGGACAGAGAACACACAAGAAAGGGGGTTGAATTGTGTGTTCTAAAACCCTTTTAACTAAATAAAAACCGAGTTCATGAAATAATTAATTTAGGCTTATATATGCATAAGGAAAGGAAAGCACACAAAGAATTTTATACTTGCTCACTCAATATGAGCTACGTCCAATCCTTTTGTCCTAAAGGCCTTCTACTAACTAATCTGTTGATTACAAGTACATATTTTTCTCTACCTTTCCAGGCTTTACAACGTGACCAACCTAGATCACTTAACCACCCAAGTATTCTTTAATCACTAAGTCTTTCTAGGCTTTCACAACATGAAATAGTTGTTAACAATCAACTCACAAAGTGAGGGTATGAAAGTTTAAGAATAGTACAAGAACTTTTCTTCACAAACAATTTGATTATTTTTCAATGTCGTCTAGGCAACACAAAGTTCATCTTAGTTCTTTACCCATTCTTCTCTTCTAAACTGATATATATAACCTTTTAGAAGATAGCCTGTTGATATTTTCAGCTTCAGTCTTCAAGAGAGAATTCCAACATTTCTTTTGCATGTATGTGCATATATCAAGTTTGTAGCAGAGACAGAAAAGTTACTTTTGTTTTTGCACTAAAATAGAAGGTGTAGTTTTGCGTTTCAAAGCTGTTTTTCTGAATGTTCCTTATTTTGTTTGACAGTTGATAGGTTGACTTCCTTTTTCTACAAAGTTCTGCTTATACGTGAAAAACATCCTGTCTTTCATTAAATGCTCAAACATTTGAATGTTAGATCATTTTAAGAGGTAAAGCACTAGTCTCAATGTATTTGTGAATGCGCAGAGTTAAGGCATTTTTAGAACTTCGTCAATAAAAAAAAACTTATCACATGGACAAGTATCATACAAGAGCCTAATGGACACTTACTCATTGGACGCTAGATATTATAAACACATTGGACGCTTGAAAAGCCTTTTTCAATAGAATCTTAAGAAAACTTAAGATGTAAAAAGTTATTGTTATCTTCAAAACTTGATGGACTAAACGCTTCATACGTCTTTGATTCCAACAAAATCTACTTATTCAAAAAATACTAAAATCAAAACATATAATTTGATTACTTAAATTACTTTGTGTATGTGTATTGTGAAGGATATCGGTTGTCTCTACCCAAATATATATAAACACACACACACACACATATTAAATTACCAATTATATTTATGTGTTATGAAATCAAAATAAATCTTGTAAGTTTTTTAAATATGTGATTTATTAATTATATGTGTGTGTGTGTGTGTGTGTATATATATATATATATATATAATTATGGATATTGATATAAATTCAAATAATTTTATATTCATACACATCTCACATCATTTTAATTTATATAAATGTGTGTTTTAAAAAATATTACCTTTATCAATATATTTTCGTTTGTATATAACTTCAATTTAAACATAATTTTAATAAGAGATATTAATATTAAAAAAATATTTTAAATTAACTTTTGTAATTATTAGTTTTTTCTTTAAAAATGAGTTTCATGGACATTCAATGTCGATGTAAAAGTTTTGTTCAATTAATTATTATATATGTTAATTTCAATCGCCCAATTAGAATATTTTTCTACAATAATGGATATTTGTTTTTTTATTTTTTGTTCTACATTAAAGTTATTCATTTAAATTAAAGGACACTAATACTTAATGCACCATAGTCTTGACATTGATTTTAAAAATATTCTGAAACAATCATTTCTGTCTTTATTGTACAATACCATGTATAAGGTACTACTTATATTACTTTAGATAGTTTGAAACCCGTGCAATGAACGGGAACTTCAATATATTCAATATTATTTTTATATCACAAATTAATTTTGACTATTAATAGTTACTTTCTGTACATATAAAAGTGCATTTTCTTTAGAATGTCAACATAACACCCAAATCTCAAAATCGGAAAACATTGCTTCTCTCTAAAGAATTGGGTTTACGATAGCATAAAGAATTATCATTGTCTTCACCATCTAATCTTCTTTCCTTCAATTTATTTAACACTTATTATATGATGCTAAACTTCTCTTCATCGTTATGGTATTTAGTTTCATTTTCTCTTTTATCTTCATATAAAATTTATCATTTTTTTTTAATGATTGCAGCTTAGTGAGTTGTTTATTCTACACTTCCGTTTTCTATCAAAAATCCAAGTGATATGCTAATTTGTTTATTCTTTCCATTTTATTTTCAATAAACATTTTTTCATATTTATGTATATTATCCGGGTTCTTTTCAAATGTATAAGTTATTATGAAATTATATTTAATTTGACTCAACTAATATATCATTTTAGGTGTGATTCATATAATATAAAAAACAGATACTTTGGCATATTAGGTCGCAGATAACACCCTATTTCCAATACAAATTGCATTTTACAAAGAGACTTTTCTTTTTTAGCGCAAAACACATAACAGGCTTTGTGTTGGGAATGCATGTAAGGTCCTTCTAGTGATGAGCTAGGCCACAATTCGTTTAATCTTTTTATTTTATTGGTTAAATAAATAAGTTAATTTCCAGTTTTAGAATTTTAAAAAATAACCATGTAGAAAGTGACCGCAAAGAAAAATAGAAAAAAGGTCAATGTAAACAGTTAAATAGAATACAAAGTAAACTACTTGTGAATCAACCTACGGGCTACTCCCACATATTGTAACTAGGGATATCAATGGGGCGGAGCGGATACGGGTAGTAGCTACCCACTACCCGCCCCGCCAAACAAATCTGTACCCGTACCCACCCCATTACTCATGTAGGTATCTGTTAAGCGGTACTATCTGCGGGTATCTATGGATATCCACGGATACTTTCAAAAAATAAAATAAAATAAAAAAATAACAAATTTATTTTATATGTTGTAGACAATCATAAAGTACTGTAAATATCATTTTGAATTTATAAATTTAAATATATAAATTACAGAGTTATTATTTAAAATAATCACTTTAAATATAACTTTTAATTATTCTAACAATTTTTCTTAAAAAAAATAGTTTAAATGCTCACAAATTTATGTTATTTTTCTATTGTAATATAATTGTATAAGATTTCTTTCATAATGAATAATTGTTTTAAAAAGTTTGGATAAATATAGGTAATTTTATCTATATTAATATATAAAAGTATTTAACTAAATATATAATTACGGGTAACGGGTATCTGCGGGTACAGGATACCATGATACCCGTACCCGCCCCATTTATAAACGGGTAGCGGATATACCAATTCAAAATATTTGCGAATATCCATTTAAAGTACCCTATTTTCTACCCGTAGCAGATTTTATCTATGGATATCCGCAGACATGAGTTTTTTTGCCATCCCTGGTTGTAACCCTTGGATAACTCAACATTAAATTAACAAATAACAAATGTTATTTAATTAGCTGTATATGTTTGGACCCTCTATTTCTATTTCTTTAGACAGTAATGGGACGAATCTAGCTGTCAGGTCTCGTGTGACCAGAAGGGACATATTATTGGAAGTAGTGAGACTCAAATTGAACCGATGAATTCCTTTTATTTAAACTACATCAGCCAAAATAAAGAGTGTTTCTGTTCTGTGCATTTGAAATTGAGGTAATAACTTTCTGCAGAAATATTATCCAGTACTTTTCCTTTAACCTTTTAAAGTAATAATTGGTTTTTATAAAGTTAAAAATAAATAAAGTTATAAGTGCATAAGTTAATTCAATAATAAACTAAAAAAAAAGAAAAACAAATGTGCATAAGTTATATTAAGATTTGATTCTAAAAGTAACTATTGTAATATTATACACGTTAATTTGTATGTATACAAAGAAAATATTATTTATATGTAGTATCTAGTTTCGTAGCTTAGTATTTTTTAAAGTTTTAAAATAATTTCATAGGTAGGTATATACTATAGAACAATAACCAATAAAATATTAAATCAATCACTTAATGAAAGGAATAATGGCATAAACATTGTAACACCGGTTTTTCTCTTCAATGATTAATAAATTGATTGAAAATAATTACAACGGATAATTAAATTTAGTTTCATGAAAATTTTAATTAATAAATATGTGTATAATTTTCTGTTAAAGTTTTAGTAGAAAATTTCACCGAAACAGAGACTGCGTTGCACACTAACAGTGTAAGAATATAGTATGAAAGTGAGCAAACAGTCAACAAAATTTAAAGATCTAATTATAATTAGTCTTTACTAATTATAATTAGGTCCCTATAAAATTCTTATTTTACTCTGAAACTAATAATTAAAATAATAATATTTTAATACACTTCCAAAGAATGCGAATTTGAGATCTTTCTGGGAGTCGAAAAAATGTAGTGCAACTCTCTAAATTATTCTTAGAAATTCTAAATCAATATTAATGAGCAATTGGTTTATTAATTTTGTGATTAGCAATTTATTTAGCCTATTAACATTTGTTACCTTACCTTTTTTTTTTTTTTTCATTCCACCTAAAGCTACAACCACTTCAATTAATTCCTACATACATTGTGACCAAAATTAAAAGGCAAAGGCCATTGAATTATGATGACCAAGGATGCATGGTCTAACTTCAAAAGCCATTTTCACATTTTACCTATTTTATTACTTGGCTAATTCAAGGAAGCTTCCATGCTATTATATAATACATCAAAAAACTTAACTTTTCTCACTTCTATTCTCCCTTTATTTTTGTAACCATAGTTGCTTCCCATTCCCCCTTTCCACGTTGCTTTTCTCTTCATCTCTAGAGTTCTTAGAAATTTTCTAAGTCTTTAAGTTCCAAGTTCTTCCAAAGCAAGCATTATTCTTACTTTCTTGGCTTGATTCTTAGTCATTTTTGGTAACCTTAATCTTCATTCTCTCCTATTTTTATCTAATAGTTGAACGCATCTTCTTTTCTTCTAACCATTTTCCTTTTTGTTTTACTCTTGGGAATGGTTGTTGGTTGCAAATCCATGGTGGTTGTCCATGTTATATGTAATGAGGTATTTCAAAAGGCACAAGTCCCACATTGGTTGGTTTGATTTTTTATCAAGTGTTTATATATCAAAATGTGTTAATAGCTTTCAAAGTGACTAGTGAAGAAGAGAAGGCTCACGTACATGAGAATGGGGGGTCTGTTGCAGTGCAAATCCGGCGATTTATCCCCTATGCGTGTGACTATGGGCCTCAAAAAAAAATTTAGCTACGAATTTGTTTAACTATCTTTTTGAAATTTAAATTTAAATTTCAAGTGAGCTTATCCAGAAACTAGCATTTTTCTTTCTATTTTTTTAAACTAGATCTTCTTCGAAAAATCAGGGATTTCATAACTTTTTTTTTACATTAATTAGGGAATTAATTAGAGATTTTATTTTTTTGAACGTTTCCTTAATTAATGTTATTTTTTTTTATAAGATTTTCCTTAATTAAAGTTTTTATGAACGTTACTTTATTCTCGATTTTAATAAAATCTGATTTTTCAAAAATTATTCTAGCTTTAATGCTCTGGGTTTCTCAAAAGATTTTCCTACTAGTTCTGTGCTTCAAAACATTTTCCAAAAGGTTTTTGTTGTATCTTGGAGGACTTGTGCATACCACGTGAATAAGTCCTTTAGGGTAGTGCTATCCCACGCCTCAAGAAGTTTGATTGTGTTTTCGTCATCAGCAACAACAATCTAAAGGACACAATTGCAAATGCTGCTACACAGTCTGTTGGGTCTACCATATCCGATGTCTATGCAAAATTGCTCCCAAATGTATCCAAGATCAAGGTATTTGCTGGACAAAATTTTCGTAGACAATAGGAATGTGTCCACACTATGCTGGATATGCACAGAGTAGCTTTTGCGCTTACAACTCTAAAACCCAACTCCTCTACAACCACTTAGCAGATTGAAGAGTGGACCTATGTGAATAAGGTATGTCACCACACCTTAATTAGTGCCTTATCTAACGATTTGTTTGATGTGTGCTATTCGTACAAGCAAGTGAAGGAGATATGGGACTCGATAATTCTAAAGTATACTGCTAAGGACTTGGTCAAACAAAGGTTTATCATCAGCAATTAATACCGCTGGGAGATGGTTGAAGATAAAGACATTAAAGTTTAGATAAAAGAGTATCACAACTTGCTTGAAGACCTGAAGGCAGAAAATACAAAACTCCCTGATGAGTTTGTCTTGGAGTTGTTGATCGAGAAGCTGCTAGAATCATGGATTAACTACAAGCAATAGCTAAAGCACAGCACAAACAGATGTCCTTTTCAGACCTTATTACCACATCATCATTGAAGATACCAACAAGAAAAAGTGTGCTGCTGCAAGGGCAAAAGCCTTGTCTACCAAAGTTAATATGGTTCAACACAATCAAATCCCAAAAAGGTACAATCAAAGGCCTGATGACAATAAGAAAAATAAGTTTAAATTTAATAATTTCCCTCATGCTTCTAACCTTATCTTCAAGAAGAAGGGCAATTGTTATGTCTGTGGAAACCTAGGACATCATGCACCTCAACGCAAGCATCGAGTGAAGAGAAACGACAATCCTCCTAAGCCTAAAGCCAACCTAGTAGAAGAAGATGATGTAATTACTGCGATCGTTTCTCAGGTCAATATTGTGACCAATGTGAGCAAATAAGTGGTAGACTCTGGGGCTACCCGACATATCTGTGCGAGCAGAAATGCTTTTACCCCCTAACTTGTTGTGGGGGATGGAGAAGAACAAGTGTATCTGGGTGATTCTAGGACTATCCTAGTTTTAGGAAAAGGGAAAGTTCTTTTGAAGCTCATATTTGGAAAGACACTAGCCTTAAGTGATGTACTGTATATGCCCTCAATTAGAGTTAATGTAATTTTTATAGCACAATTGGAAAGGTTGGGGTTAAAGTGTCATTTGAGTCTGACGAAATTGTAATGATAAGAAACAATGTCTTTATGGGAAAAGGGTATTGTGATCAAGGACTTTTTGTACTTTAACGTTTCTGAAATTATGAATGAATCTGCATTGTCTTTTACTTATGTGATTGATTCGCATGATATATGGCATGCTAGATTAGGACATATAAATTCCTCGTATGTTATCAATTTGCAACGACTAGGACTAATTAATTTGCATGATAAATA